>UELW01000245.1:4318646-4667390 GCA_900490495.1 Danionella dracula
TTAAAAATGCTTTATAGAAGGGGATGTGCAATATTCATTGTTTGTGATCTTATTTGCTACACTACAGTAGTCCCTTGCTATATCACGGTTCACCTATCAGATTTTTTTCTCTGCAATTTTGCATACAGTTCCAAATGGTAGTCACTGATGAGCTAAATGGGAGGAGCCTGGGTGTCAGGGAAAGGTTGAATTTGTTGGGGTTAGGGTTTGTTGAAGACTGAATCGTCTCTACTGACTATTTTACAAAACATAACTCAAATTAACGTCAGTAAGCATCTGAAATGGGAAGGAGTCAGGCAACTGTTTGTTGCAGTGCTTAAGCGGAGAGGGAATGAGCGCTTCATGTTCTGCTTCATGTTCTGCTTCCTGCTTGTCTTCACCTTGCCAAATGTACATAAATCTTCGATCGCTAGCAGTGTGAATAAAGAGCTATATTCTACTGTATACGTTTTTTTCCTTAACAAATCCCACAATGTCGATGAAATTTTCTGCACAATCAAGGCATATGTGGTGGCACCCAGAAGGCAGAGGAACAAGCAAACCATCGCACAAAAAGTGGGACTTCTCGACATGCTAAAGCAGGTTTGAACTTTTGAACTCAACTTTGATCTGAGATCACTTTATACAAGAAAGAAAACTGCATAAAGTTTGTTGTGAGATGTTTTATAGCTCTCAAAACATTTAAGCAAAGATCATTGCAAAAATAAAACGAAGTATTTTGTGGACCTATTGCAGAATATTTTTAAAACATACTCCCATGATAAATGAGGGACTACAGTACAAGCAAAACCTGAGTATTGATTATGTCTATTAAAAAATATATATATATTTACAAGTTCAAATGAGCAGAAAAACCGTGACAGGAACGCCAGCTTCCTGCACTATCCATTTTACAAATGTGGTCATATTTTAGTCAAATCTGCACAACTGACACAAATAAAATGTAGCCAATAGCAGCTCGATTGAGGCAGATAGAGTGAAAAAGAGCCAAAATACAAAATTTATTAAACATGATTATCTTTATAGACAGTGTAACAAACACAAAGGAGGTATCCAAAGACATGGCTTTCCTGAGAATAACTGGAGCATCAACAATACTCTGGAGAGAAAACAGCTTTTCATTTTACAGCTTTGAGCAATTCAGGTAAGAAAGAAATTAAGTTAAAAGAACATGAGATAGGCTATATTTGGTAAACTCTGTAAAATAATGTTTTAACTTCATGTTAGACGTATCTAACCACAATTACTTGATGTATTAACTAAATTAAATGCAATTAATGTGTAAGATTAATGTTGTGATGTTAGTGAGTGTAAAAACAAAACAAACAGGCATTATCAGTCAGAAGACTGCTGAAAATAGAGTTGACTTCACATGAGGACATGATGACATCAGCAGTAGTTCAGAATCATTTAAAGAGACAGACACCAAAAGGAGTTATTTTGAACTAAAGTGTCAAGAGGTTAAAATGTTACAGACTTTAAATAGTTAAATACCTTTAAAAAAACATAAAAACTTGTGAGCAATGAGCATTTAATGTGGAATTTTAAAAAGCAACCTACAAAAGATCAAACATTAAATCAACGTTTATTAGGTTTAAACTAGCTTTATTAAGTTTTATACAACAAATGCGTCCCATACTGTTTATTAGCTTCAAATCGACATGAGCGCTGTCCATTAATGCAGCCAAGGGCCATTTATTGTCCCAAGGTTATTTTAAAAAAGCATATACAAATTATATTTACTCATCTTTAACTAACAAGCTAAATGAACCGTTTTCTAAGCATGGAGGAATTTAAGTGAGCATTCTTGATATGCAGAGAGGATTTCCACTTCTTCAGAAATCTCTATTAAGCCTAAGAGTAAAATAACAACGGGAGAGTGAAAATGTTTTCTGGTCACCTAGGCCTCTCTGCCTTCTATCCTTTCAAAGCATCTGATGGCTCCTTGATCCAAAGCTCTGCTTCTGAATATTTGTATTTAGCAATGACATATGAAGAGAACGCAAGGAAAAAAGCAGAAAGAATGTCAGTCAGAATGAAAAAAAGATGTTCTCCAAACGAATTTGTCAAATGTCACATCAGTGCACAGCTGAGGGAGAGAGTTGGTGTGTGCCATTTCAGGGGTCACTGATATTCTGGAAGAGAAATTAATATGCCTCTTTTTTATGGTCACTTGACTTACTTCCATCCTTCTTTTAAATGCTCTACAGTTCCTTGGTCAAGGTTTAATGGCAGTGGTGTGGCTATACACTTGGACGTAAAGCGGTATTACAGCTGGCCAGTTGTGATTATAAGCCGGTTTGTCCTTTGTAGAAAAAATCCGGTTGTTGTGGGTTTTTTTATCTGATACAACATTCATTTAAAGTGAAAGAGAGAAGTAACATGTACTTGTTAAATGTGTCCTGAACTCATTTATTTTACCCCCAAGTCTTAATGATCAAATAAATGTTTCCTACCAGTTGTTGTAACTGTCTGTTATGCAATGTCCCCAGTGCAGCACATCATGTAACAAACTTTTTACAAAGGAGTATTTTCTATTGTTTACACTAGTTTAGCGGTGTGCACTAGGTTTATTTATTGTACAAATATGTCAGTCAGTTAGTTTAGCTTTGCCCTTCTTTTGAAGTGTTGTGTTATTTAGTTAGTTTAGGATTTTGGGGAGGATGAAATCCGTCCTGAAGTTAGTCTTTATTCTAGAATGTTTATTGCATGCTAGGTAATAGTAGAAAAAATCCACAATTGTCAAATTAAGAATGTTTTTGTTCTTGATTTTTTTTTCAGTAAGAAAGATGAATTTCAATCTGTTTTGAATTCAAATGTGATTTTATTTGGCATAATACATAGATCATACATATGTATCATTGTATTTATTAATGAAAAGCCATTAAACTATCTCACAATGTGAAATGGAGTCTTCATTCATAAAACTAATTTCAATAAACAATTTTTAATATTCAAAAAGTTATATTAACTTATTAAAAGTAATTTTTTAATCAACTAAGTCTAGTCTATATCACCTAAAACTAGACTAAAACATCTTTAATTTTCATTGACTAAAACATAGCGAAAACTATACTACATAGCGAAAAAGACTAATACTGCATCCCAACTGGAAAGGAGTTTTCTTTTCGACCCAAACAAGCGAGCCCTCACTGTAATACGAATCATTTTTAAAGAAGAAGCAAAGAAATAAATAATATAAGAGTGTTATATTTGTTATTAGAACATTTTTAATCAAGAAATGGGAAAGAAGTTAAGTTCGTGAACTACTTCCGACACATGAACTTTAAGGGCATCCCAAATCGTGCGCTCTCGTCTTATACAGTACAAAGTATTTACATTTTCTTCTGAAAGATGGAGTGTAAGCGTTCGGATTGTGATTCAGCATATGACTAAGATTAAAACTTACACTTCTAAAAACAATACTAGAGTGGTAGTAGAACAAAAATGATGAAGGTAATTTAATTAAAAAAAGCGTAAAACGTAACGTGTGTAAAGAGCCAGGGGTAAATGTAGCATTCCAAAAATTGTAGGAAGAGATTCTCAGACATTTTTATTTAATTCCACAGATGACATGAGGAAGAAGGTGCCAGGTGGAAATAAATAAGGCTCGTCATGAAGAAGGAGACAGGTGCCGGAGAGAATGCAAGTAAAGAGCAGGAAAAAGAAAAAAGGCTCCAGTGATTTAGTTGAGGATTTAACTGGGGCATTCATGTGTTTATTTTTATTTTTCCTTAAAAAGAAAAAAATGTCACTTGAGCTATCAACAAGGCCTGTGAAAAAGAACTAATCACTGTGTTTTTTCAACACAGTAATAAAATGATCTGAATTTTTACTTGCATTTTAAAGACTAGCTGATATCAACAAGGAGCTCTTTCCTCTGATTAGTTCAAAGGTGTAACATGGTTTGTCAAATGTGTAACACACTGGTGTGATGCACTGTTAACCCAATCACGTCTGTTTTAATCTGTAATTATAAATACTGTGTTTAATTAATAAATTTGTACTTACATGCGGATGGAGGAATAAAAAGTAAACTGGTAAAAAGTAAATCTGCAAAACAGACTTCTCAGAATAAATGGTGTAGCTTCAGAAAAGACTCTGACGGAAGGAAGCAATTTGATAGCCACTTCTAGGTCTGTCTACAAGTATTTCTCCTGCAGTATAGCTTTTTAGGAACATTGTTTTTTTTTTTTGTTGTTGCTGGGAATGTTTTTTAAACTGCAGAAGTATTATGTTTTGAGTTAAAATTGAGCTAGGTAACCGAAACAACATGCGTGCTTAATTACTAATTACATTTTTCATGCTGTTTATAAACTTCTCCAGAAAATGTAAATTTTTATTTATTTTTTCCAGGTGCTGTCTACTATCTGTTTGACGACGGATCTTTTATTTAAACAGGCTTTACGCTGGGAGGGTGATTAGCACCAGTCCTAGTCAGAGTGACCTCACAGAGGGGTTCTTCACTGGGGAGATCTTTTCTCTGTTTCTGTGTGTGTTTTTTCCTGGGTTCTCAAAAAATGTTTTGGTTGCTTTATTTCACCACATAAGTGGTTTTAAACCAAGCTTTTACAATAAGATAGAGATTATCAGTCAGATTAAATTAACACTTACTAATAATATGTACAGTATCTAACATAGCATTATACAGCATGGTATTTCTATTTCTACAACATAAAATTACCCAACAGGAATTACTATTTAACTCTTAATCCACACTAGGCCTTTGTAAATCTAAAAATACTAAAAAAAAAGCACTAAATAAAGCATTTTGATTGAAGTGCAAAATAGTGAGAGCATTGTGGAGACATTGTGTGTAGAGTCAATCAGGTTTATAACAGAGACATAATAATGGCTGTTTAATCAGTCTGCCACAGGGGTGCTCTGAAAACACTATCATCAGCGGTTGGTCCTTTACTAATATAATGTTGCAAAAAATCGAGCAAACAACCACATCTTTACAGCTCTTGAAATTATGTGTTTTTCAGAATGAGAGAACACACATTTTTAAATTTCAAAGTCATTTCATCTTCATCGCTGTATTGAACAAAATGCATCCGGTTTTATAAGCGTCAACTTTCGCTTTGTGTAATTTTTATATTTCTAGAGGGGATGAGAGTCAATCCCCGACATTCAGCCAAAAACAGCTCTGCCTCCAAGCAAGCCCTCCATCCCTCCTCCTGCCCGTCAGCAGGGCTGGATGCCAATAATTTCTCCTTACATTTGAGTGGGCTCCAGTTAAACTCGGGCACTAATGGGGTTTTTTCCAGATAAGAAATTACCAGTGCTGGTCGCTCTTTTGTCTCTCCCTGGGAGCTCAACTGCCGTCGCCACGGAGAAAGGCCCCGGTTACCAGAGAAACAGAGCATGTATTTCCCAGGTCTCCATGGTAAAGAACAGAGCATTCTGTCACAGACCTCCTTTCAAACCCTGAACAGGCTCTAACAGTTTGGCCACAATCAGGACAAAATGTAGTGTAGGCCTGCACCATTATTTGTTAGAGGAGAAGCCGCCATATGCTTTCACTATTCATGCTTCCAGACTTTACATCTTAGCCAAATAGTGTGGAGCTTGGGAGATTTACCTTCATTAAACAAGGAAACAACACATATAAGACACTAAAAGAAACAGTAGAAACAAAACCATGCACTGTGCTTTTATAATAACACAAAAGTCTGTCAAACATTCACAATGTGTTCTAAAAAGATGTAGAGGTATTAACCCTCCAATTATTTTTGGGGTCAATCTGTGTATACATGTGTACATATATATTTGACTTAGGTTTTTTTTTTTTTACTTTAAATATTTCAGAGTGTTGTTAAGTAGTCAAAAACACGTCAACTACCTGACACTAACGTTTTCTGGACAGTATTCTGGAGGGTTTAAATTGATAAAAAAGAAGCTTTGTAAATTTTAGGGTAAGAGGAGGGTTAAACCGGCATTTTTTTATATTATTCCCCATACATATCAGAGTTGACAGAATGGTTAGACTACAGATTTAACTAGATAATACAAAACTACTAGAGCCTTTAACGAGTGCCTAAAGAACAAGTTTGTGAGAAAAAAATATGTTTTTTAGTTGAACGCATCTCACTACACACTTTATGTAATTTGTACAATGGTAACTTAACTGTTACTAAATAAATTGTGTAACATGAAGTGAGGGAGCAACACTAACGTATTTATGTTTTTTACAAACAAGGAGGTTCATATCAATTCTGGAATGCTATAAAAGTAGCTCTGGTCCTTCACCGAATATGTGGATTGATGGTTTTATCTCATGCCTGGCTGCAAGACATTACCTGAGTATTTTGAAGTTGGGGAACATTTTGAACACAATAAGAAATGGGACATTGTAGCTTTTATTGTCATAAACACATTATTTCTTTTGTGTGTGTGTTTTTTTCTGAGAATGTGTGTGTGACCAGAGAAACAAGACCAAAGTTAAATAAACTCCCAGTGTTAAATTTTTACTGCGGAAGAGGTTCTAAGGTTGAGGAGAAGAAAATAATAAGATTGTATAATGAGTCTTGAAATTTAAACGCCCTTTGTGTCAATACAAAAATATGATGCACAAAAGTATGAACAAGATTTAATATTTATATTTAATATAGTTTTATAGTTTATATTTACAAGGTTTTTTTCATTTTGTATCTCAGTCTTCTACAAAGCAACACTCTAGCACTGGCTCTCTTTCTCACTTGAACAGAGATGAGAGCTGAATGGATTGAGGTGGAGAGGCTGAGGGGGAACGGGGGGGAATGTGAGAGGCAGCAGCGATTCTCCCAGAGAAAACATGGTCACCGGTAGCCTCCATTTCATTGCAATCATAGCGAGGGAAACAGGGAAATTACAGCACACACAAAGACACTGGCGCAGTAATTTCAGGATAGACAAACCCTGCAATAAAATTACCCAAATTACTGACATGTACTGTAGGTGCTGCTCACCACTAATCTTCCAGTCTCTGCACTCGTTTCCTGTCTCCAAAGTGAGCGCGGTGATCATTACCGAGAGCTCCCTTTTACCAGGTGCTCACTCACTGTTAGGAGAGGAATAAACAGCAGCGAGCGCTTCTCTTAGAGACTCGCATCATAAGCTTATTCCTCTCAAATCATGAGCTACACATTAAATCACATTGAAAGAAAGAAACTATTTTTTTATATTATTTAGGTTAATCACCTAAAAAAAAACATTCTTTTAATATCTGACAAGTTATCACAAGCATACAGTAAAATGTCACTTTTCTTTCTATGCATTTGAAATAAATATACAAAGATTTGATACATTTAGACATTTTTTTAACATGTTAACGCTGTTAAAATACACATTTTAGTGTATCGAGTTATGTTAAAACACACACTGAGTGACTTTAATCTGAGTCGTTTTATAATCATGAATAAAATGTCATAATAATTACTATAGTATAGCTAATGATTAAAACATTAAACTTGCTGTTCATTAGTGCGATTTTAGCATACAAAACAACCATTTAACTTAGTTCTCCCTAATCTTTAGCAGCAGTTTAAATCTTACAATATTTTCCTACACCAAGCTGTCTTTTTAATCTTCTAATCTCCTTCCGTATCTGTGTCTCTAAGATACAGATCATCTGGGAACAAAAGATTTTTTCCTGTTGTTCAATTCTTGGTAAGATGGCACCACAGCTGGCGTGGGAATTCCAGCCCCAGGTCATGATTACTGTATAGATTTCAGCTCGTAACCTAAAAACATCAGCTAAACCGATGCCACCTGAAGATGAAAAGCATGACAGTCTATAACACTATTCAACAACTTTTTATTCAGATGCGTTGTTCTGTTTTCTCCAACAATCCCTATTTAAAACAAGCAAAAACTGTATTCATTGCATTTTTGTTAGTTTGTAAAACATTTCCCTAAAACATAAAAGTTTTTTTTCAAAGCTGAAAGCTATTTCAACATAATTTTTCAAGTTTTATATGAACAACACTGGGAAAAAGGTGAGCATTACCTTACTAAACATTTTTTCTGATATGTAATCACTTCAAAATTACACTAAACCTTAGCTGAAGAATATCTTGTTTTTTCCTTATTATTAGAATTATTCCTGATTTCCCCAGATCTCTAAAGAGCGCCACAATAAACACTTGATCCAGATATTTCATCATATTGCAAGGCATGACATGAAAATCACAGAGCACTTCTAAATCCAGCGATCTAAGATGAAAGTATTCACTGAAGTTTCTCAAACAGAAGCCATGGAATATCCTGCATACTATTTTATCCTGCTGTTCTAGGCGTCTATCTGCCAGATCCAGGCTGCCTTCTGCACTAAGCAGCTTTACAAATGAACTTACCTCACATTAAATCTCTCGTCAAATTACTCAAACATCAGCTTGGATTTTGATACTCACTGTATCAACCGCAAAGATCTGTCTCTATGTGAAGTGCTAAAATAACATCTTGACCATTCTTTGGTGCCATTGGGTGAATTGCACAGAAACACAGTCATTTATAGTACAGTTGCCGTGTTGTGTTAGCTGGGTGTGACAAAAAGAGTGAGTAATTGGATTGTGTGTGCGTGTCTGCGTGCGTGTGTGTGTGTACAGCTCATGCTCAAGGCCTCGTTGGCTGGCTGCAGACTGGATGCATTTGTTGGGGAAGATACGGAGGAGCTGCTCTAAGAGAGCTAATCACCAGAAAGGGGAGAGACCATGACACACACTGTGATTGACACACAATGGCCCTGGATTCTCTCGCTCTGCTCCACTCATCTCCTCACGCTCTTTCTAAAGAAAAGAGAGAATGAAGAGACAGGAGGAGAGGGGGTGGAGGAGAAGGAGGAAGGGGAGTAGAATGGATGGAAGGTTGTAGGGAGGGGAAGGAGAAGTGAAATCGGTGCATCAAACCGGTAACTTAAGCAGGCTAAAGAACTGATACCGCTGTTGTAAGTAAACATGGCCTCATTTACAGGCACGTGCACACACAAACAAACTCGTAAACCCTGAACAGGGCAGGGTTGAGAGGATTATTTCCCATCAGCTGTTTAAACAGGCCTTTTCAGCAGCCTGCTGAGGGGAGAGTGTGATCGCTAGATAATCACACAAAGTAAAACGTTGCTTAGTTTATTACCACTTGCTCAAACAGTGCATCTCATTGTGTTCAAACCATAAACATATGAATGCGGTGTCTATGTCATCATTCGTACTGTAGATTTCTCAAAAGTGAATTAGAAGCATAAAGTGGCCAAAGATAACCGTCACAATCTTGGTGGTTTGTCACTAGTGGATATAAATGAATACAGCAATGAATATAGCATAGTCTCATGGGCAACAAAACCACTATGTCACTGAAGTCTCTATATGCACTCTCGTTTTGCTCCAAGTACTGGAAGATAACAGACAGCACTGCACAAGATAACTAACAAAAAAAAAGATACAGTGATAGCTCAAAATACAAAATTAATCCATTGCCGGATGGCCTTCGTATGCCAAAGCAAGTTATTCATGTAAAATGCCTAATCTGTTCCAAGCCACATAGAAACAACACTAAAAATTTAAAATAACATGGAAAACCAGAGAAAAATAAAGTAGAATTATTCAATCCTTAAAAGTATACATTATAAATGCAATAAATACTAATAAAACAATGAAAACAGAATAAAATAAATGAAAAATAATAACCCTTACCTTTCCAGTGAGTGTTGGAGGAGGTGGAAGCGCAGGAGAACGGAGGGTAGCGAAGGAGAACCATGTTCATAAAAATACACTTTGCCAAAAAAGCAACACGAAATTTTTTAAATATTTAAGACACCAACATGAAACCGAAATCATGCATGACGAGACGGGAAGACATCATGGGGCACCATGCGACCAATATGAGAGCAGGATACTGCGCACGAACACACAGTGTCAGGGCTAAAACTGACCAATAGGAGAGTACGGTTCCACGCACGAAAACACACCATCAGGGCTGGAACTGTCTAACGGGAGAGCAGAACATATCATGATGCGTTGAATGCAGTTACATGATGCCCACGGTTGTATTCCGCCCGAATTTCAAATGTCGAATATATATTACTCGTGCATGTTTCTCTAATCTTGAATTTTTTTTTTTGTTTGCATCATGACGCAAAATATTCTTCGCGTGGCCTTTCGTATCTTGAATTTTCTTAATGTGAAGCATTCATATCTTGAGCTACCACTGTATTAAGCATCACCAAATTGACAATGAGAAATTAGCTTCTGTCACTCCTCCCTACTTCATACAACTGAAAGCAATACAGATTAACTATGATATAGCAGCACTATACCAATAAAATAATCTGAGAACAAAATACAGATTTGAATGGGTTTTTCTTACTCCGGCTGTTAAGTTTTTTTCTCTACCAAAACATTAAACATGCAAATAAGTGAATTTGTTTATATTTTGCCCACTATATACTCATTTTACATGTTATTATTCATTACAACTCATTCTTCTTCATTTTATCCTGGCCCCTATAATAACATTAAACAAGTAGAACAATATTTCCTGAATATCTGTGTCTAAATGAGCTCTATGTTGAAATTCTATTCTCCCTTTATAACCACCTAATATGACTTTTAATAATCTGCATTCAGCCAGGGTTTAAGTTGATCCGGAATAATTCAGAGCATGCTCTGGTACCTCGTAGAGTAGGACCGGCACTTATTTGATTGGATTCAGAATTTACCTGTCATTTGAGTGGCCAAACTGAATCTTAACGCAGAAAAATCTCAATTTCAACACATTTTTCTTATTATTACAATTACTCCTAATATCCCAAGATCTCCCAGATCAGGACATTTCATCATAGCCCAAGGCATGACATCAAAATACAATATCACTTCAGCAACCAAACATAGTCTTCTATGCTGGAATTCTACTCTCCCCATAAAACCATCTAATATGAGCTTTAAGACATTCGGCCAGGGCTCCAGTACCTCGGTTGGGACCAGCACCTATTTGACTGTCATTCAAAATCTTTACACAAAATCTTTGCTCTTTGTTTGTAAAGCTGGTTTGATGCAATTGCAACAAAAAAAAACCTACTAAATTATATTTCGACTGATTGCTTAATTCTGTTCCTCATGAGATCAGTAGAGATGGATTCTTTCCCCTTAGCTTCAACAGGCAAACAAAAAGCATTCGTTGAAGTGTTGCTCACATTAAAACGTCAGTGTAGATGCGTTTGTAAAGATACACAGGTATGAAAAAGTTACTGGTCTAATCCGATTAAATGATCTATCCTAAGCTATGCTAAAAGCGCTGAACTAAAAATATTTATTTTCAATATTTAAACTCTATTTAACTAAGTTGGGGAGTAGGCCTTATAAGTAAAAAAAAATATTTTAAAAACCTTTAAATATGAAAAGAATATGGACTTCCATGATAAACCAGATTTCCATTTTGATCACTGTGCGCCAGACATCATCTCAGCCAGTCAAACGTTTCCCAGCACCTCAAACATGGCTGTTTTAAATCACATTAAAAGCATTTTGACCAAACACTTCTAGCAAATGGACAGGACAGCTCTCATCTGAGTACAGTTTCAGCGATGTCGCCGACTCTATCATTTCTCCATCAGCAGAGTGCATGTGTTTGCATCAGGAGGATCACAGACACATGAGAAATGATTGGATAATGATATAGAAAGGGGGAAAACGCCTCTAGATCTCTCTCATCTTCATGGTATTGTATAGAAGAGAGGGAGGTAAGAGTCAATCTGACGAAGATTATAGAGGGCTTGAACAGGTGCCTGTTGTCGTGCCCTATTTCAGTAATGTACTCTAATGTAGGCTCCAAAGTGACTGGGCTGAAAGGTGTCTCGCCCCCTGTGATCCAAATTACTGAGGCACTGATGAAGGTGAAAGCCTGCTGGCCTACAGAAACACTGATGTTTAGCCTAGCTGATATTAAGCTTGCTATCAGAAATATCAAAAAGTGGACACACTTTACCCACAGGTATAGGAAACACTACCGCTTTTCTATTCCACTTTATAACCGGTGATGAACCTTTTAAATACATGCTTAATGTAAAGAAAATTTTCACATGACCCAAACATTCCTGATGGTCCTTATAGGTCAGACTATTTAGGTTAAGTAAAAAAAAAAAAAAAAAAAAAAAATATTTTGCTATATTTTTGTTTAAACCCATATACAATAAACCCATATCACCTATTTTTGGTCCCTATTTCCCAAAGCAATAGTAAGGGCTCAACGTGAAAAAAAAAACAGAACAGGGGCATGATGGGAGTTTACCATTGTGCTCAATTACATCATACATTTGGTGTATATAACAATATTGTGTTGCATTTTGTTTCTTTTCTTCAGTGTTTTCCGTCTATCATTATACTAAGATTTAGGTTGCTGTTTGCCATGATCAATAATCATTCTCTTCCATAATCTTACATATGTGCTTGCATGAATAACTAGACTGCTAGTGGATTTTCAAGATTTTGCGCAAATAATGATGACACTAAATTTCTAATGCATGACATCACAATTAATTACACCTCAAGATTCCTAAACTTATTGAAAGATTAAAGTCAAACAAGATTTTCAAGCTTCTCGCAATTGTGGTAAATTAAATATTTATCTTCATAAATAACCAAAAGATTATATTAGTGTCAGCATTCTTTTTGTGTAGAAAGCTAAAATTCTAATTTTAAGCAGAGGCGTTTCATATGTTTGTTCTAGCTGATTGCTGATACAAATTTTAGTTATTAAGTGCACAGTTATATTAGTTATATTAAGTGTACTAAGCAATGTTTGTGGACAGCTTAGCAATTTTAATGTTGTGTTTAATGTTGCTTAATGCTGTAAACAACTGTTTACAGCAGTAGGAACCAACAAATATTGTTTAAGATTGTTTTGTACTGTGGGTGATTTTCGAGGTGAATTTAGCCGTAGTTATCATATTTAAAAAGACAAGATGACTAAATACATTTCAACAGATTTGTCAGGTTTACTTTTGATGAGCATTTTAAGTCACAGCATTTCTGCTCACTCTCTGTAATAAAAATGTGGGATATTTAAATTGTTGTTTATTTAAATCAGTGTAATACAACATATGATGGGCGCGAATTCATCATGTAATGTCCAAAGATATTTAGTTTAACACCACATACGCAGGACTTTCCTTTAAAGTCATGCTGTCGTACACATATCTTTGAGATAGGAATGTTCTCCAGTAGTCATGTTGAAACATTTTACAATCAATACTTCATTAAAGTTAGTTAAATAAAACATGTTAGATCCTCTACATGCCAAAACACTCCTCAAGACCTATCACTATTTATAGCCCATCTTGTCTGGACATGGAAAATGTGGTGACTACTTACAAGTATAACTATGGTATAACAATTTCTTCATAACTTTGAAAATACAACAAAAAACAATTCAAGGATTTTAAGTACCCATTCTGTAGACTATTGTGAAATATTAAATGTTATCATTTTAGAAAAAAAATACTTTAGAAAAAACCAGGTCAATTTTACTATACAACTCAAAAATGTTTGCAACAATTTCTGGAGTGGATTTTTGGTGATTTGATAACAAAATCGATTACAAATTAAATCACTATTTTTGTTCAAAGAATCACTATGTACGAAGTAACAGTCATTTGTAATTTAGTGCCAATTGTTGACTAAATAACAGAGATATACTCTGTTAGATTATAGACGGTGCATCCCACATCAGTTTGTATGATTTCTAAACTCAACTCAGCTTTACTTACAGAACGCTTTCACACAGCCATGGCTGAACAAAGTGCTGTACAAAAACAAGTAAAAACAATAACTTTAGACAAATATACTGAAAAACTATTTAACATAACAATAAAATATTGATCAAGCTAAAAAGATAAAAACAATAAGAACAGAAAAAAAAGAAAAAAGTAATGCTAGATAATGTTTGAATGTACTTTAACTACTTTTGTGCACCAATCTCCTTAGCATCAGTCCCTCATTTCTCTCAATTTCAAGCTAATTAGAATGAATGAATTTTTAACACACAACACAATGGATGGTGATTTCAATGATTGACAAACTCAGTTTCATGTTTCAAAACAAACTCTTAAGTAGTTCATAACACTTCACCGGTCATGCATTTGCGTTACTCAAATTAACATTCTGAAACTGGAGACATCCAAAAAATGTCGCCACTCTTAAAGTTATGTTGAGCATATTTCCAAAAACATGTGTTAGTAATAGTTTGAAAGACCTTCAGGTCTACAAAGGAATAATCTCTTACCTGTCTGTCACTAATTTTCACACTGCTCATGGTGACACGCTCATCCTCAATTAATTTAATGGCAGTAAGCCGACCGAGTGTCTGTGAAGCAAAAAGAAGAGAAAGAAAAGAAAGATGCTTTGTCGCTGAATCAAACACTCCTAAACTGCTTTAAGCAGGAAATCGATAAGATGAATTTGCAATTGACTACTGTGTTTTTAAGGGCAATCACTGTTTTAAAATAATGTGCGAAAATCTCACTTTTGTTTTGTTTCAAGTCACAATTTCTTAAAACAACTTCCTACAGCTAGACTCAGAGTAAATGATACATTATAACCTCTCAGAGCATTAAAATCTTTACTTCTTTTATTAATCATGTCTATTAAAATAGGCTTCAGGAGCTCTAATTCACAAGTTTGAAAATACACCTGCTGCACAAACCCTACGTTGAAAACAAACAGAAAAGGAGGGGTAAATCGTTATTTAACAGCATCTCTATAAAGCTGTTTCTACACGGCCTCAGTTGAAGGGTTGCACAGCTCCCCCTATTGATCACTATAGGTTGATGTAATTGGCTCATAATAACTATACATCTCTCAAAGTAAAATTAAAGAGATATTCTTGGCAAAAACATTATGTAATCTAACAGTTAGAAAAGTTCCCATAATACATGAGGTGAGCAGGTGACCGTTCGTGTCAGCGGCCTTCAACTAGATGGAAATCTGCTTGAATAAAACTTATTCTGGAGTAAATACAGATGTCAGTCTATTTTTCTTTAAGATAGCATGAGGGCTCTCTTTCCCTCTGCTTCTTTCTGTCAGTCTTCTCTCGCTCTTTTTCTCTCTGAGCTAATTAACCTGGTTGCTCTGCAGTAATGAGTTCTCTCTGGTGGCAGGCGGGCTCTGAAAGGGGAGGCGCAGGCTAGCGATCCTCTCTGGCCGTATCATCAGGACATTGTCAGGCCAAACAATGGGCTTATCTGCCTGCTTTTCGCCATCCTGCAATACCCCCCACCACCCATCCACCCTCTAGATTAACAGAGAAGAACTGGAGAGATGGAGAAAAGGGCATGTCCTTGCACAGGCCCAATAAATGTCAGGGAAAAGGCCAGGGGAGCAGCTATGCCTTAAATACACTAGAATCTGGATTAAAGCGTACAGGTCAGGAATAAGGTGGGTTAAGCAAGACAAAAAGCATACCTGAGTTAGGTATTTGGAACACAAAAGTTTAGAAACGTTTTTTGTTTATGTTCATCTCTATGTTCATCTACTCAGCCCTCAAGCACTGCCCCGGTTGTGTGTTCACGGTGTGTTTGTTCACTGCTGTACGTATACACTGAGGTTAAATGCAGAGTACAAATTCCAGGTATGGGTAACATATCCTGCCAACTTTTCACTTTCACTTATATAGATCCAGTAAATTATTTAACAATATGTTTCAAAACATCCTGAATTTAAAAAGCATGAGGCAAACTTCCAGTGTTAATAACTTCAATGGGTTTCAGCTATAAAAATATTACTTAGATTGTTATAGATGTTATATTATAGATGTATATATGTATAGATGTTCCTCGGTGCTGTGTTCCGTTTTAAAACATTTTAAATTAAGGTCTCGGATTAGCTGATTCCCTATTCACAAATGTATTATCAATGGACATGGACTCTCACTTCTACTTTAATCACATGACTATTAATTGAGACAAATAATATTCTATTTGAATTCAAACAATTTAAAGCATTTTTGTCCAGTTAAAGCTCCTTTCCCATTCGTTTTAATGGGCAAGATAGCCCTAAGCCCCAAAATAGCTTGGTGATGTCACAGCTAAACATCCCCAAAGAAGCTATGTCACATGATCATAATAGCAATGTGGCAGCCACATCATTTAATCATTTAAAAAGTACAATTTCTGTCTCTTTAACCTCTTTAATATCTATTTAATCCCTAAAAAATAGCCTGTCAATGCCATCACATACTACAAATAGAATTATTTTCTTATTTATCATAGCTTTTTGAAATATCTACTTCAAGCACTTACACAAAAAAACATTTTCAAGCTTTTTGGTTGATAGTTTTACCATAAACTGATTACATTCTCTAACCATTTCACAGGACAATGTTTGATTAATCTTTTTTCTGATTTTGAGGCCTCAACTTGTAAAATTTTTTTTTTGTTTGTTTTTTTAGAGAACTATCCGTAAGTATTACTGCAGCTTCAAGCACTTTTCCAACCTTCTAACACCCTATTTACATTTTTAAAACCCCAAGCAACACTAGGAAACCTGATCTTTTTCATTTGCTCTTACAAAAACGTTTTGCATTAATAAACTGAGTATTCGTTCATTCTTTTTCTACACTGTCCATGAATCGCAGTCAAAGTCTTCATTCCACCATCCATTAACATCCACTCCTATGGAACTGATAGTGTGCAGTGACACCCATCAATCACAATGTAAAATCCTTAAACCCTTACTTATGCATGACATGATATTAAATGAAAATAAATCTCCCAATGAAGAATTTCATGTGAAGCAGTGCAATCTGTTCATATCACGATTGATAGCTGTTTAAATCTTATCATGGATTTTACAATGAAAACATAGATGTCACATAAATAAAATTTTAAAATAAGATTACAGCCCCTTTACAATGTGTAATTAAATGCTACTTAATCATTTATGGTATAGAACCTGAATATACACAGAAACGACAGGATATTAGCTCCTGGTGTAGGAGTGTGCGTACCCCTGGAGGTGGAAATAATGAATGGGAGAATAATATACAGAGCAACAAGATCCTTTATCATATTTAAATATGAGTTCTAACAGTAGCCTCCATGAATCCAAATGAAAATCAGGATTGTAAAGGGTAATTCCTGCTGTGTTCAGCACCATCTTGAGCCAATTCATAAAGCAATATTTTAAATAACAGCCTTGAGGCAACAAGAGTCCAGAAGCCTCTCGACCCTTTTCTTCTCCTCCCGCATTTCTTATTGAGGTAAGAATAGAGTGAAGAGAGGGGGGGAGGTCTAGAGATCCAGAGCTCACCTCATTTCCTCCATCCACTGCATGAGTGGCCACTTAGCACTGCGTACAAGGGTACCAAGTTTGGAAGAGGTCTGGGGAATAAGGGAGGGGGCGATGAGAAACAGAGATGAGCGAATGTGCAAAGAAGTGCGGGAAATGAAGAAGAGGGAAAAGAAATCGAAGAGGATGAGAGGATTGGATTTAGAAATGTTCCATTCCTGTCTTAGATTGAAGTAAAATGATTTTTTGGAGATGCAAAGTGTGGGTTTGAGGAGGAAGAGACAGAAGGACTGTCTATGGGAATTGATTTTGATCAGGTTTAGTTTTATACTGGGAAATGAATGAGTGTTGCCCGGGCCACCCACAGATCAACAAGCAAACAAAGATGGCTCTGTTGGGGCCTCCCGCTCACAGTAAACCCTTGACTGTTTGGAGGTCTGCAAGAAACCCATGAGGCCCGTTCATTCATCTATTCAAACACATCCACAGAGGCTACTATATACACACACACAAATATATTGCACAGCATTGTTAGCTAATCCAAAGATTACCAAACCCATTACAACCACACTCTATCTAATTATAAATTATTTAAAGCATTTTCCAATTAGGGTTTACACACTCATTAAAGACAACATCATCAGGCACAGCTCATTGATGAAAAAATGTATAGTGTATGTGAATGAGTCTCATCACCTTTACAAGACACACATAAATATTATAAACCAAAAGTTTGTTAATGCAGATTGTGGGGAATCTCAATTTAATTTTGGAAAGTGGATCCACTACGACAAATGTGTGAAAAAAACACTATTATGGAAATAATCATTTTATAATATGCAATTATAAAAAATTCAGAGTTGCTGAAATGAGCACACTCACACGTAACGCCGTACAACACTGTAGTGAGAAAGCATAATACATTTTTTTATAAAAATAAAAACTTAAACCCCAAAACACTGAAGTCACGGCTCTCGGATTACACAGTCACATAAGAGGAAGCATGGTAATGAAATCCTTTCACAGATATTAGGTATATATTTTTGTCTGATTCTGTCTAGCCATGATATAACCTGATATAAGATGCTTACTGTACATGTCTTAAACAACAAATGACACGCATCGATAATTCCCAGGTTTAGTAGCTCCTAAAGGTTTCTGGAGTAAAACAGCAGAATATTGTCAGTGCAGCCAGAAGTGATTGACTCAATGTAGATGAAGGCTGTGCATACATGACTGTGTAACAAAGCGCCAGGTGACTGTGTAACAAATTGCATGTTGTTTCTCCCCTACTGCAATTCGCGTTGGACAAAAGCGTCTGCCAAATGCATAAATGTAAATGTAATGTAAATGTAAATATATATATCCCAATGCATTGGTTCTCCAACTTTTTTCATCAGGTACCAACTCAAAAAAAAGATCTGTCACTCCAAGTACCACCATACTGAAAAACATTAAAATACACTGCTACTGTAAAGGTCCAGTGTAAAGGCCTTCCTATTAAGCTACAGTTAAGTACAGTTCAAACAAAAAGGCAATATTATTGCTAATAAAGATATTTATATATAAATATCAGTTTTTTAAACTAACTTTTAAAACTCTTAACAAATTAGATTTTTTTTAACCTCAGCAGAAAGTGTCAACAGACTTAGTTTTTAAATTGAAAACCCTGCAATTTTCTTGTTTAAAATTAAAATCAATGTGAGGACTGAGGCAAAGCACTACTAAACAAGTTACACTAACAAGTTCCCTGGACTGCAGCAGCATTACTTTATCAAAGATGATCAAACTCTTTACTGTAACTCCGGAGGGTCAAACAGCACATTTAAACCCAATGGCTGGAGGGAGGGGCCTGTGGTTGATTTCATTGGACTCCTTTAAATAAGTAAAAAATGGGTCACAATTAATGTCTCAGAGACCCTGTGTCACGGCCGATCCTGTTTTTATTTGACACCCACACACAGGCATGACCACCTACAGGTATCCAACTACCACTAGTGGTGTGTGTACCAAAGTTTGAGAACCACTCCGCTAATGTATTTTTGAGTCTAGTGTGTCATCATTATTGTATAATATTTTAACAGAATTTACATTTGCACTGTTTCAAATTATTAAATGTTATTTATAGTATACCATGTGTTGTAGTGCTCAAGACTGGTCTCTGGTGTCTCTGATCTTGGCCTTAGCTGCACATGTTTCCTGGTGATTTTAATCCAAGAACAAAAAGCCAGCCATGGGTGTTTCCATAAAATAAAACAACAATAAGCAGCATATGTTGTCAAAACAAGCAACAGCCTAATGTTTTTATTTTCTCACGGGCAAAGAGAGCGCTCCTTAACGCTAGTTACGCTCCACCAAAGATTCAGAGAACATATAAAAACTATGCAACAACTGTCTGAAAATTCCAGTTTACATGATACAGCACCTTTAAACCGTTTGGAATATCTGAAAATCTTGGACAAAATGTGCTTCTTTTGACAATTACTTTACGGCCTTAAACTGTTTGGCTTTTGACAAAATAACTTGTAACAACACAAGGCTGAGTAAATGATAACGCTGGCTGAACTGTCCTGTTAAACACTATCCTAGAGTGGATAGTATTTAATATTTGGAACCACTAGTTTCTACATCAGCAGAGGAGAGAAATGTCAATCCCAACATCACTCGTGCAAACTGCAGCGTCTGACACAATGACAGACAACTCCATATTCAAGACAATTCATGCACTCTTCTATCAAAGAAATTCCTGTCATGAAACAATACTTTCTACATCTATCTCCACCCACAACGACTGTCTCCTCCACTGTTCCCTTTCTCTCCCCAACACACACGCACACACACGCGCGCACATGCACACACTCACGCACATGCACACACTCACTCACTTACAACCACTCTCGCTCTCTCTCTTCACCTATTTGAGATTGAGTCTGTCTCTGAGGGATTGCTGTTCAGCGGTTGTCAGGCTAAATTGAAAAGATGATCCACAGAGCCATGGGGTAAACACAGGAGCCTTTTGATCTGAAGAGTCCACAGTTAAATAAATAGCAAAGTGAGCGCTGGGCTCCACACAGCCCCTCTGGGCTTCATTAGTCTCCAATTACAGGTTCATTCATCTGTGAAATGCAGAAACGCAACAGCTGTATAAACCTCTTATGAAGCTGTAATTTGCTTGCTATCCACAACACGGATGTTATCGAGCTCTAATATGGCACAGTATTTATCATTACATAACGTTAGAGGGCTTGTCTACAGCAATTCTGATAATTAACTCCATGTCTGGCTGTATCTCTGCCCTTGGTTTGCTGCTTCAGGGGCTCAGTTGTAGACTTTAAAACCACATGTTGCATTCAGCTACAACTATTAAAGTAGCGTTTCTACACCTGTGTAATGATCAACCAATAATGCTTTAAATGTGATAGAAGAACAGGCAGAAAGCAAGCAACGTATCTGTAATGAACAAGAACAAAAAGCCCTGGGGGAAGGGTTTGTGTACTCCATAAATGGCCTTCTTCTTTCTCTGACAACCGTAAGTGCTATTCTGATTACTGGGAGCACAAACACACACATGCTGCATCCCTTCGGACGGAGGCACAATAGCTGTGTGAAAGTCATCAGCCCCCTCCCCCTTAAAGCTTCCCTCCACCTCCCCTCTGGAGTTTCTGTTTCATCGTTTTAATTAATTTCTAATCAGGCGACAGTAAACTAATCAAGGTCTGCATAAAAACAGGCAGCGCTGTGTTTGACTGAGCCACCACAGAGCGTTGACTCTGGCTGCATACTGAGCACTTCTGCCGTATCGTTCCACAAACAATCATTAGGACTCCAGAGCTGAGGAGTTAGCAGTGACTTTCATTTTAGGAAAATTCGAATGATAGATTGGCACTTTAGCAACCGTGGAAATTATATATAATTATCAAATAAGGATTGTACAATAAATAGAATAATTATAAGATTCACATGGAATAAAGATCAACCGGTTGCTTCTCGTGATTATATCCAACTGGTTAAAATGTTTACAAACTAATGCGTATAGACTTCTTAAATGATTTTTATACACACTTGTTTGAATACAATTAGATGTTTCTCTTTTGTCACTCTGGTGATTTAAGATTTTTTTATAGTTAGTGTTGGTTAATCATGCAATAATAAGGGGCAAATTCAAAACTAAAACTGTTTAGCAAACAGTTATGAAGATGGCAAAAAAGCATGCACTCTTTTGCTAAAACAAGCTTCATTTTTGTGGAAAGCAGAGGCAGCACCAAAACTACATACTATACATAGATTTCACATAGTGGCCACTTTAAGAACAAAAGCGAGGCTCCAGTGAGAAAAAAAAAACATGGAAGTACTGTGAAAAAAAGGAAGAAGAACAATAAATATTTTGCTTGAAGTAAGCGGAGTACTTGTGGTTTTTAAAATTGTATTTATTTAACATTACCTTCGATATTTTGGTAATGTAGTCTTCAACAAGTTACCAGTTTTCTTTTCAAAAAACATGCATCTTCACCCCAATTTTTAACATCAATGATAGAAAAACTCGGCAGCAGGTCCAAAATAGAGTATATACTCGTTTTTTAGGGATGTCAAATGTGAGTTGACAACAAAAGCTGGAATGCATATTAAGTTTTTACTATTTGAAATGTTTGTTTCTAGTCATAAATACGCATAAAATAAAAATAAATATATGTAAATAAAAGAAGGAGAAAAAATAAAGGGAAAATGTTCCACCAAAGTGGAAAACATATTGAACATTTAAACAAGCCAATTTATTGTCCAAGCATAAAGTGATGCTTAAAAATATATACTGCTGCATTTTGAACTGTGACAAATACACTCCAAATTCATTATGTTCACTGTACAAGCAATTATACATATGCTAATACTTCAGATAAGTCATGAAATAATATATCTTTTAAAATCTGCAACTAATTTATTATGGGAATACTTGTTAGTTACAGCCCTAGTATCTTGAAAACAGCTTGTTTTAAACAGATTTGCCATTATATAAATATATATATATATATATATTTTTTTTTTTTTTTACTATTTAATGATTATTACATTTCAGGTGCCTTTCAGGGCTCAATACTATTAAAAATGTTGAGTAAAGAAGTACTACAAAAGAGTTGCTCCAACAGCGGGTTATAGCCCCTCGTGCTATATATTTGCCTGCCTAAAAATAAAATTTTTCATGATGGTTTTATTTATTAAATGAATTTAATCATAACACCTTTGAGTCCATTGCTATACATGAATTGAAATAGCAAAAATCATAATTCGAATTTCTCATAAATTCAAGCTAGGTTAAGGAATATAGTCACTATTAACCGATGATACAAAAATAATGATTAGTACCTCAAAATTGAAGTGACACAATGATTAAATCAACTTGTGGATATTTAGAAATATTGAAAAGCTGTAAAAAGTGTTAAATAAAATCAATTTGTCAACCTTTACACAGTTACTACTGTCAAAGAAAAAAAAAACTCACAATTTAGAAAAAAATTATTAATTAAGCCTAAAATTGTGCAATGCGAATTTTCCAAACCAGTGAACAAACTTTCAGTCAATCAGGTAGAGCCATCAAAATGATGATTTAGGCCTAATCCATCCATCCATCCATCTTCATGTCGGCTTTATTCCCTTTCGGGGTCGCCACAGCGGAATGAACCGCCAACTCACTGGCATATGTTTTACGCAGCGGATGCCCTTCCCTGCCACAACCCATCGCTGGGAAACTTTTCACACATTCACACTTTAACACTATGGGCAATTGTTCTTATTCAATTCACTTATTCCGCATGTCTTTGGACTTGTGGGGAAACCGGAGAACCCGGAGAAAACCCACGCGATCACGGGGAGAACATGCAAACTCCACACAGAAATGCCACCTGCCCCAGCCGAGCCTAGAACCAGCTGTGAGACGACCGTGCTACCCACTGCGCCACTGTGACGCTAATTTAGGCCTAATCAATTTAGTAAATTTGCTGGATACTTTTTACCTGAGCAACAACAGCAACTCTACTATAGTAATATCAATAAACAGAAACAAAGAGTTTACTGCCAGGAAAATTCCTTTCAATCTGAAGTGTTGCCACTTTCCTGGTGGTATTCATTACCTATAATCATGTATAATTATCTTGTTACTCTATAAGAAGCTATATTCAGCTACTGCAGAAACTTAGCTCAACATTTCACTTTTACCTTTGTTCACCTCTACAATCTTTTTGATGGAAGAACACAATGAGTCTTCTGAAGAGACAACTGCATCTATCGCTTACTCCTCACTCTTTTAGAAAACATACTGAAAGCTGAAAACAACTTGAAAAAAGGCCTGATCAGACGCCAGGAAAACAAAAAACATGACAAGCGGAGAGGACCAACCTGAGGGAGGGGGAAGAGTGGATTAAACATGGAAATCTCTAATCTCTCTCAGGCCTGTAGGATTATTCTGCTCTCTTGCGGTGTGAGCGGACATATTTACCCATGGTGAGTATATTTAGACTCTAAATTCCCCTGCTGCATCTTCTACCCACTGGCTGGCACTGGGAGAAGCAGGGGAAGGATGCCAAGCATGGGATAATGATACAGGGAGAGAGAGATGGAGTGAAGCAGAGAGGGAGAGAGAGATCCCCCTCCAGCAGAAAGCAGAGAGAGAGGATTAGGTCCTCTCATCTCCTGGTGCATCATCCGCTCCCTCCACTGATGCTGTTTTATGATATCCAGCAGAACAGAGGGATGATCCCATTACACGCCAATGAACAGCTCGACCGGTACACAGCCATTGCAGCTGCATTACACAATTCCAGAGCACTGTACGCCAATGCCCTGCCACTCTATACCCATGAATACTGCTGGACACACAAATTATTCCAAAAACAACCTCTCTGCTTAACAATTACAGCGTGTTTATGAAGCATGCGCCAGAGGTCAACAGTGTGCTTACGGAGTTAGAGGTCTTCCACAGCTTTGTACATAAATGAGGCCAGTGCACAATAGATCACAGGATTGGAGAACCTTTGAGTCATTTCTTAGCTTTTTATTTTATTTTTCTTCTTGCTGACTTAAGTTCTAAATAGGGTCACAGAGGTCTGCTTGTGCCTCTCACAGCTCACCTCTTTCAGCTCAATTTCATTAGAGATTAAACTTGAGTGAACTTTATAAAAAAAAGAATACCACTGAGGTTGTACTTTTTGTAAGTTTTAAACCAAAGGTTTCTGAACTTCAACAATAATTAAAAAGCTTCTTGGGCTATTTTGCAAGAGGAAATATCATTTCCTAGGATTGCAACAGTTAATTACCAGAATAATTGGTCAAAATATTAATATTCGAAGATGAGTTTAAAGAAATTACTTCCAGGGCATCCTACCCGACCATGAACACATTTCATGTCTGTTTTCAAACGTATTTCAAAAAACACGTGAGTCACAAAAGCATCAGAGTGAGGGTAAAAAAGTACGATTTTCAGAAAGACTGGTAGAAGCTATTGCAAGTGTAAATAACTAAATCTTAAATAACACAAAATGATTGATTCCAGAATGAGTGTATCTATTATTGAATTAGATCCTTTTTTTTGGATTTGTGTCAGATGATCAAAAAATGAAAATGCTATGCGAATCAATTAATTAACTGATTAAAGTGCTAGATTATTCGATTATCAAAATAATCAATAGCTGCAGCTTTACAAACATAACTTCATGAAATTATTTTTGAAAAAAAATATTACAACTCAAACAATGAAACGAAGCGTTATAGAAATATTTTTTATATTAATTTAAATTAAATCTCTTTCAAAGATGCAAGAATTTAAGATCTGAAAAATGAGCAAAACTATTTCAGTGCACACCTGCACTTACATTTCCTAATCAATCGGTTCACCATCGAGGAGGTGAATATCTGAAAAGAATAGAATACACCATATTTTGTTACAAAGTTACAAAACTTGGACACAAATCTGTAAATCATGAAAATGGAAATTGTGTTAATGTAATACAGAATTTATTCTTTCATTTTACTGAGGTATTTATGCATGTATTTTTCTGCATCACCAAGAAAGCAGAAATTTTTCAGCAGGTTTTGTGGCCCTCTCTTCTACGGTTTCCCTCTCCCACCTCACCCAAACCTGTAAACCTAGGCTAAACACTGCACAGCAATGTTTAAAAATAGTTTTTAAAAATATTAATGTTTCATTAAAATGCATCAAATAAAGCAACTATAAGATGAAAAGAAATAATTGTATATTTTACAAGAAACACTTCATAAAATAGTTTAGCTGGGCGGATTTCACATAAATGACTAAGAATGTCCATTAATGGAAAAACCTGAACATTGAATCTTTTCTGGACTAAGAAGGCAACTTAGGAATGTATTTGTTATTACTAACAAAATCTCCTGAAGGTCTTGAATCAGACACATCAATTTTGATTTAGCTTATTTCCAAAAGTGCAACTCTAATCATTTACAGCCCTACTGAAGAAACTGAGGATATGATTACCTACAGGGCAGAGATGGAAGTAGAGGAGTCGGAGTCATTATATCTCATTAGGGGAGCACCTGTCTCCTCTAACAGGTGTAACTTTACCTGCTCTCCCCTTCCAGTCTCAAACGGACCCTTGGGTGACTGTTGACCTTACACATGAACTTGCGAGGCATCACATAACAGCTTTACATTCATCTTCTATAGATGAAAGGACAGAGGCTGGTAAGGGTGTCTGACTTTGATGTATGAGCTGGAGTCACTGAATGACAGTCTGAATGGTCATTAGGGGACTAAAACTCAAGAAAAGCAAAACACAGGTCATCTGCGCCCTTATTTTCAGTTCAGAGTGAACGGGATATTGGCAGAAAATAGCATATTTTCACAGTTAACCTCCTCTGTGCCAAAATAAAAAGCTTCTGAACAAAAAAATACAATATAGAAAATTTGAGCTTTAAAGAGGGTATTGTTTGCAAATATGATGACAGAGCCTATCGCTGCCCTTTCATCGACAGTGAGGTTTAACTATAGGGAGTCTGTAACCCACAATAGGATTAAGGCATTATAAACATAAAATATTATGCAATAAATCAATTTGGTTAGTAATATTGTTATGAAACATTATTTAAAAAAAACTGAGCTGAGTAACAAATGAAATGCAAATTAATCTCAGATTTTTTTTGCAAGAAAAAATTGCAATGGTGTATTATTAGAAATCGTAACTTTTTTATTTACTAGGTGTTGTTTTAGTATTTTGTGAACTCATTTTGACAGGGTTATTTTCATGCAAGAACATTGTACGGTAGGCAACTTTTTTACCCCATTCAGGTTTTTTTTTATTTTACTCATTCTACCCATTTTTTCCTGCTACTCACCTACACTGAATATCTTGTTCGGTAAAGCATGTACACAATGCAATTCAACTATACTTTTAATATTAAAAAGGGTTTTATGTTTGCAATCAACTTTTGTTTTTGGTTTATACATCAGACATTTGTTTAAACAAATAATTGTGGGGGGTTTGTTATCTAATGTAACATCTAACAACTTTAACAAATAATGGTATGTAATGTAATGTAAATGGTAATGGTTTAATTGATATATGGAAACCCTCACTCTTTTACCAAACAGACCTAACTATCTCTGTATTAAACTCTGTGCAAAGTTTATATAGCAAACAGACAGCAGAATTAGAGTTAAAATCCTTTGAATGCTGTTTGTCATCAGATAAATATGCACACAGGACAAGGACTATCATAACACTATTCTTAACAGCTCTTTTTGCATAATTTGACTAAGAAATTTACTAACTTTTTAGATGACCGCCATTCATACATTTTAACGTTATTATATCTCTTAATGCTTTTAAAGGTTTTGAGCTCTAATTGCTGTAAATCAGCCTAGATGACATATTCTGTATTCATCTCATGTAGTTGGCACCGCGGAGGTAAAATAGGATTTTGGATGCATCTAAACTAATGAAACTTTTTCATGCAACTATTCTAAATCAGGTAAAAAATAAGAAAATGTGTTCAGTCAACATTATTTACAATAATGGCTTAGAATGAAATTAAATCCAATAGTCCATTACAATCCAGTTTTTTCAGTGCATTACTTCATTCTATGACTTCTGTATTTTTTTAACAGATTAGATGAAGAGATATGCGGATCCAACCAGAACAAGTGGTCATTGGGGCGAGTCGATTGAATATTCAGTTCATGTTTCATCTCTCTGCTCTGATGACAACAAGCACGAATCAACTCTGGTGGTTAAAATGTCAGAGAAGACCAAGATCTGAAATTAGTAATCAGAGACTGCAGGTAACGAAGGCAGGAATCAGACCGAATTAATAGCTCAAGTGCCAGTGCTTGTAAAGGTAGGAAATCTATGTTGGGAATGTGTGTTTGAGACAGTTGAAGAGGAATTTGGGGGCTCTTGTAAGCAGCGCACATGCGGGGGCAGGAGCTGAACACCCCTAATCATGCCTCCAGCACCGGAGAGAAGAGGAGGAGGAGGAAGGAAAACCAAGGAAATCCTGTTCTTAAGATTGGCAAGCGTATAGTCTTGGCAGTGGTGTAGAAAATAAATAAAAATAAGGGGATTTGGTATTTTACCAATACTCTAAACCCAGGAGGAACAGCGTTTGTTCTATTTCTCCTTTATTCTTTTAAGTCATTTGCCTCTTTGCTCTGAGAGGAGCCTGTAGGGCCTCGTGTGAGCTACTGAGGTGAGTATGTTTCAGACTGGATGCTGCATAGAGCCACAGGAAACCACACTCAAACGATTTTACAGTCTGAGCCCAAAGAAAGCATGTCTCAAAGAACAGTCATGGATCTATTCAGGACCAAACAGCCTTAATTATTTTCATATTCACAGTAACAGGCCCAACAATAACCCTTCCACTAAATATATCATTTCCTTGGGCAAAGATTACATGTTGCTTTAGCTGAGGTGTGGGATTACCTAATAAAGACACGAGATACAGAGAGAAAAACATCTACTCGTGCACTTAAATAAGAAACAAATTAATTAAGAGTTTGATTTTCAATGGGGAAACCGCTAATGGCTGAGTCACTCTTGCATGATCGCACAACATAATTGCAGACTATTGCCTCATAAATTTCATGTTTTTATTTAAGCCATTTAAGATGTCGCCATGTGGTTTTGGCGGCACATCAGTTAAAAACAAGAGTGATATGTATAAATAGTTACATTGGTGTGTGTAAACAAAATCGAGAAGAAGTATGACTGATAAATCAGCAACACAAACTGACTTTTCTTGTGAAACGAGCTCAGTTTAGTTGAGCCTTTTTACCTGTGTAACTAAAAATCTACATTTCTTCTTATTAGATTCCCAGCATTCAGTTATAAAAATGTCTAATTTAGTTACTGATAGATTTCCTTTGAGAAACTAAATCAAGGTCACCTTTAAAATGGTACTCTGTAAATTCATTTAACTCGCAGGAAGCTTGCAGGCTTATCCATGATCCATCCTTTTGTTGGTTTATGTGAGTGCTAACTAGTTTTATTTTGCCCTGTGCTAGACTGGTGATCATGTAGCCTTAAGACCAATCTATACTTGTGCATTAAACCTAAGAATTGCCCTTGGCGAAGGCTGTGCATTCGATGGCCCCGTTGTAAAGTGTAGTAGAATTTTAATACTCATGAGACCACAATCGCAAACAGCAATTTATTAGTTGTTCCAAACATGAATTAAGCTCATACCTGGATATCAATGAAAAATGTGATCACATTGCAAGCACCATGGAGGGAGAAATAAGAGGAAAAGAGGAAAGAGAAGAAAGAAGAGGAAAAGTAGAGACACGAGCGACGTAAAATACGTCCACTCGCTAGTGTCGTTAGAGAGAGAGAGCGAGAGAGAGAGAGAGGGAGGGAGGGACCCTAAGCCTTGAGAGTCACTTCAGTATAAATCCCGCCTCTCTACGTCACTTCCTGTTTCCTCCCAAACATACATACATACATATACAATCTTATTTGAGAATTACTTACAATAATTAAATATTCTATTACAGAAGCCTGCTGCACGTCTCTGAAATGTTCTAACTTTGCGTCAAGACTTCGCAGTGCGCAAGCTCTGTGATTGTCAAGGTGGAGAACAAGTGTTTTCAGTCTCTGTCTTGGCTTGCGCACCATGTTATGCACTGGATAATAAAGTAAACTTTGGCAATGAAGTAAATAACCTTACTTTGTTATCAGAGTTGTGTTTTGGCTACCCGGAAGTGTAACCATATTAGAACCATGTTGAATAAACAATGAAAGGTATGTTTCTGCATGTCCCGGGCATATACTTGTGCGTCAAGCTTACAATCTGCTTGCTGCGAAGGCATATGCCCGGGACATGCAGAAACATACCTTTCATTGTTTATTCAACATGGTTCTAATATGGTTACACTTCCGGGTAGGGTTATTTTGACTGGCGCATAGGCATTCTTCCATTTAAAAGCTTTAAAAAAGCATAGTAGTAGACCTTTAAATGAATGTCATTCTGAAACAAAGTAGGAAGCAGAGAAGAAGTCATTTAATCTGTTAATATCACTGTTAAAATAAATGCAATTTAAGTGTGAATCAGTTCAAAGTGTTTTTTTTTATCAAATAACTGTTTAAAGACTTCCATATGAAATACTTCCAAGTTGACTTTGACACTTCTAAAAGTAAGTAATATTTACAAAGGCTCAGAAAATTCATAAAAATATTACACTGAACATATCAACTGAAAGAAATAAAAATATCACGTAATTGTTTCTTATTGTCAACTTGTTTTGAATAACTCAGCGTTGTCAAGGATAATCTTGTTCAGCAATATCAATATGGATATATTAGAACAGACACTAATAGCTTTGGAAAAGCAAGTACAGCATATACACAACAAATCACTTTAGATCAATCCCATAATCCTTCTCTTCTGCCTTTTAAGGCGAATGGTGATGCAACAGAAGCGAGAGTTATCACAGCTCCAAGCCAGCTGTCAATCTCAGTGTGCCTCCCTGTGGACTCCCCACCCATCGAAGCCAAACTAGAGTGGGGCGACTGTGTGCGAGAACACCGGGGGCTCGAGGGACACAGCACAAAAGAGCCGAGAGCTGACCAGCGCTCAGGTGAAATTGAATTGGAAATCTTCCATGGCTCGTTAGCATAAGAAAGGAGCGTGTGGCTATAGACAAAGACTCCTCTTCTCATGCAGAAAATCAATCTCTCCTGGGGCCTAGCTATTGTTCCTCTCCGCAGTACAGGTGTCCCTTCAATGGTCCTTAATCAAAAGTGTCAAAACAAAGTTAGGAGTTATCTGCCTGCCACTGTCTGTTGCGCCACGTGCACGCGCATCCAGAAGAACGCCTGCCTGCAGCCTCACTTTCCCTGAATACATGCAGAGATTCAGGTGTGTTTCTTGAAACGCACTGATATCTACCTTGGTTGTAACTCTAGAGCTGACATAACTACCTTAAAGAACAAGAAAAGAGGTGTCCTTACGCTCAATAAATGTCCCTCAGTAGACACACAAACACAACATCACGTCTCAGTTGAACCTGCCACCAAGGCCATGGGAGTCTCGATGTGTTTTTCTCTCAGCGGGGACAACAGGAATTGGCTGAGAAAATTGAGGCTGCATCACAAAAAGAGGTAAGAAGAGCCGTGGTCTGCCAGGTCACCTTGCAAAGTGCAGATAAAATAAACTCAAATTAAATGGAGCTGCTCACACCCTGAAACAGAGATGATAACTGTGTTTACATCGATATATTCAACATCTTTACAAGACAACTCGTGAGCATTTGGTGACTGATTTCAATGCATCTGTTGATTCCTCTGTGAGGGAGAAAAATCTGTAGAATTTGGAAATGTGTATATCATTATTGAAAATAATAAAGACGTATCAGAATAAACACAGATATTAGATTATTAGAGACCCATTTGGGGTTATCCTGAGCCAGGGGTGTAAATGACACTATAAAACAATTACCTTTATTTTCCAAATAACAATGTAACCAAATAAAAGCCACTCACACAAATATTAAAAACTCTCAAGACATTATTCTATATATAAATAAGATTTAGATTTTAATAAAAAATATATATAGTATATCTAGTAAAATTTATATATAGTATATCTTCAGAATTGTGGCGTGAAGTACAAGAAAAGTGATTGAATAAAAGTAACATTAAATAAAATGTTTACATGAAATAGGCACTCATCCTGGTTTGTAACAAGACAATATTCTCTAATGCATGTCAAAATAATAGCTTTTTAATATATTGGTATAGTCTTCTTTCTTTTTTCAGCAGCTTTTCTGGAAACTTTTTCACAGTCAGATCCTTGTGGCATGGAATGAACTATGTCTCTGTAAACGACTTACAAACCTCTGATGACAAAGTTTATATGTATATTTAAGTGCAGAACCTGGAGGTGTTAATCTGACGTTAAAGCATGCTTTTAACAGCCATCAAATGAAACAGAAATTCTTCACCATGTTTAAGAAGTTACAGTTCTGTGCTTATTGTACCAAATCCCTGCTAGTACATTTCAAGACGACCCAGTGAAGTCCAGTATGATTCTCACCCTTTTTGAGAGGTAGAACATGAAAGAGTTCAATTTATTTGCTACAAAATTTACTTCTTTATGCAAACCATTAATGATTTAAAAGACTCACAAAGATAGAACACAATTAGGAAAAGCAAATATAAACATCTGTTGCAACTCACATCAAGAATGCTAAATGCAAGATATTTAACCTTTTAATTATGGCGTCTCCGAAAGTGTGTCCTCATCTAGAGTATCTCTAAACCAGCTTGAAATAAAGCCATGTCCCTTGGGCTCACCCTTCCAAAACCCATCTGCTCTGGTCAGGTCCCCTGGGTCAACGCCAAGCAAACATTGGGTTGATTAAAAATCACTTAATAGAGGAGGAAAAATAAAGCTGTCTCATCAGCTTGACGGTTCCACAGAGACTCATGGGACATTACCCCACTGTGTTACATTAGAATCAAAGGCATTTGCCTATAGATAGTTGATTGGATGTAGAAGATTCGAGAAATGTTCTTAAAAACGATTAAGTGACTTCAACTATATAAACTCAATGAAAAAGAAAGTCTTAACTATTTGGACCAACAGGAAAAATATTAAACTTCCATGGTTGTATCAACACCTGTGTGGCGTATTTTTGCTTTTAAACAAAAAGGTGTATTAAAATGAACAAACTAAAGCACATACACTCACATCTCCCTTTATTTCTGTAGGCCTTTTTGTACCAGGTTGGACCTCTTTTGACTTCAGAACTCCCTTAATTTTTTGTTGCATAGATAGTACTGGAAACATTGCTTAGAGAGTGGGCTCCATATTGACGATAACATGCACATCCATGATGCAAATAAACCATTCCTCCTCATCCCTAAATTTCTCTATTGGATTGAAACCTGGTCACTGTGGAGGCCATTTGAATACATTCAAAATCATGGCAAGTTGTCTTATACTGCTGGAAGTAGAAGATAGGTAGACTGTGGTCATAAAGGAGTGGACATAATCAGCCATAATACTCTAGTAGGCTATGACACTGGCACTATGCTCAATTCGGGCCCAAAGTATGGCAAGAAAATATCCACCACACCATTACACCACCACCACCACCTGCCTGAACCGATGATAAAAAGCAGGATGGATCCATGCCTTCATGTGGTAGACTTTAAATCCTGACCCTACCATCCAAATGCTGCAGCAGAAAAAGAGACCAAGGAATGTTTTTCCAATCTTCTACTGTCCGATTTTGGTGAGCCAGAGCTCACTGTAGCCTCAGTTTCCTGTTCTTAGCTAACAGGCGTGGCATCCTCCTCAATGTTCGATGTGCTGTACATTAACAGATATTCTTCTGAATAACTCATTTGTAATGAGGGGTTGTTTGTATTTTCTTTCTATCAGCTCGAACCAGTCTTGCCATTCTCCTCTGACCTCTGTCCTCAACAAGGCACAAAACTATCTATCAGTTGATATTTTGTCTTTTTCTAATCATTCTCTGTAAACCCTAAAGATGGTTGAGCGTAGAAATCCTCGTAGAGCAACAGTTTCTGAAATACTCAGACAAGTCTGTCCGTTCCCAATAAATTGTTCAATTCCATGTTCAAAGTCCCTGAAATCACCTTTATTCCCTATTATGATGCTCAGTAGATAGTCTTGATCATGTATACATGCTAAACGTAGCAAGTTGCTGCAATGTAATTGGCTAATTCACGATCAATGTTCAGTTAGACAGGTGTACCTAAAAGTGAGCATATTCATTTTTTTTAACCTGTTTCTAATCCAATATGCAGGAATAAAATTGTATCTCTTTTATAAGAACATTAGACTGTCGGCTTATGGTGGAAAAAAGGTGGATTAGAAACCTAACAGCTGGAGATGACAGGACAAACATGACAAACAGGACAAAAATCTTCAGCCCGTCACAAACAGATGACAGACAATGTTCAGCACATTGCAAGAGCCTTGACACATATTTATTTTAGTAGACCCCTAAAAAAATGTAGCTATTCTTAGTTATGAACACAATTAAAGCATGAATGTCTACAAAAAGACTTTTACTACAACCAACTTTGATGAGTAACATTATAAATAAGGTGACATTTTCGTTAATTTAAATCATTATTTGAAACTCTGGCTATGCTTAAAAATCTATTAGAACAAAAATGGTTGAATTAGTGAATAGATGGGATGTGTGTGTAAAGCAGGCAAAAAATGCTTCTCTAATGCTAAAAATTAAAGATGCAGCTCCTCTCGAAGAGCTGCTCTGACACAAAAATGCAAACATGGCATAAAGAGCAGTAATGTGAACACAGCCTCTGTGCACCCAGACATCTGACGAGAGACTCAGGGGGACACTTCCCAACAAAAAAGGGATCAAGGGGGCATGACAAAAACAGAGCCGGCAGTAATCCCTCTGGCAGCAATATTGGATCAAGTCTAATCTGTCTGAAGATGAAGAGTCTACAGTACCTTAGAAGGATTAGATCTAAAAAGCCTCTCTATGTTACCTTCAACCTCTGACTTCAAACCCTCAAGGGCTCCATCTCAGCCTTACTGAGTGAAACTGACCCTTGCCTAATGGACATACTGAGGCTCTGGCATATTTCACATTTCAAAGTTTTGAACATAAATGCTGATGTTAGTTTCCCAACATCTTTTTTTTTCTAATAATAACAACCACAATTTTCAACCTGGTCTTTTCTTCCAGGTGCCTACAGACACCAGTTCATGCCTGACACAGGGGTAGAGATGTGATCTTGTACCCTGCAGAGCAAAGGGCAAGAGTGTTGTGGTGCACTGAATATACACTGCTTACCCAAGAAGAAATATTTAAATGATGGGCATTAGCATCCATGGCAACCAATCAAGAGCTTGATCAGATGCAACAGGATAAGTGTATTGGCAGGGTTAATAACAAGATCAAGAAGGTGGATTTAGGTCTATCTGCTAGCGTAACCTCCTCATAACCATTTGTGGACCCAAGAAGTAGTATGACACATATACATGAATCTTTTTTGGATTAACTGTGTTTAAAATGCATCAGAAAAAGAGTTATATCCAGCATGTTGTTCGCAGGATCCATGCTATTTGTTCCATTATTTCTCTATTGGTGTATTTAGATGGTAATGCTACCTTCAGCCTACATGTCTCAGTGACCATTTTTCCTTTTTGGTGCACTCAATGACATTACAAATTATATGAATGCTATTGGGTTTATGTGTTAACTGAATGTCAGCCTGAAGAGACCTGCATGTGCAGAAGAGGGCAAAATGATGCAATTTTTTTTTTTGCATACTCAGATTCAAGACTTGAATACTTCACTCTATTGAAGATAAGGTCTGACTGAAGTCAACATAATTCATGCCAAATGATAAAGAAAAAAAGATAGAGAAGGCAGAGAGTTAAAGCCATTATGTGTTAGTCATTCAGCTATGTTTAGCAATTGCTGGAAGGTCTTAACAATAGTGTAAAGTATATGGGTGCAGCGTTAAGGTCCTTGCACATCAGACATGATGTTTAACAATAAAGTTCTTCACATTTTTTTTCTCACCCTCGTTTTTAATCGAGTAAATGCCATCCTAAATCATGCAGAAAATGTGCCAAATAGTTCAAGAATATAAATGACTAGAAAGATGTTCTCAGCCACAACGCTGATCTATCATTCCGCTATGTGGAATGTTTTGAGTGACATGGAATCCTTGTGATTGGTCAGATGTGTTGCAGTCACCGCAACGAGCCTGAAAGCCATGATGCGTCATGGTGGCGCAGTGGGTAGCACGGTCGTCTCAAAGTAAGAAGGTCGCTGGTTCAAGCCTCGGCTGGGTCGGTTTGCATTTCTGTGTGGAGTTTGCATGTTCTCCCCGTGATCGCGTGGGTTTTCTCCGGGCGCTCCAGTTTCCCCACAAGTCCAAAGACATGCGGTATAAGTGAATTGAGTAAGAACGATTGTCCTTAGTGTTCAATTGTGAATGTGTGTGTGAATGTTTCCCAGCAATGGGTTGCAGCTGGAAGGGCATCTGCCGCGTAAAATATATGCCAGAGAGTTGGCGGTTCATTCCGCTGTGGCGACCCCGAAAGGGAAGAAAGCCGACATGAAGATGAATGAATGAATGAATGTTTGTTGACGTTAAAGGAACCACTGAGATGCCATTGTGTCAAATAACATTATTATTTTGCATGCAATAAAATCATCCTTAATGTGAAGGAGCCTTTAGGGTCGTACTCAACCTGAATTATAAATGAGACGGACATATGAGAAAAATACATATGGACTTGGACTCAAAAAAGGCCTGCCTAAAACTATTGTATATCATTCAACAGAAATCGCTTGCAGAGTAATTGCATGGGTATTTTCTTCATTCTTTTCTTTAGCGTGGAATGACTTTTTACTTAGAACTTATTTCAAAGAGACTCGAAAACTTTAAATACTCAATTTGCAATTTGCTTATTTCTGCTTGAAAAATATATTTTAATGTAATCCAAAAACAAGTGGTCTCCAAACTCTTTAATCACCGTGGATGCCAATACTTGTCAAATTTACTGTGGGCCAGAGAAGGGGCTATATTGTTAATATAATAGTAAATGTTTTAGCAGCTTTCACATAACATTGTGAGAAAAACATAACATAAGTATGAGTAAGAGTATCTGGTCATTTTTTATATATTTTTCTTTCAATACATTTTTTTTATAATAAATACAATGGAAAAAAATTATTATTTGTTGGATGGAGGTTGGTGTTGCCCTAAATAATTAACTGCGTATTTATATTGATGTAATCTCCCCTGAAGCTAACCATATAAAAAATAATAGTGTTTTATTTTGCTATGAAGTCTTTAAAATACATTTGCCGCTTGATGGCTAAGTGGCTTGATGTATACAGCAGTAATCTTTGAAAAGGACCAATGTCAAAGTTGCGAATTCTAATGAAGAGGACTAAGAAGCTGAAGGGCACATACCGTTAGTGAATAGGAACACAAGACTTTTTCAAAGGAAGTGCTGGAGGAGGGGGTGAGACAACTAGCATTAGACTTTTTCTGATTATTTCTCCCTCGGGATGACATTGGAACTGACAACTTCACTAGCTTCACAGAGACAGACAGCTCTGAATGCACCACAACAGTCAACAGTCGATGAGCTCACCAACACATATAAATGAATGTGACAGACAGGAAACTTTCAGCGATGTTGCTTCATTCTTACAACTCACAAAAGAGCTGGAACAATAGAAAATGCCAACTGGAAAAATAAAACTATAACTCGCTGAAGAAACCAAGGTTAGAGACAAGACAGAGAAGTAATCTACAAATCAAATGCTGATTTTTATTGGACATAGAGTCATTGGAATGGTCATTCCATTCCAAACGCTTGGCTACTAAAGGACTTTAAATAGCAGTCATTAGTAGCTCACTGACCCTTGAACAACCTGTGATTCTAAGAACGGGGCAATGAGGTGCCGGGTTCAAACTCTGAGCTGATCAAGGTGAATCTGCTCCTCATGAGGCGAAGCGTGTTGAGATGAAGAGAAAGATACAGCAAGCTATTGAAAAACAAGGAGAAAGAGAAAGCAATCAGAGAGCAGACGAGTTTGCGCTGCGACAGGATCTCCCCAGGGTCAGGAAACAATGTCACCTCCCACACAAAAACACTCCTGGGGTCAGCAGAAAATACACCGTGTTGGCCAGCATGTGACCTGACTGAAAATACAAGAGGGCGGCGGGAGTCACTGAGTGACAGTTGAACATTTCAAAGACTGAAACATACAGTAGCTACACAGAGAGAGAAAACATGAGGTCATGATCTAGATCCCTGACCCGCACTAGTATTGATAAAATATTTTATGTACCATATTTATAACGTTTTACCATCTGAACAAACATTAAACCCTTTCAGACGAGGGTATAAACGAAAAGAGTCCATCATTATTGCCCATTCCACAGAGGGTTTATTTATTTCCTTTTTCTTATTAAATACCTAATATAAATAATGCATTACTTGTGGAATAATGCATACTAGTTTTTAATCGTTGTAACACATGCCTCAAATGCATATGAGACCAACCCTCTGTAGTATCAGCACGAGAATGTCCTTATGTTTCTCTGTCATTAAAATATCACAGTATCATACCACCGCCTATCTTTATTCTGTGAAAAACCAAGCCAAGGAAGAATTGAATACATGTACTGCCACAGCATTAAAACATTTATATTTACATTTATATATTTGGCAGACGCTTTTGTCCAAAGCGACTTACAGTAGGAGAGAGACAATATGCAATTTATTACACAGTCAAAGTCTATCTCAGTTTGCTCATAATAGAACATGTATCACCTGATCAATAAACCATAGCAGGAAGATAATAAAGGAAAAAAATAAAGAAAGAAGAGGAAAGAAAGAAAGTTTTTTTTATAGTAGGTGTTCACTTAAGAGAAGAGTTTTCAGTTGCTTTTTGAAAGCTGTTAGTGTTGCTTCTTTCCTGACTGAATCAGGAAGTTTGTTCCATCAGCCAGGGACAGTGAGAGAGAAGGTTCTGCTGAGAGATCTTCTGCCTTTGTGTGACGGAACCACAAGTTGCTGTTCCTTCTCTGAGCGCAGGCTTCTGGTGGGCATGTAGGAGTGGAGGAACTTCTGGCAGACCCCTCCACCCGACACTGAAAGATCTTCCAGTGAGATAGGACTCAAGCCAATCGAGAACAGTTCAAGTGATGTCCATCAAAGAGAGAGTGGAGAGAAGAATCTGATGGTTGACTCTGTCAAAAATTCCCTCCTCTCCCTGGAGTCTGAACTAAACATTTCCAGGTATAGGCTTTCTAAATATGTATACATTGAGTAAAAAAGGGTGTGCTTGACCCAAAGTTAGAACATCCCACCAAAATGCAAACTGGAAACATAAATATTATTTCTGGGCAGACAAATAATGTCAGTGTGACTACATTCAGTAACAACAGAGTTTGAAAATTAACATGATGCCTAAATGCCTTAACCTATTAGGTTGTTTTTTTATCATGTCTTGTGTTTGTTACATACTACACCTTTAAGCATGTCTGAATCTAATTTGAGGTTTGGTTTAATCTGCCTTTGTTTTGAGCAAAGAATGAAGAGAAACATAACCCGAATTCTGAACCAACTAAAAATATTGCACAGGTGTTAAAATTGTGTACGGATCTGAAAACCAAAATGAAAAAATTAAAATGACCAGTAGAAACAATAGTACCATAGCAAAACCTAAAAATTACACTAATATAAACTTTTTATATAACCCAAGTTTCAGTCACATTTTAATGTGATTTCTTATGATGTCATTAATTATATAAAAAAAATTGAAATAGTTTGACAGCTATACTTTAAATGATAAAATAAATACATTAGCCTTGAACACAATTTTCCCCTCTGAAGTTTAACCTTTGACTTTTTAATTGCCTTCTATTTCTAAAGAAATGTCATTTTATTATGATGTAAAAAGCATAGTTGACCAAGTTTCTGTCATTGATCAAATATGGGACTACGACGTAGGAAAGCTGAAATCTGATATAAAATAAGAAAATTGAGATGAAGGAAATGAGAGGATGGGGATGAATAGGTGGGACATCGAAGGCACAGAAAATGAACTTGTATATAGAGAGAAAGAGAGACAGGTGTGCTGAAGAGACTGAAATGACATAATGATGGAGCCATGGGCTGATGGAAGGAAATGCTAGATAAAAACGCAATGAAAGGAGAAAAGAGTGATGGCTGATTTACATCAAGATGGGCAAGACTGTAAATGAGAGGCTCCTCTTGGGATTGTGACTAATTAAAGTGTCCTCTTTTAAAGGGCCCGAGATCAGACTGACAGGCAGCTGTTGGGAAATGCTCAGTGTCAGAGGAAACATCCCATTATGCACTGCTTTCACAGACCATCCAACACCATCCCTAATTACAGTCTGGCCCAGTCAGTGTCACTTAGACTCACAAGCGCCAACACTAATGTGCCATCCACACACACATTCACACATGTAAAACACACAAACCTATACACTCAATACTCTATACCCGCATGTGCACTAAATCAGACCCTTGTCACTCAAGCAGCTGGAAATCAATTTAAAATAGACCGCCGCTACACCAACACACACCAGCATACAAACACACAGTGTTGTTATGATACGTTATGGTTCTTCATCTCTTTCTGCTGACCTCTGAGCGCAGTGAGTTCAAAAGGAGTCAAACACAATCTCACACAATCTCAAAATGCTGAAACTGGAGGGGAATTGGATCACCTTTGAGGTGACCAAACCACGCTGACCTCCAGCTCTGTGTGCCTTCTGGCGTTTCAGGGCATCGAATCCTGACCCCTCACAGTCACCTCGCTGGCTCTTCTGTTAGCTCCGAGCCTAAATCTCCATAAGATCCAGTCAGATTCCATTTAAGCAACTCAAGCAGCTTCCAAAATGCTCAAATAGGCTGAAACCTCAGATTTTGGAGCCAAACACTGAAAGGCAGTCACACATATTTTTTTCATCTTGTGCATCCTCTGACACACACACGCACACGCACACACACACACCTCCACTTAGCATGCAGGAAACGGCATAATTTTGTCAACACAATGAGCACTATGCATGAGACGACTTTCTGATCAGAACGCTGGCTAACACTTCACTGTATTGAGCGGAAATGTTTTGTCAGTGATTTCAGATGGTTTCACAATCAGAGCAAACCACAGAGAGAGAGAGAGAGAGAGAGAGAGAGAGATGAATATTCAAATTGGTTTATGAGGGACTTTCCTTATATAATAAAATATGGCAAGATTTGCATGAAACTATCATCTAAACATGAATCGCATTACCCAGAAACAGGGATATCAAGTCTTATCTTTACATTTTATTGATTATAAATAAAGTAATCCCTCAGTCTTGCAATGGGGCAAGAGCAGTGACTGAAGGCAATAAGGGCAATGTTTGCTTGTTTTTAAGCCATATAAGTTTCTCATGCTATTACATGGCTAGACAGATATAAAACATTAAAACACCTACATTTATGCATTTGGCAGACACTTTTGTCCAAAGCGACTTACATAAAGGGAGAGACCATCCGCAATTTGTTACACTGTCTATCTCAGCTTGCTCAAAATAGAAGTTGTACCAACCGATAAAAAATAAATTACAATAGTTAATATAAAACAATAAAATACAACATTTGTTTTCTGCCTGCTGTAATGATGGAAAAGTGCATTTAAATCAAAACGTATATGTTTGCTTTAATGGCATTAAACAAAGTAATGCTGACAACCGAAAATACACTAGGGATAAAAAGTAAAATATACTATTTGACATATGATCCAGTTTCTGCACCACATGACGAGGTGTCAGAGAGATGAGGTCACAGCCGTAACATTTTGATTAATTTACATATGATCGCAGATTTGGTTTTAAAGCAGAAAGAGAATCTTATTGCATACTGTTAGTCCATGGGTGTAATGCAATAAAAATGCCAGACAATATATCTTGGAGTCAGTGGGACAAATTGTATTTATGGCATGAATAATCACAGCAGATTGCAAAAGAGTTAATAACATGGAGTAAGATGATCAATGACACTTACAATGACTGTTAAAATGGACCAGGCATCTTGGAGGATGTAGATAATTATTATTGAGGCTGCTTATCTCATGTATCTCCTTATCTGTATTGCCATATTTTGAAGGAGAAAACGATTCAAGAACGTTCTTAAACTTTCCATTATTTAATGTTTTAAGAGACCTCCTTTGAAATTACTTCAAAAAGTAGGTCTTGGCCCATCATAGTTAACACAATCAAACTAGATGTTAATGCATAAATCACTGATGAATTTATAAACATTCATCATTCATTCAGACAAGTGAAACCAATGAATGATAGAAAAATTATGATCAGTCGTGATATTATGAGTGAAAGTCTCCAAATCCATCAGCAGCGTGATACAAGATGTGAAGGCTGCTATTCTACACTCAATACACTTTTAAAACCACAGAGGACCTGATTCTACGTCTAACTACACATTTAAAGTCTATTGATTTGTGCTATGGGTCATGAATTTCACTGTTTTTTCATGTCCGTCAGAGCGAATTTGGATCTTATGTATTTCAATAGATTACATTTCGTGACTATATCACAAAAAAATTAATAAGTTGACATCGCAATCATTAACAAACTGACTGTAGGCCTGTTACTGTTGTGAAAGACAAGGGGCTTATTGATGCACTTAGAATTGCTGCCTCTGACACAACCTAGACAGTAGCGTTTGTGTTCAGTAATTTACAATTGTCATATACCGTAACCTAATTTATACGTTTGTATTCAGTCATTGATAAAAAATGTCATGAACATTGAAGACTACGTTTGTATTCAATAATAAATGGTAAAATGTTGTCTGTATGTGTGCGATTAAATGTGATTAATTAGATTAATTAATCACCACACCATGTAATTAATTAGATAAAAAAAATGTAATCGCTTGCCAGCAGTAATTATGTTATGTCATAATTATATTCCTTCTAAATTAAGTGATATTATTCTTTATTCTTAGACTCCTTGGTCTCTCTTTATTCTATTATCCTTATGAGTCTCCTGATTTTTCATCAAAAATCTTAACCATCAAACAAAACAAAACATAGCTACATTTGTAGGTACTGTAAAGAATTATAATGTCAAAAAATAAACATTTGTTTCTGCTGAAATCAGCACTGAAACCCCGAGGATGCCCTCGAGAATGGATCTGATCACAACCTACCAAATATCATGCCAGACAATTTCAAGTTTTTGAAAATTGCTGTGACTAACAAGGGTACCGTAACACTCCTCTCAATTGTTAGTGGTGGATAAAAAGAAGCCCCTTACTATGTCATAAAATGTTTGTTTACAAAACAGCTGCAACTTTATCTGGAACTTAACCGACTCCAACACGAGTGTGTTCTATGGCTGCAACAATGAATCGATTCAATCAAATCACATACTTAAATAGCTGCCAACTAACTTCAAAATCGATTAAGAAAAAACTTGAGAATTCACACTCAGTCTCTTACACACTGAGAGAGCCTAGAAGAGATCAGCACCTCATGTACAAGGCAGAGCAAAAATGGATAAAACAAAACAAGCAAGGGAAAGGCAGATGAAGATGTAGTGATTTATGATTCCAAATCGTGTGGATGGCATGGTAGAGAAGCACCTGGGAAAGGATTTTCTAGACACTCAAAGCATTTTACATATTGAGGGGGCCGTCTCTGAATCCAGCAGCACTGTAGAGCTTCCACCTGGATGATGTGAAAGCTGCCATTCTGCCACAGAACACTCACCACACACCGGCTAATTGTGAACAGGAGACATGGGGAGCCAATCAAAGGAGTCTAGCCAATTAGAACACAGGGATTTTGTGCATCTGCAGTGTAGTGTTGAGAACATGACATTCAAACAAATCCTGTTACATTTTCTGATTTGAATTGTTCTTTTTTATGTAAATTATTCATTGTTCTGGGCACACAGATGGAAGTTTATTTTGAAAATAAAAAGTAAAGCATGCATGTGTATGTATTTTGTTGCATTTTTATTTTATTATTAGATTAATATTAGTATTATTATTACAACAACTCTAAGAGCAACAGGTTTGTTCTATTAGTTTCTTTTTGCTGGAAACTAAAAGTTTGCTTACCTGACTTCAACTAGCTCTAGATTTTTACATGAGCACATCACTCAGATTTTAAAATCACTTCATTCATTTCCACATTGATTTGAAAATACTTTTATTTGTTTTTAAAAGCCTCCATGGTCTTTCCCAACAGTGCCTTGCTGACACACTTCAGCCGTATGCTCCCACGTGCTCTCAGGTCAGGAGAGCTTTCAGTATTAGTGGTCCTAAAGACAAACTGGAAGCTTAACGGTGACGGCCGTTTTCAGTCACTGCTCTTAAACTGTGGAATGAGCTGCCTTTGCACTTCAGACAGACTGTTGCTTTCCAAATCTTAAGACACATTTTTACTCCTTGGCTTTTAACTTAGTTTGAGGTGTTGCCTTTTACTGTTGATGTTTACAGTTTTACTGATTTTATCAATTATTTGTTTATTCGTGTTTTTATTGTTTTATTGTTTATTATTTTCTAGGTCAATGTAGCAGAGCAGCTCCCGCACTTTTGTGTTTTGTGTGAGTTTTAAATTTGTGTACAGCACATTGGTCAAGCTTGTGGCTTTAAAGTGCTATGTAAAAAAAGTGGGTTGTAATTTTTTAAATAAAACAACAACAAAAAAACAACAGAAAAGAAAAAACAACAACAACAGATGAATCAATTATTATAATAATTGTTTCAAAGAACACATCCAAACATTGATCGGTCATCATTAGGCCCTTTTAAAAACCTAAAAGATACATTTTTATGTTTAACATATTGTGTTTTGACACATTTACAAATTCCCTTCCTTCTCGGTTACCATAAGAGCCTTTTTTCAGATTCGTGATTCTTCTACTTGAGGAATAGTGCTCAGTTGAATTTTTATGTCAGAAGATCCATTTTCAAGACAACCCAAGAAAACCATCATGTCCTATCGTGTATCCCACAGTCACGCTTTGCCTTTATTAATGTGAATAAATGGAAGCCTGGTAATAAACTAAGGTGCAATATGAGAGAGATATGGCCACCTCGAGGGTCAGAGCGCTAATATGTTTTCTGTGCTGCTCTACATATTCAACAAACCTCATAAAATGAAAGAGAGATGGAAGATAAAGGGCCGAGCACAGCCAGTTCAGCATTCATCCCGTCATTAACGCCGCAGCCTTTGAATACAAGCTTTTCCACAGAATGATGGGTCCTCTCGAAAATCTCACGAAAAATAATTCCATTAAAAAAACAATTACAGAATTGAATCCATGTCCCACTTTGAGGTCATAACTGCCGCTCACCTCTCCATGGTTACTGTTTGTCTGTACGTGGAGGTAATTATGGGCTGTTTAGGCGAGACCCCAGTGTTTGTGCAGCAGGCCTCAGTCTGCATCTGCATGTTACCACGACTACCCCTCCGGCTTTGTCTCACCATGACCTGTATAATGAGTGTCACATTAGCAACACAACAAATCAAAACCCACAGCTGTCAGCCATATTGTGTCATCCTCTTTTAATTAATATGATAAGTAATGCTTATTAGACGAGTCTGCTTCTTTATCGCTTTTCAATTTGCGCAAATTTAGGCGAGGCTTGAAAACAGGGGAAGCAGGGTTTTAGGGGATGAGCGTCAATACACGCTGATGTTTTACACCATCCATTAAACTCCACAAGCACACACACTTAGCACCGGCATTAGCGCTCATTCAGAGCCGTGCCTCAAAGAAAACTTCCAATTTCCTGTCGATTGGGAATTCTCGTTCAGGCAGCAGGAAAAGTTGCCGGAGCTAATCGCGCCTCATTTTTCTGGATGACATCCTGATGTCTTTGAGGAGACGGAAACGTAATCACTAGGCTGTGTCACCTCCATGCTGACATCCCAACCTTTGCTCCTCCAAAAGGAGTGGAGAGTAAACCCCAGCTGACAGCGGCGCATGAGTTTGTGAGAGACTGTGATTAAGTCAACGGTGCTAATCAATGGAACATTCACTTGGCTTCCTGAACCAAAGCTCATTCCCGACCCAGCCTTAATTGGCCCATTCTCTGGTAAATAAGAGGAGTTTGTATCCCACTTCAGCAACTGGGCAAAATCATGCAATTTTCAGTTCCACATGCAAAGCACACTCCACATGCACTCTGAAACATGCTAACACTTGTTGATTGAATCAGCATGGCCCAAGATAAACCACATACTTTTGTAGATTAGAAATTCCTGTGCAGGTGGACCTAATGAGAGAGAAATCGAGAGAATAATTGAGAGTGAAAATGGACTGTATATTTCTATGGAGGTCAAATAAATTTCATAAGAGAACATTTGTGCAAAATTAGGAAGAAAATGGTCAAGAGGAAATTAAATTAACGTCTACTTGAAAAATGGATAAAGCACCACCTATACTGCATGATCATTTCAATATTTTTTTTTTCTCTGTTTCAGGTTTTTTTTCTGTCTTTGAACCTGTCTTCTAAACAGACTTAGATTCAAATATGTCTATGTATAAATTAGGGCTGCAACATTTAATCAAATTATTCAATTACAAAAAAATAATTGAGTTAAATAATTGCATTCCTGGCTTTATTTCGCACCATTTCCAGTTAGAAGAATCTACTACTGAGGCATGAGTAAAACAGAACAATTTATATCATTGAGATGTGCAACTGTTGTTAGTAGCTCAGGCATTTTTTTGTTCTTTGAAGTAAGAATAAAGTGTAGCAGTTGCAACAAAAATTATTATTAGAACACAATTAAATATTTTGCAATAAGCAAGTGTATCTGTTATTGAATTATACCCTTTAAAAAATATTGAATTTGTGTCAGATCAAAGAATAGAAATAGCTTATCTGATTAATCGATTGATTAAATGCTAGATTAATTGATTATCGAAACAATCGATAGTCACAGTCGTGTGCATTTTCATAATTAATCTTTGTATATTTGATGCATAATATGTTACTTAAATTGTGCTACTTATATATTTACATTAAAAGTCTTAAGCTTAGTTTTGGTGCCATCAATCACATTTGAGTTGATTATAGATTCTATATAATTAAACCAGCAGCCGTTTTAGACACAAAGGTTATCCAGACACTTCAACTAAATATACCAATTTACTGTAGCTTTAGCAAAGCTATCTCAATTAAAGTCAATGCTGTTTAGCCAGTTTTGGAACACACAAGTGATGCCAAAATCACCAAATCCTGTAAACTCCATTGTCCATGTTGCAAAAACAGAAATATAAGAGTCCCTCAATTTTAGAGAGCAGCACTTGTGTCGAAATAGACGCCATTACAGGCCTCTCCGTGTAGCACCATTGACTCCAAGCCTCCTCTCTGACTGGGTTGTGTGTCCTAGGTGTGTGTGCGTGTGTGTATGTGTTGGGACTGACAGGTAAAGTGATGGCCACGCACACCTCGCCTCTCACTGTCAACAACCCTCAGCATTCAAGAGCACACTAAACACATTACAGATAAAACACATGTGTGTATTAGTGGAGTCTAATGCACTGTAGTGAAACAAAAACACAAAAACACAACCGTGTCGGCGACTCCAAAGTAACGTACTCTTATACTACCTTGTGTGCAAAATATCGTATGTGAGTCAAATAGTCTGACCAACTTGATGGTTGGCATGAAAAATTATACAAAAAACATCCATATATAAATAATAAAAGTTTAAGGTGAATCACAAGTACAATATAAAGCAGTGAGGACGTTTGGTAGGATGGCATGGCGAGGCTTGTAAACATGGTTTTATTGTAGAAAAAATACTTTTTTACTTCATTTAAACGCATGGCTCAGAAATGTAATTCAATCCGTCTAAATTGTAAAACAATAAGTTTGTTGTAAAACAATTAGTGAACAAAGTTTAGGGAGAAGCACGAGTCAACGATAAACTCCTTTTATGCACATCCAATTATGTTAATTATCTGAATTTATCATTCTTCAGATTCAGAATTCTTCAGCCCAGTTTTTCAACAGAATGAACAAATTATACTAGTTTGGACTCATGAATACGTTCTAAATATCCCCATCGCTCTAAAATGTACCCCAAGGTTTCGATTTGACTTCTGTTACAGAAAGCTGCTTCAACCCTGTAACTTAAACTTTACTTTACTTTTCCCAATTCTTACTTAATTTTTCCCATTTCATTAGTTTATTTTATTTTCCCCAAATGGAAGATGAGTGTTAATAATATTCTACTTGAATGATTTAGAGTATAGAGAATGTAATAATGAAAATAATATATAATAATCAAAAATACAGCTCCCTCAATAGAAATCTGCCAAAGACTGAGCGAAGGGCGTAGCGACGCCAAGCCTAAAGCCCTGTGCACTTCTTCATTACACTGTTTATCCACATGAAACTATGGTGCCCCAAAAGGTGCAAAACAATTTACAAATATGAAAGCAAAATAAGAAAAAAAAACACAACTACACCTCGAAAAACAATGTAAGATTTCAGAAAACACTCCAACAAATAAGAGAACAATTATTTGTGTTGTGCATTTGCGATAACTACAAAAAAACACGCCTGCTTCACAACATGCCTTCAATAACGTTTTCTGTTGCTGTGTGCTATTTTAATTCAGAGGAATATACTAATTTGAGCCTTTGTTTTGGGTCTTGTTCAGTCAAATATAAGGCAATTAAGGCAATTCTGTTGATACATGTCTTCATTCAGCTCATTTTCTTGTTGTTTCTTAACAATCTTTGGACATAATTTATGACACTTCTGTCCAGTAGTTCTTTTGACAGTTGGTATTTTGACAACGCTTTGTGATTAAATTCCCAGTAAGCTCAACATCAGGTGACTAAAAATCTTTCCTGCTGTTGACATAGTAGTGCATTCAGCGCGTAACCTGAAGGAACAGACGACTGCTTTTCCAAAGAAAAACACTTATGCCAGTGTCAAAATGAGATAATATTATCAAACATGAATAACCCAGCAGAGCGGTCTTTAACCAGACATAGCACAAGCAACTATGGGGTGGAAAACACAATTAATATTAACACCTTCATGTGAGCTCTTATTAAAATGACTGTCCTTGAAAAATCCACAAATTATTGAAAAATCCAGAAAAAAGCGAAGGCAAGTACCATTCAAAACTAAATGAGAAGTGCTCTACTCTTATTCACATCTAAACACAATGTGTCACCATAAGCTTATCATGCCCTGAAATTAACTTTTTAAATGAGTGGCACATGTGCTGCCACCTTCAAACTTGTAGTAAAAAGTAGACCGCATCTACTAAAATTGAAAATTATGGGCTTAATCATGAATTAGTCCTAAAAGTTGGTCTTAGATATTAGTATAGTATAAACATATACAATGATTTTTCTAAAAAAAAAAGTGATTAACTGAACTTTTACCATAAACACAGAAACTATAAAAAATAAAATAAAGATATTACATTCATTACATCAAATGAACTGCCAAAACAGCTAGCATTTCTCACTCTTATATGATACTTAAAAGTGCTGCATCATGTAAGCGCAGACATTTTTGGCAAGTTTTAGTATTGTTACTTCATCAATAACATACCTCAAGTCATAGTCAGATCAGTGTGTAGTCCTATTTTTTGTTTGATCTGTTTGTCAATGGCTCTTAAGTTCAAACAGTCTTTATGCTGGGGAGGTGATTAGCACCTGCCTCGGTCAGTGAGGCTCCCTGTGACCTCACAGAGGGGTTCTACACTGGGGATCATGGTTTCTCTTCATGTGTGTGGGATTTGTTTCTGGGTTCTTCATTTCTTTTCCACATCAATAAAAAAAACAAGTGCATTGGTTACTTTATTTCACCAAATTGGTTTAAATTAGTTTATAAATGGGTTTAAACCAGGCTTTTATAATAAGTTAGTGATTACTGGACAGCTTAAATCAACACTTTCCTCAAACTAATAAACTTTACAATCTCAGGTATCAATATGTGGTAGTTCTACTTCTACCCCATAGAATGATCCAATTGAAATTCTTATTTAACTCTTATATTTAACTGATTCACCACTAGACCTTTGCAAAGCTCCTTTGAAGTGACTGCTAAAAAGCGCTACATAAAACCCTTTTTGATTGATTGATTAATTTAGTATTATGTAACTGTTTAATTCAAATCTTCAACAAACCACTAGCATAAAAAAATTGTATTAAAAAAATGCAATTTTATCACATTTTTTTCTATGGTAGCTGGAGGCTATAAAGGCCATTGTTTGCAACAGCAACAAACACCCAAAGGTCTTACGATCATTGATAGGTCAAAGCACTACAGGCTGCAGCAAGGACAACCTTCTTTATTGACTGTTTTCAGCTGCAATTCAGCCGAGTACACTTTGAGGAGCAAAGAGACAAAGCCCACAGTTCAACATTAAAGCATGCAAGACAAATGGAACCATGAACCCCCTGATAGCTGCGTTAGGTTGAACTTACATATTATCAGAATTTACGAATGAAGGATTTACTTAAAAAAATGATTGACTTGCTAAATCAATGAATAGACAAAAGGCGTCTGGTGGATCACATTTATGTAAATGTAACTTCTTTTACAAGCTGGTTTTAACACATTTTATAACCTTGGTTTTGTATCATTATGATATGATCCTCAGGTTTTCAATCGTTATAATAATAACAACAATTTGGGAAAACTTGCATTACTTCATAACAAACAGAAAACATTGATGGATTGTAAGATTAAGCATGAGCGCATTCATTCCTGCGAAATCACACTCATGAAGCGCTCTGAGGAAACATGGAATTTGTGGTTGAAACAGATAACGCTTTAAGCCATTGTGTTACAAGCAAGCAAAAAAAGTGCTCATTCATCTCATCCAATACAGACGCGAACACAAGAGATGAGACAAATTACGCGGGCCATTCGCACAAACTAGCAAATAATGTTATCAGCATCCCATCAGAGAGTCAGCAGACCTCTACTAATTCTCTCCCCAAACACAAAAAGAGATAAATGTTTGAGAGCTAATAGTCATATATCATCTCCCTTACGTACACGCAGCGTCAATATTACAGCGAGGTCTTGACGCTAATCACTAGCCTTAGATAAAACTGTGAGGGTTAATGGCCCATATGCCCCTGTAGCACATGAAGGATCAAGATAGCAGCCAGAGCTCTGTATCACTGGCCTCAACAAATCCATTGCTCCCTCTCTCTCTCTCACTTTCCTCCGTGCTAAAGGATAGAAGTCCGTGTTAGCTGGGGGCAATTGATTCCGGCAGAGAGCACTCTTTTACAGCCCTGCATTCAAAGCTCCAAAACTTATTGTAAAGTCAGCGGGTGAAAGAGAGCGAGCCTTGCCCTAAAGCGCTCCCTTTTGTAGTCCTGTCACCTTGCTTCAGATTTATAATGCTCAATTACAAAAGTGTGCATCGAAGCCCTATTCAATTAGCCTATCAAATTCTTTATGGCCAGATTGTGAATGGGTTATCAGAGGCAGAGATAAGCGAATTTACAGAGCTTGTAATGATTCACAACAAAGAGGTGTGAGCATGCTGTGTGCAGCCTGCACGGTCGTGAAAACACAAACAACCTGTTCAAAAGTGCTTCGCGCACAATATACCTGAAGACAAGTTTATTTATAGAAAGCAGCATTGTGTGGTACTGATTTGACCTCAGTGCTGTTTATTCTCTAAATAACAATACAAATAGATTTATATTTTTAGGGAATCTAGATCTTGTATATCAAACCAGTCATTGGCATTTATAAAATAACCTAAAGCTGTTCTTAATAAATGAGAAAATTAAAACAAGAGTTTATCTATCAAAATGAATCGAAGAGTAGTGAATGATCTTAAGTGTTTATCTTTTTACGTATCAATTTTAAAATACAAATTTGGTATATTTTACTTTGTTATCTGACTCCGGTCTCTTACAAATGTACTTATCTGATTTTAACGCCGTTGTATGGAGAAATGTATGTCCTTACGGGCACACTTATTTCTGAGTTTAAAGTCAGAATTCTGAGGGGAAAAAAGTCAAATGAAAAATCATTTAAGACCTAGAACATTGAATTTGAAACTTTTTAAGGCCTTTTTAAGACTTCTAAAGATTTTTTAAGGGCCTGATTTAAGGATTTCTGTTCCTGTAACACACTCTGACAAACCCTTGGTTCTTGTAAAAAAGTAACCTGTGGTTCTTTAAGTTTACGTTTAACATTAAAGTCATGAACAGGCCAAAAAAGTAAAGGTATTTTACCTTTAAAAGTAATTACTCAAAGGACATTTTCCACATTTGGAATCTGGCTTATCTCAGAAATTTAAATTGCATTTTAAAAGCGAAGCATAAAATGGAACAAGAAGATGTTAATAAACATCTCATTTTAAACATTTGTTTAATAATATCAAGTTTATATTATAACCTATGCATATAATCTACAACATACAAACATCCCAACAACCTACAGGGGTTAATCCCCAGCATACTGCAAATAAACCCTGTACTTTCAAATGCTGTTAAAAATCCAAACACACTCTCATGTTCTGACATTCACATTCCAACCATAGTCCCCCACGTCTCAATTCTGAATGACAAATAGATTGTGACGACTAGAAAATAGCACTCAATTTCCTTTTCACTAATGCAGCCAATACACTGTCCCCTGGATCGATGGAGAAGCACTGTGCGACGCTGACCATTACTGTGATTGAATCTCCACTTTGACGCTCTAAGATGGAAGAGACCGTAGTGCTTTAAGCATAGCGCTTCTTTTAGGCCGAGCAGATGAATTAATACAGTCTCTCTCTGCTATGAGAGATGGCTCGAGAGTGTGTGTCTCTGCTAATGGGCATCACAAATAAAAATACGCCTGCTAAGTAAAGCAGTGAGCTGACAGTCAGAGATGATGTCAATTTGGAAAGAAGTGCATACAAACACTCCAAAATAAAGAGTGTGCATGGCCTGCGACCCTGTCGAGCTGAGTTTACAGTGTGTGCAAGCAACAGAGAGGATCTTGGATGAAAAAAAACAAAGAGGCAAAACATCTGGATTGTTTACCTGAGAGGAAAGGGTTGACATTTGGACATCTGTCAATCAAATGTTGGATAGTAGAGTGGCAGTAAGCCAGGGACGGTGTTGTCATGGATACTGCTGTAGGTAAAACCATGTCCTGCTGGGTCATTCCTTTGACAGCGGCATTCACAGAGGCCCTGCGTCCTCATTCAGGTGGTGCTCAGGGGCAGGTTCCCATGCCAACGCCCATCTATTTGCGAAACATAAAACCAGGTAAGTAATCATTCTATTCCTTTCAATACAGTGAGTAGATATGCATTCTGCAAATTCTACAAGCATTTTATAGTCTTCAACTTATTAATCTTGCTATTCAAATAAAATGTATTGCCCTTTAAATTAAGAATACATTCATTGATTGTTTTTGATTAGCTGTGTTATCCAAACACCTAAGTAAAAGTAGAAGCTAATAACTTTCTAAAAATCAAGCAAGCTCATCAAACACACACACACATATAGAGATAGATAGAGAGAGAGAGATAGAGAGAGAGAGAGAGAGAGAGAGAGAGAGAGAGAGAGAGATAGAGACCAGAGAGAGACACAGACAGAGAGAGATAGACATAGAGAGATACATATATATAGATATATAGATATAGATATATATATACATATATAGATATATATACATATATAGACATATATATATAGATAATATATACATATATACTATATATATATATATATATATATATATATATATATATATATATATATATATATATATATCATATTATATACATGTTTTATGAGGTTGCTTGCTCTTGTGAAAACAGCTTTTGAAATAAAGTAGATTACAGGACCCCTTCATAAGACAATTGAGTTTACTGGTAATGTTATTATGTATAAAACCTCATGGACGAATAATAACAATGCATGAACGTAGCAAGTTCATTTTAAAACAACAACAAGCACATTATCAACGTCTTATTGAGATTATCGGTCTTTAACATGTGTTCCGTTATGTGTATGAATTTAGAATGATCATTTATATGAAATAAATATGTGCCGTCTCACCTTTTTATTACGCGTTGGTGATTAAGGAAGAACAAGTATTTCAGATGAAACGTTTGTGAAGGTCTAGCGCGCCCTCTAGAGGATGAATTCAGCTACTGGGTTACAACCGTCAGGAAAAAGTCTTCCAAATTAAAAATAATTCTCTCAAACTTGGTTAAGCTTCGACTTTATTCTACATAAAAACATCCAACAAATAGGACTGCAAAGCACACTTATTTTGTTCAAGGTAAAGTGTAGCTGCAGGGTAAGGTGTGGTTGTTTGTGACTCAAATGTGACTTGTGACTCAATTGAAACACTAATAAATGCAGTTTAGCTTCCATAGACGTTCATGCTAACATTAGTCCGACTTACGTTCCAAAAGGTAACTTGACTTTTAGGTAAACGTTTAGCAACTTAACATTTTATACACATTTTTACAAATTTAATATATTTAATCAAGCCTTTTACAATAAATTTTAAGTATAAAAAACATTTTAGTCGAATGGTTGTAAAGGCAAACCACGTTTTAAAAATACCAAAATTAAGATACCGTTAACGTGTTTGAAATTAACTCGTTTTCAGAATTCGACAAGTAAATTTGAGTAACGTAATGTATGTTTCACACCCAAAAATAAATTCACACACGTATGCTTATGCTAAAATAAAATACATGTCCCCTGTTTTAGAATATTTTGTAACCTCGTCAGATTTGCCTATCGCGCATGCGCAGATACAATCATTATTTTATTGTATCACTAATAAGGTTTTTTCACATCACTATTAGCGTCGTACAGTACTTCATGGAGGGAAAGAGTTTAAAAAGAATATAGTTAAAATAGTTTCCGAGAACTATTTTACTTATTAAACGGCATTTAGTTGCATTACATGTGCCGTTATAAGACCACGTCAAAACATTAATTGTAACATTTTATTTAGTAGAGCATTTATTCATAAAGCTCATTTATCATGAACAAAAATCGAAACGTTAAGCGCGTCACCTGTCGAACGTAGCTTATTGGCGCATGTTTTCTGACCTGCTTCTGCCTCGCTTCTTTCTAACAGAACAACAATGCTCCCTTGTGTTGAGTTATGGTACTGCATCCCCTCAAAAAACTCCTATTAAGCAATTAATGGAAAAATACCAAAATGTGTGTCACTGTGGGTTAAAACTAGTTTTTCTTAACAAACTTTATGTCTAAAAATGAAAACTAAAAATACATTGTAATCAATGACAATAACACGTTCTGTAAATGGAAGAAAAAAATGAAAAAAAAAATAGTTGATTAAAGAATTTAATAGATTTTGTTTACTTTTTACATAAATTATAAATTATATAATAAATAGCAATGCAGTGATTATTTTACTACCAATGCATATTTACCTGCTAAATATGTCAATGACTTACTTGTGCAATTGTTAAAATACTTTTCATCAAATATAATTTGTGATTTAATGAAAACATTTTTTTTTTACTGTAATTACACCACAAAACAGAATACCACAGCAACAAGCAGAAGGACTCACGTATTTAGCTGCACCGGAAGTCCTGAAATGCAAAAAGAAAACATTTTTCCACTCAAACTTAAGCACATCTTAAAAATCTCCAAGGCACCAGTAGTTAAAACTGGTCTAAACTCCAAACATGATTCCTAATGAATCATCCCACACCAGAATTCAAGCTCACCAATTACTTTGGAGTCAATTATTAACAGCAGCAATCGGAAAAGTTGAAAGTTGAAGTTGAAAAGAGATATTCCAACTCACGTTGAAAAATCAACAGGAAATATGTCATGGTCAAAAAGAAGACCAGCTTTCATCCCTAAACATTTAGGAGACTTTTTCTCCTCAAAATGTCTTCTCCTCACTTTATATCACTGCCGATCTCATCTTGGAAAGTTGACTCTTCACTAAATTGAGTCCATTCGCTTACAGATTCCAATGCTTTCCTCCCACCAAGAATAATCCACAACTTTCACAGCAGAGATGAGTTTGGGAGCAGAATTCAACACTGTCCAGAAGTCCTCAAGTCTTGTACACTCCTCAGTGGGGACAATAGGTGAGAAAAACCTCAGGCAGCAGACTGATCCAAACGAGAGGTACATCCAGAAGAAGCAAGGTGGAAAGAAGGAAACTGGTGGCTACCAGAACCTCCCACTGTGCAGACTGCAAATGAAGAGTCCAGGAGCGATCTTTCCCTCCCCTCATTTACACAGCCATAGTCCTGCACTGCTTTCTAGCCTTTCCTCGGCATGAATATATTACAAGCCACACAATGACGCTGCTTATTGTTTATGAATTACCAGCCTGCCTGCCAACAAAGGCTATTTTCATAAGAAAACTCTTATTCATTTCAGTTCCTATTTGATTAGAGGCAGAAGAAAAGAAGCCCTTCGGTCATAGCCCCCAGAGGACTGTTTTTATTCAGTCCAGATGAATAGAGCTTTATTGCTCTTCTTTTCAAAAGCTGACGGGGAAAAGCTTTTAGAGTTAAACATTGACGAAAAATTATTGGGCGGCTGTTTTTGTGCAATAACAAACCCCTTCAAAAGGACACTGAGCTCTTATCCTTCCACCACTCACTCACTCACTCTTTTCTCTTTCTTTTTTGGCAAATTGTAAAGCTTGGAAATTAATGACAGACAGTAGTAAGAGAGAGAGAGAGAGAGAGAGCAAGAAAGAGACCAGCCACAATGCATGTCAAATCTAAATGATCACAGGCTCCTGAATAGAGCAAAGGAGAGGAAGAAAAGGAAAGACAGGGCCTTAGACAAGCAGGCATGTGTGCGAGTGTATAGCCTGGTCAAAAGCTAATTGATTCCAGCACTACCGTCTCGACATCCCTTTCTCATCTCAACAACAGGTAATGCTCTCAAGATACTTCACCAAAAGGACAGATGAACCTAGAAGTTACCTCCAAAAGTTCACAACGAGAAACAAACAAAAAAACACTACACAAATGTTAGCAATTATCAGCATTATATCAACACTGAGATCATCCAAACGCGATATTCTGCCTAAAGGGAAGTGAACCTGCGAGAACAAAAATGAAAAGGCCAACCTGGCATTTATCTGCAGGTTTTATCTGTACACTAAAGGATAAATCATGGCTTCCTTTTATCGGTAGGGCATTATGCTCCTTTGTATTTATGCAGGAATATTTAACAGGAGACAAAAGGTGACTTTCTCTTTATTCATATGTGAACAAGGCAATCCTGGCATTCTGAAAAGCCTGACATTTGAGCTTTTTGCCAACACCAGCAAAATTATATCCTTTCCATTGTAAATCAATGAAGTAGAATCATCTCCCACAAAGGGACTAGATTGCCTTGTCACTGAAATAGAGCCTGCTGCACGCAGAGCCTTCACCCAAGACTGCTGTTTGCTGATGAAAGACAAGGGCATAAAATCACCTTTGTCATCATGCCTTTTTCATTTATGTGAGTGAGTGAGTGAGTGAGTGAGTGAGTGAGGTAGGTAGGATGAGTGAGATATAGTGGTTTAGTGAGCAAGTGAGTGAGATATAGTGTTAACTGTGTGTGAGTGAGTGAGTGAGTTATAGTGTTGACTGAGTGTGTGAGTGAGTGAGTTATAGTGTTGACTGAGTGTGTGAGTGAGTGAGTTATAGTGTTGACTGAGTGTGTGAGTGAGTTATAGTGTTGACTGAGTGTGTGAGTGAGTGAGTGAGTTATAGTGTTGACTGAGTGTGTGAGTGAGTTATAGTGTTGACTGAGTGTGTGAGTGAGTTATAGTGTTGACTGAGTGTGTGAGTGAGTTAGGGTGAGTTACAGTGTTGACTGAGTGTGTGAGTGAGTTACAGTGTTGACTGAGTGTGTGAGTGAGTTACAGTGTTGACTGAGTGTGTGAGTGAGTTACAGTGTTGACTGAGTGTGTGAGTGAGTTACAGTGTTGACTGAGTGTGTGAGTGAGTTACAGTGTTGACTGAGTGTGTGAGTGAGTTACAGTGTTGACTGAGTGTGTGAGTGAGTTACAGTGTTGACTGAGTGTGTGAGTGAGTTATAGTGTTGACTGAGTGTGTGAGTGAGTTATAGTGTTGACTGAGTGTGTGAGTGAGTTATAGTGTTGACTGAGTGTGTGAGTGAGTGAGTTATAGTGTTGACTGAGTGTGTGAGTGAGTGAGTTATAGTGTTGACTGAGTGTGTGAGTGAGTTATAGTGTTGACTGAGTGTGTGAGTGAGTTAGTGTTGACTGAGTGTGTGAGTGAGTTATAGTGTTGACTGAGTGTGTGAGTGAGTTATAGTGTTGACTGAGTGTGTGAGTGAGTTACAGTGTTGACTGAGTGTGTGAGTGAGTTAAAGTGTTGACTGAGTGTGTGAGTGAGTTACAGTGTTGACTGAGTGTGTGAGTGAGTTACAGTGTTGACTGAGTGTGTGAGTGAGTTACAGTGTTGACTGAGTGTGTGAGTGAGTTACAGTGTTGACTGAGTGTGTGAGTGAGTTATAGTGTTGACTGAGTGTGTGAGTGAGTTACAGTGTTGACTGAGTGTGTGAGTGAGTTACAGTGTTGACTGAGTGTGTGAGTGAGTTACAGTGTTGACAGTGTGTGAGTGAGTTACAGTGTTGACTGAGTGTGTGAGTGAGTTATAGTGTTGACTGAGTGTGTGAGTGAGTTATAGTGTTGACTGAGTGTGTGAGTGAGTTATAGTGTTGACTGAGTGTGTGAGTGAGTGAGTTATAGTGTTGACTGAGTGTGAGTGAGTTATAGTGTTGACTGAGTGTGTGAGTGAGTGAGTTATAGTGTTGACTGAGTGTGTGAGTGAGTGAGTTATAGTGTTGACTGAGTGTGAGTGAGTTACAGTGTTGACTGAGTGTGTGAGTGAGTTACAGTGTTGACTGAGTGAGTTACAATGTTGACTGAGTGTGTGAGTGAGTTACAGTGTTGACTGAGTGTGTGAGTGAGTTATAGTGTTGACTGAGTGTGTGAGTGAGTTATAGTGTTGACTGAGTGTGTGAGTGAGTTATAGTGTTGACTGAGTGTGTGAGTGAGTTATAGTGTTGACTGAGTGTGTGAGTGAGTTATAGTGTTGACTGAGTGTGTGAGTGAGTTATAGTGTTGACTGAGTGTGTGAGTGAGTGAGTTATAGTGTTGACTGAGTGTGTGAGTGAGTTATAGTGTTGACTGAGTGTGTGAGTGAGTTACAGTGTTGACTGAGTGTGTGAGTGAGTTATAGTGTTGACTGAGTGTGTGAGTGAGTTATAGTGTTGACTGAGTGTGTGAGTGAGTTATAGTGTTGACTGAGTGTGTGAGTGAGTTATAGTGTTGACTGAATGTGTGAGTGAGTTATAGTGTTGACTGAGTGTGTGAGTGAGTTACAGTGTTGACTGAGTGTGTGAGTGAGTTACAGTGTTGACTGAGTGTGTGAGTGAGTTACAGTGTTGACTGAGTGAGTTATAGTGTTGACTGAGTGTGTGAGTGAGTGAGTTACAGTGTTGACTGAGTGTGTGAGTGAGTTACAGTGTTGACTGAGTGTGTGAGTGAGTTATAGTGTTGACTGAGTGTGTGAGTGAGTGAGTTATAGTGTTGACTGAGTGTGTGAGTGAGTTATAGTGTTGACTGAGTGTGTGAGTGAGTGAGTTATAGTGTTGACTGAGTGTGTGAGTGAGTTATAGTGTTGACTGAGTGTGTGAGTGAGTTACAGTGTTGACTGAGTGTGTGAGTGAGTTATAGTGTTGACTGAGTGTGTGAGTGAGTTATAGTGTTGACTGAGTGTGTGAGTGAGTTATAGTGTTGACTGAGTGTGTGAGTGAGTTATAGTGTTGACTGAGTGTGTGAGTGAGTTACAGTGTTGACTGAGTGTGTGAGTGAGTTACAGTGTTGACTGAGTGTGTGAGTGAGTTACAGTGTTGACTGAGTGTGTGAGTGAGTTACAGTGTTGACTGAGTGTGTGAGTGAGTTATAGTGTTGACTGAGTGTGTGAGTGAGTTACAGTGTTGACTGAGTGTGTGAGTGAGTTACAGTGTTGACTGAGTGTGTGAGTGAGTTACAGTGTTGACTGAGTGTGTGAGTGAGTTATAGTGTTGACTGAGTGTGTGAGTGAGTGAGTTATAGTGTTGACTGAGTGTGAGTGAGTTATAGTGTTGACTGAGTGTGTGAGTGAGTGAGTTATAGTGTTGACTGAGTGTGTGAGTGAGTTATAGTGTTGACTGAGTGTGTGAGTGAGTGAGTTATAGTGTTGACTGAGTGTGAGTGAGTTACAGTGTTGACTGAGTGTGTGAGTGAGTTACAGTGTTGACTGAGTGAGTTACAATGTTGACTGAGTGTGTGAGTGAGTTACAGTGTTGACTGAGTGTGTGAGTGAGTGAGTTACAGTGTTGAGTGAGTGAGTGAGTGAGTGAGCGAGCGAGCGATAGTGCTGACGGTGTGTGAGTGAGTGACCGATTAAGTGAGTGAGTGATAGTGCTGACGGTTTGTGAGTGAGTGACCGAGTAAGTGAGTGAGTGATAGTGCTGACTGTGTGTGAGTGAGTGACCGAGTAAGTGAGTGAGTGAGCGAGTGAGTGATAGTGCTGACTGTGTGTGAGTGAGTGACCGAGTAAGTGAGTGAGTGAGTGAGTTAACTAAACTAAACAGTTTGGAAAATTAAAACCGACACTTGGATTTAGCAACAAGATTTGCATTTAATATGTCTTGTCCATGGGCAGTGTAAAAATAATAAACAGTCTTTATTTACAGATTTCATTTACAGGAACATGAATTTGAGGAAGAGAACGACACTGAACGGATACAGATTGAGGGTATAACAAAGTTTGTAAAGACAGTTTTAGATTTTTCTTGGTTGCACTAATTAAGTAACAATTAAATGCTTTATAACCGGTATGTAATATAGCTTTTATTAAAGAAATCAACACCTTTCTCTAAAAAATTGAAAAGTAATGACTTAATGTAAACAATAATTGAGAAAAAATGAAAGCTTCCTTATTTAAGAACATGTATGGCTTCCAATGGTATTTCTCTTGTGGGTCTCTCACTTGTAAACAGAAATGTAAATTTCTCAAATTAAAATAAATCTGTGTAAAAACATACTTTAAAAAACTATGGGTTGATATGTAACACCTCAAATCTCAGAGTATTCCAAAGGAAAGTTAACATGCTTGAATGAGATCACATCAAGATCTTTAAAATCCAATATATGATATTTTCCTGCCCAGTCTCGGAATGTTTTCAATGGATATAAATTCAATTTTCACTTTTACTAGGAAGTAAATAATAAAAGCAGCCAATATCATAAATTTGTCTCATCCCAAGAAGGATCATTTATGCTTTTAAGCATTTTTTTAACTATCCTCTCCAAATCCTTCCGTGCTCTCTGTTCTTCTTCCAGGGATTTCTTCACTTTTTTATAATCCTGTTGAAAAGGAAAAATCATGTTGCAACGACAGAAACTCTTGTTCGATTATCTGAAAAACGGTTTCACAACAAACTCTCCCTCTCTCCTACCTGTTTGAGGTCCTGCACCTCCTCTCTCACAGCATTGACCACATCCACAAGGTTCCTAAGAATTATTGAATATTTCAGGTCAGGAAATACATTCCAAATTCTTATACATTCTCATACATCTTGGCCCAATCTTTTTCATACTTAATGGTACAAAATAGAAGATATTTTAAATCCATGGTTTTCTAAATTGCTCGTATTGTAGGAAATATCAAGCAAGTTTGTATTTGAAAATCAATGGAAGTTACCAGAATCATGGTCATGTGATTTATTACTTTGACGGCATTCACACAGTTGATTTCTGGAACCCATCGTGCTTCTTCCGGTTTGTTTTACAAATGTCACCTCAGGTGGAGAATGTTTACATAGTATAGCTTCAAATTATAAGCCTGTTTCTGAGTGGTGAGATATGCAGCCTTACTTCTCCTCCAGAAGAGCTTGACCATTACTCTTCAACTCGCTCACATTGAAGTGCTCCTCACCAGGAAAAATCAGTGCTGGACTGGGATCTTTCCACTGCCCTGTTGCAAAAGAGAAGCCCTGTACATTGATTTCAGGAGCTTTGTTTGAGCTTTAAAATTCAGTACAGGACCACTGTGTGACTGACACATGATAGTGAAGGAGTGAGACAGGGTTAGTCATGCAAAGAGGGGTCATCCAAGAGAATGACAAGCAAAAAAAGTGCTAGGGCAACCCTGTAGAGAAACATGCAACACAAAAATACACACTTCCATTAAAAGTTTGGAATCACTTTGAAGTTTCATCCTACAAGACAGCAACTCACAAATCTTCAACATTTTTGAACTAGGGGTTCAGCAGCAGTTCCGACTGTTGAGAGCAGCTTAAGCATAGGGTAAACTTACAGAAACATTGTCTTCTACATCTACATTAAGACCATAGACTGTATATAACATGGACATAGCATGTGTAACGTTTAGTATGATCAGTGAAACAGGCTAAAAATGGGCGTAGCCAACCATTGCCTTTGTGGAAGTGCATCCCTTCCAGTAACCAATTCTGGGTCCAGAGAGGTGGTACATAGGCATAGCACAGATGTCTGATTGGGTGAATGCTAAATTTTAGATATCCTAACAAATGTACAAATAATTCACCCCCCTCATAGTGTTCATGACGGTCAAAACTATCGATTTGAATAAAGAAACATTAAAGCACCAGAGGTGTAAATATGATTTTTTCAGCTCCAAAGTTGAGAATTTTTAACATTGGAGTGAATGAGAACTTGCTCAAGTTTGACCCCACCCCTTTGCGGCCAGTCGAGATATTACAGTCCAAGGGTTGCCACTTGATTAAGAAACATCATCAATGCTGTTCCTTTAATCATTTGGTCTTTGTTTGCATAGTTTCAGTCCACAGAATGTTGGCTATATGTCTGATGAGGTTTGTGTGATAATGTGGAAGCACTTCAACAATTCTGAAATCGTGATCTGATTGGTTGAGTTCATCTGGACTTCCGAGATAAGCGGAAATAAAGATCAGCCACACGATCAGGACAAAGACCTATGATGTGAATTGATAATGAGCACTTATTAAGAATTGCTAAACATTGGATAACAATGAGTAACTTGCTGCTTGTCTGTACATTTTTGTAGCAACATTTAACGTTTATGTGAAATGAGATTGGTTGTTTGACATGTTGGTCAAATGGCATACTGGGCAGGTCTTAACCAAAAAAGCCCCTCCCTGAGGCCCATGTTTTGTGTCTTACAGCATCCTACACTCTCGTCAAGATAGCCCAACCAGGCCTTAAGAGTGCCCAGCTTGTGTTCAGATGATTAGCTATAATGACTCAATTGGCAAATGTTTAAAGTCTCAAACAAAAGATATAGCCACAAAAAATGTCTGCATTCAACCTCCATTGGGAGGAATAGCCTATTGCTGGGCACCAAAAATATCCTACTGCCACCTTGTGCCAGTTTACAATGATCAGCTTTCTGAACCGTGAAGCAACAGTCAAGAGTGTGAGAGAAGATTGTACACAAACACGCATGTCGTTGTTGTTTTAGACAACGTCTCGTGTTCTGGAACAGGGATGTGCTGTGCAAGGCAACAGCTGGATATTTCACACAATTGTTGAGCATGCCTGGAGAGTTCCTCCCAACACTTATTCCATGTGGACCAATCAAATCAAATAGCAAAGCTTGGTTGGTGGTTTCAAGCATGAAGATTATGTCCTGATGAAGCGAGGTGACAACAATATGTCTGGGAAACATCAACAGTTGTTGAAGGTCCTTCAACAGCTGGCAGTCACTAGCAGAGGGCATGAGCCGATGATCTTCTGGGAAGGACTGACTGCTCCATGGCTTTGATGAAGGTGATAGTTTTCTTGGAGAGATATAATTACCAAAGCAAGTCCAGTTCTTATTACTTCAATGAACGGGTCTTAAGGAAATATTAATGTCACCACCAGTATCATCCTTTTCCAAGTGCTTTAGTGCAGAAGCTAATAATAATCATAATTAATAAGGAATCATTACATTTATATAGCATTTCTCTAAATACTCAAAGCACTTGGTGTTTGGGAGGGGGTGTCTCTAAATCCCCCATCAGTGTGCAGCAGCTACCTGGATTACGTGATGGCTGTCATTCTGTGCCGGAACACTCACCAGCTAATGGTGAACAGGAAACAGGGTGAGGCAATCAGAGGAGTGTAGCAAATTAGGCTACAGGGATTATTAGAAGAGGGCGTTCAAAATTAAAGCTTGCGATACCCCAAAAATATCCTGGTCTTCCTACACTGGTTTGACGTTTTGTTGTTGTTTTTGTAATAATATTTTTCCTATTTAATACATAATAAGTCGTGTTTCACTAGAGAAAAAGAACATTTGTGTGATCCAAACTTTTGACTCGTAGTGTGTATAAACATAATTTCCTTGAATTAAAGACATTCTGTGCAAAACAACCCAATGATTTATTGAAAATGGAATTTACAGTGTTCATGATAGCTTGTAATTCGTGACTCTGTGCATATATCAATATTTAACAAACACATTGATCATGTCTTGGTTTCAAACCACGTAAACATCACTCGGGTTGAACGTCATGAACCAGCATAAAAGGTATTAAACAGTCAAATTTTTCTTTTTTTAAACCATAGATTTGTCACAAGAACTCTTTTTTTTTGTTGTTACTAAAATAATTTGCAAGATGCTTTTCTTGACTCATAAATACATCATCGGCACAAGAGGAAAGCATCAAACACTGAGTCTTCCACAGATGAACGGTGAAGAACTAGTACCATCCACAAACCGGATTTCAACAGATTCTAGTAGAATTTATCCAACATTAAAGTCAACGTTTGTAAACTTTCATATTTGTAAACCACATTTAAATTAAGTAATAAGTTAATTACAAGCATACAAAAATCCAAAATACATTTACAAATCGAAAATAAACACATTAATATAACACAAGGTTAAACACATCCCGAGTAATACTGTTCATGGTGCCACCTGAGAATCCTTTAGAAGAATTCCTCTCGTCATCTCAAGTTCATTTCAACAACTCTGAGATAATATGGTAACTATACTCCGATATTTACAAACACGCAACATTTTCTTCCTTTTTTTGAAAATAAACCTGTGTTGTCTCCTGAACGGGTTGTACCTTTAATACCTTAAACAAGCAATCCTTTTGGGAAAGAATTAAAAATGATAAAGGACACTTAAATACTAAAGTGAGGCAAACAAAGCAGAACCGAGTTGTGCGAGTTTGGTCTTTCAAGGATTTGCAACAGCAAAAGGAAAGTACTTAGGGAGGAGTGCATCTCTAACAACAAGACAATAAGGAGTGATTTAAAAAATAAATAAATAAACGCCTGTTATAAATATGCATCTCTATGACCAATTATTAAATAAATAAATAGTTAAAAATAAACAAAAACAAGAGGAGTGACGGGAGGGGATCAGTTCTGATGGGAGATGTAGGAGCTCTTACGGGACACCGAGCCCATCCTGTAACTGTGGGACGTCCACACACTGTCATAGTCCGAGTCCTCTGAAAGGTCCGAGGTGAACTCTGGCTTTGAGATACTGCTTCGTCGACCCAGAGAGTCCACGCTGGACTGGTCCAGAACGTGGTTATGCATGAGATCAGTCCCTTGCCATGCTGAAGAGGCCATGATGAGGGGAGCGGATCATATGAATGAAGGGAGGGAATAAGGAGAATAAGGAAAAGAGGGGGCCAACCAAAGATAGTATGGCGTAACCAAACAACAAAAGAAAACCAGAGAATGCCAGGCAAAGAGAGGGATCGGTGTCAAAATCAGGATGGGTTATGATAATGAATGATGGTTATGATGAGGAAAAAGGAGAGAAGATATTGTTACTAGGAATTCCAGAAAAACCTTGCTGTGATCAAGAGAGCGTTCAGCTTTAAAAGGACTGCTGGTCTATGTTAAAGACATAAAAGAAGATCTGAATATGAGATGTCCGGGATACAGAGGTCAGGAGGGCAGTGGACTTACTTGAGTTTAGAGTCTGTCTGGTTTTGGCGCTAGTGCAGTACGCCTCAATCACTTTCAAAATCTGAGCGTCTTCCTCCAGAGCTACAGTACCTGAGTGGGACAGACACTAGTTCAGAGATACTAATATAAAATCATAAATATATTTTTCACATGAAACAAATCACTATTTTGTTGATTTGTTGTTATGTTGTTATTAATATTCATGAGAATATTCTAAAGCGACTCAATAACTGAGTGATTTAATGAATGCGTTATACTGGAATAACATCGACTTTGCGCCCAAAGCTATAGCGCTCTCATATCTTGTGTTGATTTTTTATTTTAGAGGTATCTATAAGGTAGAGCCCTGACAGCCAAAAAGTGGCATTTCATTAATTTGGCGATATAAATCAGATGGTATAGTAAGTATTGTTAGGATTCCTTCCAGTATAATGATGGTTCAGCTATGACCCATATCACTGTGCTGAATTCTACTATGGGAAGCATTAACTGATAAATTGGTTTGTGATTAAGACTGGTTGACCATGGGTTGGTTCTTTTTCGCCGCAGAGATCATATGTATATGAATATTTCTCTTAATTTATGTCCTCTTACAGGTCATGAAGAGCAATACCAATCCACCTGTTCGCAGGCTTATTTCCACTATGTGGTACACAGAAAACAGTGACTTTAGAGGTTTAGTTTGTTAGAAGTAAAGTTACTACCTCTCAAAAATTTAGTTAACCTAGGTCAGGAATAAAAGTGCTTTGTGTAAATTGAGTACAAACGAATCCCTGTGCTATCATTTTTACCAACTACCATCAAGTTATTACATTCCCTGCTTCACATGTTGAACAAAAGCTTCGTATACGCATCGCAATCACTTTGGGGGGCATGTTCTGTTGTTTTGCTTGTTTTATTTAATATATAAAACATTATACTTAATAATTAAAGAAATAAAATGTTTTCCAAACAAAGAAGAATTTACATATAAATTTAACAAATAAAAAAGAATATATAAATATTTGTTTAATTTGTAGATTATTTACTACAATTAGCATTTTTTGTGTGATCGCAAACAATTTACAGAAAAAAAAAGCAAAATCACCCATGTTTACTTTTTGGTCTGAATGTAATGTCTCTTGATAACATTGTTTATATACCTTTTTGCTGGCTTTTTGAATGTTTGAGTTAAAAATAAGTCCGACGACTCTCTAACTATGTTCACTCACTCTTTCTCAGTGCAAACTCCTCGTCGGACGGCTTCCTCTCTGGCTTTCTCTTGGGCAGCAGCTTTTTCATTGTTTTAGGGCTTTTACTGAGGTCCTGTAATGAGAGAAGTACATACATTTAGAAGGAAAGTACACATATCTCTGTAATAATAATAAACTAAAGAAAGCTTGAATTGTTGAGAAACTTCATTAAAACTAAATTGTTTTGGATTTGAAAGCTGCCTTTAAAAGCATTCACCCCAAGAAAACTTCCCTAGTGGTCAATATCAGGGTCTCAAATTCCTGTAGGAACACCTGTTCCAGCACTGTTTCCAGAGACACAACACTAACTTAAAACAAGTCAAGAGGAACTAAATTAACGGAGTCAGGTGTGTTTAATAAACACTCCAGGAACTGACAAACACACCTGGTTTATAGGGAGTGTTTTTAGTTTGTTGTCGAATGCCATTCAATGACCTACTTTGTATTAGAAGCTAAAGGTGACTTTTTAAAAAATTAGATCCTTAATGTGAGACCATTAAATAAGACCGTCACAAAGATCTTATCCTCCCTGCATTGTCTTCGTATAAAGAGATTTTAAAATACTGCTGCTAGACTTCATCATGGTTTATCGGAAGTAATTCAGTGATCAATACCAAATTGAATATAACTCCTGAAATTCAGATTGTATATGTGTGTATGAATTAGATTCAGTACACTGAGGCCTGGATACCTCTTTATAGCAGAGAGCAGCTGAGGGTCTGAGTGGAGGCGCAGGACGTAAGCAGCTCAGGCTCCAAGGCTTCTGGGTTTTGGGAGGTTCCAGAGGCCCCCACATCACAGAGCTGTGAGGGGTCCCATGAGAGGAGGGATGAGGCAGTGTGTGGTAGGCAGGAGCAACGGTGAGGCCCCGACTTTCTGCATGCCTGGACGGTGTCAGAGGGTGAGATGGCAGCTGCGGGAGTAAAAGGTTATGACGTTTTCTGACAATTAGCTTTATTAAATTAAAGTATTTTTTAAATTCCTGTACATATATAATAACTATTTCTTACTTTGCACATTAAAGTTGATCAAAACATATATTTGGGGTATGGAGTATTCATATTTTAAAGTTGAACATCTCCACCTCCTGTGATTTTCCAGAGGTGTTGACTCACTGTGTGGCAGGGGACCGTGAGGGGTTTCATGCTGGGTGCTGCCATGGTTGTGTGCTTGGTCTGTCGGTTCAGATGCTCCAGCCAGTCCTTCATATCCTGCTTGTTATAGCAGATCACCTTCAGACTCTCAAACATGCTTCCTGTTGATGGAACACATCCATGCATCAAAATGAGCGACAACACAAGATCAAAAATTCTTAACCCGAAAAAAAAAGTGAGCGCATTCTCACCCGACAGCTCGAAGGCATTTTTATCAGAGTCCTCCAATGGGGTTACAGCCATCCCACTCAAAGGAAGCTTGCTCTGCGAGAAAACAATGACAGACGAAGGGAAATTTAGGGGTGAAGGAGTAGGCCTGACTGCTTTATTAGCTCATGCATTCATGAGCTTCTGACCTGGAAGATGAAGCCACTCATTCTTGGACTGGCCGACAGGATGAGCAAGACATGTGGAAACAGTAAAAGGTAGCGCTCATGCTTCTCCTAAAAAAACATGGAAATAAAAAGTGTTAATTGGTCTGTCATATGTGGTTCAATTTCCATTATGACTCATAACATTTTTTGGTCAGCATAAACTGGAAATAGCAGCCAGCACTAAACCAGCTTGATTTTCTTTTTTATATTACAATGAGAAAAAAAACTATGTGACAAACAAAATAAAAATCTTTACAATATGAAAGTTTAGACAGAGACGGAAGCAAAAAAAGAAAGCAAACATTCCTTGAAATGAGCCCTGCACATTTTAGTTGCAACCCTGCTCTAGTAGGCATACTACTAAAGCTTCAGAAAATCAGAGAGGACCCTAATTAGTGCAACAGGAGTGTTTCATGATGGTTGTGCAGGTCTCCCGGCCTCCAGGACCGGATTTGAAGATCCCTGATGCAGACTAAACTTTTCAAAGATTTGTTGATCATTTTAGTATTGTTCCCTAAAAATGCATATTGCATATATAATGCATAAATAATGCATATATAAGTCATATTCAGATTGGTTAATGCATGTTTGAGTAATCCTGTTTTCTTTTTCTGCGAGCACAAAATAATTTGATTACCACAGGCACGTACATTGTCCAAAGCACCGCCCACAGACATATCAGATAAACCTCTAATGCATCTCAACAAAGAACTAACTCACTGAATGATCCGGAAGTGTAACCATAGTGTGATAAAAAAAGAACAGAAAGTGTTTGTGGATATTTGGACCAAAGGTGACTTGAAAAAGATTACTGTAATCATCTCAAATAAGTGTTTTTTTTTGTGTGTCACCAAGCACAACCCAGAAGGGGGTGTGGCGGAAGCATTGCAGGGGTACACAAGTTATTTTCAGGAGAACAAACATTTGAGGTGATTAAAAGATATTACATATGATAAATACTGCTTTTTGAAGGTTATTAAGGGAGCAGTTATAGTCTACAGGGGTCAAATAATTATTACAAATTGCTTAAAAGAGGCTTACTATAGCACCTTCAATATTCTTTAGACTTTCATTTATAAAATTAACTTTACTGGCCTGACTAGACTGTTCTATCGTAATACAGATATTCTGTTATAAATTGTTATAAATTGGCAGGGTGTTTCACCTCAAAGCTGAGATTGTGAACCATGGCCTGACTCATGAACAGAACGGAGCCCAGAGTCTTGATGTCATCGCCCTCCCAGAGTCGAATCGTCTCAGACAGGATCTGAAGCTCCAGCTCCTTGCGTTTCCGCACCTCTTGACACTGTGCCTGTAACCACAGCAACACAATATGACCAATGAGCTGGTTGCCATGGAAATTATTCACACAGAATCATCGCTTAAAAAAAAGCCTTTAGAAACTAGTCCACGAAGACAAACTAACAAAGCTTGACACTCACAGAGAGATTCTTGAAAACCATCATACATTTCTGAATTTCCGTTCTGTCTGGATGAGCCTCCTGAAAGGAAAAAAATAACACACATTTAATTTTCAGCTAAAAACTCAACGCCTCTTCTCTTTTCTCTACCTCCATGTGGCGCTCCAGCTCCTTTAGTAAAGTAGGATATTTGTCCAGTCTCAGGAACGGTTTGCTTAAGCCTGAGGTCAGTGTGAGAATACCTGGTACAGATGCACCCTTGGCCTCCATGAACTCTCCAAGTTCCTCACTAGAGGGAGAGAAAAAGATGTCGTCACCTGTTAAACCGCCCTTTAGAGAGTGAGGTGGGAAATCAGAGGATAATTCGGGGCTGTACCTGTGATGGGTGAGAATACTGACAGCGGATGGATGGTTGGAGCAGTAAGACACATAAAGAGATCTCATCTGAGGCATGAGGTTAAGAAAGAAACCTCCAACCTTCTGCTGCAGTTCTGGAAGCCTGAAGCACACAGGGAATTATTTGCAAGGGTTAGTTAGTGAGTTAGCTAGTTAGTTAAATAAGTTCAAGATGATAAATAGTTGACCAAATAATTTTTTTTAATATGTGCTTAACTTGCTTGCACTAACCAAATATAAAATAAAAGTAAAAAATGATTGACCATGTAGAAGTGAACCACTAGAGGTCAGACTGAAAAAAAACGAGCCTCTGGTGATCCTCGAATCCTTTTAATGGACCTCAGGTTATGTTACAGCCAAGGTCTATTTTCATCATCTTGCAGGTGAAACTTGATCTGTTTAATCGAGTCTCAATTTCTCCAAGTGCTGCTGTCGTAACTTACAGCCGCTCGAGTCTGAAAGAGACTCACTTGGTGAGGTCCTCCAGTGACTGCAGCAGTGTCTGCTGGAAACTACTGATTTCCTCCAGGTTTCCCAGAATGACGCTCACGTCCGCGGAGCTCAATCTGTCAGAGACAAAAAAAATGGGTTTTCTACACACACTAAAAATAGCTTTACTTTCCTCACCCACGTTTACAGTATTTTAAATGTAAAACTTTACTTATTTTTACAGTTGTATTGAGCTAGACTTTCTTTAAATGTTCATCTAATGTTTCAATTGTTTAAACTATTTCACACCCATCAATGTATTCTAGTGAGTATCAGAGTAGAGGTGCAGCCAATAAAGAATGCTTAGTGTCAAAATGGAGTACAACATTTCAAATATTTACCTTCGCTTTTACCTTCTGGGACAGCGACCCAACTGAGCAGGAAACGCATATTTAGTTTTTCCTCAAAAACTGTATATAAAATTGACTCAAAGAACAGCAGGACTGTGAACACTTAAATGTTGAATTCTTTATCTCTTGTATTTAATAGTTGTCTGTTGTCTTAAAAATCATGCATTTCCTCAATATATTTAATTATTAGTTTTGTTTATTAACGTAGCAAAACCTAACCAGAGAATGGGGTTGCATTTTGTTACATTATTATATTAGCCTCTAAATTGAAACATTTTTGTAGAAAATATATAATGTATTTTGCATTGGCCCTGATTCAACACATTCTTTAATGTAATCATTTTCTACAAATTCTATGTAAAAGCTCATTCTAAAATGTGATTTAAATGAAACTACAAAATTATTTGTAACTTTAAGTAACATCATCCTCATGAAGAAGTCACACCAAGAGCAGTTTTTCTTAAAAAGAAATATTTTTTAACAAATAATTTTAACATTTGAACTTTATAAATCATCTAAAATGTTGCATATAATGTAATTACACAAATAGAGACCTATCCTACTAAACAACTGCATTTTAGATTTTGAAATTAAAAACATATTTTCAATATTTTTCATATTGCAAAGATTTGCTGAGGTCAAACACAAGTTTTCCACGGGTTACAGACAATCATTCAATAACTTAAACCGGAAAATTTCAATATATGACGCATATTTTTTTACACAAAAGAGGAGATTTAATGAGGGCAATTTAAAAGGAAAGACATTACTTTGAATGTTTGGGTCTGTGCAAGCCTAGACTGTTCTGTGCTTGAGCACAAGTCATAAAGTGCTTTACATACAAGATTATGCTTAGTTTCATGATTTTTCTTTCCATTTAAACATCTTTAACTGTGTTCCAGTAAATATTTACTGTAAAGAAATATGATGTACAACACCACAGCTGTTAATCATTTTTGTGGTGAGCTCTGACTGTGATGTTTATTCTACAACGTCGCTAGCTGTGTGAAAACCTGACTCTCGTTTAATCTCAGTTATTGCAATTTTTAACCTACTAGATTTTTGAGTGTTAGATTATTTAGGGCCTTACATTTCGTTGGTCAATTGGCTTCTAACTTGGCAACTTATTAAAAAGCTGTCCTTCCACCCACTGCAGCCCACCACAAGCTTTTGAGCAATATAAAATAAATTTTAACATATAGTTTAACAGTTTTTAATTGATAATTATCAAGTATTCCAGTCTGATTAATAGTGGGACTATACAACAGAAAAACAGTTTGATTAAATTAGGTTGCATAGACATTTTTTTACACTGTTCAACATAGCAAAACAGGATACTTACTTTTCAGTCATCTGTAGAGGTCTCAAGTAGCTTGTCCAAAGGTTTTGGAGCTCTTTGGAATACTCTGTTTCCGTTTCTAAAATATTCTGTAGCACCTGACACACAAACACACAACATTTAACAGTGAAAAACACATTATTAAAATCACCTTTACCAAGACCCTTGGTGAGCTTACCAAGTTATAATAAGTTTTACTGATGGCAGTGGTGTCAAAGCCTTTGGGGGGGCTTTTAAGATTTCCAGATTTGGGGGACACTTGTTTATCTGCAAGGACAAACTGTTTGAATAATGTGGATGACAGGAGTTCAGCAAGTACATCCGATCTTATACACACCAGTTCCTTTGACCTCTCTGACGTAATTGCTTGGAAACCAGCCTGTCTTGCCGTTGAGGGTTCCTTCCCACCAACCCCCATCTTCTGTGCGCACAACGTTGATGATGTCACCCTTGCTGAAAGAAAGCTCATCCTCGTTGGTCTGCTGGAAGTTGAAGCGAGCTTTAACCACCAACTGAGCATTGCTGTTCTCCGTCATGTCCTAAGAAAGAGAAAGAGCAAGAGCTTGTGATTCTAGCAGGCTCATAGTGGGTTAACAAAGATTTGAGCCCATAATAACTGACCCATTTAAATGAATTAATATGCCAAGACTTGCATTCATTAGAATCCTTTGGAAAACAAGTTAAGACGGGAAAATAGGATTTTCACTTTGTTTATCAAGATAAAACATGCAGACTTCAAACAATGAGATTTCAACTTTACACAAAGTGATGATATTTCAGACTTTGTACATTTTAAAATGTTAGGGTCTTGTAAAAGAAGCCACAAAAATGTTTCTACAATCAGTGTATGAAAGAAAACAAAATCCAAATCAACAAAAGCTTGGGTTCTTTGAAGATCGGTTGTTTCACTAAAAGCCCACAATAGCCTAGACTAAAAAAGCATTAAACAACGAATGTTGACCATTGTTTAAGACAATCTTAGGGTCTCTTACTTTTTGTTTGTGGGGAAATTTAATCAACGCCTGTCCTTACTTTGCGCAGCTGTACACACACATGCTGCCTTTTGTTTTTGAAAATGGTCTCTGGCAGATCCTTTAACTCATCTTAAACCTTTAACTTCCCACAAAACCAAACGGTTGAGCATATCTTGAGTTGCTGTATTTTATTTGGCTCTTTTTATTTACAGGTTAAAAATCAAAGCAAAAAAATATTCTGCCAAATGAAAACCTGAAATAGTCTTATACCATACCATAAAAAAAACCTTACCATAAAAAGCTATATCAAAGAATTTGGTAGTCATTGACAGTTGGGGGAATATGGGATGTGGAATAAGTTTTCTTATTTGTCTCTCAAAATCCTGTTTGTGAACCATTTATGTGGTGGAAAAAGATTTAACCCATACTTAAAGAGTTATGTGAAATAAAACTCTGCTCTCCATTGAGTAGCTATGAAGTAGAAAACATATGTAATCACCTTTTTCTTGGTGTGGCAGTTAAAGGGTTAAAGATTCAATGCTCTACGTACCCTATAAAATTTGAGTTTCTACACCCATGGAGAGATTCAGGTGAGGCGCTATTAAAGCACTTTAAACGTTTTTAATCAGAATTTTCCAGATGTAGTAACTCACATCTTTATCTACAAAGATAATCACAAATATCCTTTTAATTTGTAGGGTGAATTTTTAAACACTACACTTTAACCGGCTTGAAAGTTAAACACACTTTTTTCCATAACTTTGTAAAAATCATGTGATCCGCCTATGTGTCTGCGCTTCATCTCCAGCTGATCTTTCATGAAACTTAAAGAATGACATCACCGTCTGCAAGGCCAATCAGCAGCCAAACGCTTCAGATAGGCTTAGCACCATCAATGACAGTCAACCAGCTGCTGAGAAGCTTACAATAGGTTCATCAAAAGCTAAAGTTGTTTTAGAATAAGATTTAAATATGCAATATATCAATAGTACAGTCCGTCCTATTATTCACACCAATTGACATTATTCTATGATGTTATCAGAGATGTCGAAACTGAAAAATAGAAGATTATCGCCTAAATAAAGTAAACAAAGTTGAGCAGAATAAATTAAAATGGATTACTAGTAGATTTCCATTATGTATTCATTTGCATTTATTAAATGAGAAAGCTATCAGGAGATGGCTATTGCTGCCTCAGCTATGACTGTCTCTAAAGAAAGTCGTTTAGGTTCATTTTCAACAAAAAATTGTCATGCAACTCATTTATTTAACTTTTAGCTAACTATAACAAGCCTTTGAACCAAGTTTATGTAAATGAGCTCAGATTATCCATATAAAACAGTAACCATACTACATCATTGTAACTCTGAATTGCATTATAATGGCTTTTTCAAAACATTAACACAAGCCAGTACGTATCTGCTCCACCTACTGTCATCTCAAATATGTGCAATAGCTTCAATTTATGCCAACAAATATAACGCCAAATAAAATTAATCCAATAATAGAATAATAAATACCAATTTATAATTAAACAAAGTACATATTCATAAAGAAAACTGTTTTGGGTACAGTTAAGTAAGTGTATTAGTATAACACTTCAAAAAGCTAACATTCTGAAATTATAGTTTTGTGTCCTAGTAAATATATCCTTCAAGCAAAAAAACACAAAGTTAAAAATAAATGTATTTGTTGCTTCAGAATTAGATGTTAGTGGATAGTAGATAAAGTAGGCACCTAATGAACCTTATGAAAGGGCTTTTATGGGCTGATCTAAAACATCTTAAAAGGAAGGATTTTAAACAGCAATAATTGTCTCTTTTATTGAGCCAAATCCACAAGTTTCTCAGGCAAGTTATAGCAAACTGAGAAATACTGGCTTAACACAACTCAACCTACACGACGAAGACTGACGTTTGGAAGCATTTCAGAACAAACAGATTTAGCTATTGTGGCTATTCATTTTCCAAATATTTGAAACCGTTAAAATTAGAAGCCGTTTCAAGAACTATATCTGAAGTTCAAGAACTTTTAAACCTCTGATAACTTAACATTTAGGATTGAATGATTTTGAAAAATATATGAACTGACATTATTTTTAAGCAATATTACAATGGCTTAAAAAATATTTTTGGGCGATGATGAGTAAGAAATCATAACAATATTTTGACGATTGTAAATAATAATTGCCGTACTGCAATCAGAAAAATTTAAATAAACTAAACACCATTACAGTACTCCCGTATCATTTATCAGCTAGGACCACAGGAGTCCATTCATTTTTGACTTGTTGAACTTCTAAAAACTAATGCAAACATTAGTATGAAGTCAGACAAATCAAACTAATTTCAGTATAGATTAAATAATGATTAAAACCTTATCTGTGGCTATACCAGTGATTCATAATTGCCAGAACAAACATGTAACCCAGTAAATTGCATTTGTTAAGAACTGATCAAAGTTATTTTCCCAGTGATGGGTTGAGGCAGGGAAGGGCATCCGCTGCGTAAAACATATGCCAGTGAGTTGGCGGTTCATTCCGCTGTGGCGACCCCGAAAGGGAATAAAGCCGACATGAAGATGAATGAATGAATGAATGATCAAAGTTATCAGACAGAATCTCTGTGTTAATCTTTCACATGACTGTCTTTCATGTGTTAATCTTTCATGTGACGGTGTAATTGCGATGTGAATGTCAGCCGTACTGAAATTATAACTAAAATATTTTCAAAGATTTCAAGACCTCTGAATTCAATCTTGACCGATCAGTTGAGCTGAGACAAGCTCACTGCTACTCACAAGGCTTCGAAATTGGTTGTGAAGCAATTTAGAAGATCGACCCAGAGAAGACTGGGAGGCCAGAGATTCAAAGGACTTGATGCGGTGGGCGGAGGAGTGACGGGAACATACAGAGTCACTGCCAATCCCAATATCTGCACCAACCGAGAAAACAAGAAGGCATTAAGAACACTCTGCTTTGTTATTTAGTTATTTGGTTTTTATTTGGTGAAAGAACGTCTTACCTGCAGTCACTTTATTGAGGGCAACTAGTGTAGTTAGGACTCTGCTGAAGTTATGGCCCTGAAGCAGGTCACCAGCTTCAAAAGGCTAGAGAGAGAGAGAGAGAGAGAGAGAGAGAAAGAGAGAAAGAGAGAACGTTAAATAGCATCATGAATCTGGACCACCTAAATGTCAACTATAGCCATGAGAGAACCATATTGCCTGTTTCCAGTACATTAAGCGTGTGTGAAACATTCTAGCTGCATGAAAGGGAAAACAAAAAAACACTTTTCTTACAACATTTAGTGATTAAACATTTGGTACTTTATTCAGCCTCAAAGACAAAGGTTTATGTCATTCAAAAAAACATAATATATATATAAAAAGCATCTCGCTTTGGATTCTAAGTCATCATAGTGGTCCCATTTTGATCCTTCACCACTCTCTTTCATGCACACAATCACTTCAATTGACAGTGCAACTTCTCCTTAATGAAAAATGCATAATTTAAAAGGAAATCAGAGTGGCCGGTGGAGATCCACAAAGGCATAGAGGTCACTAAAGCTGCATCTCTATTGAAGAGTTGTGCAAAAGAACCATGTATGTACACTATATTTCGGTATTTAATTTCTTTTTTTCAAAAATTTTGTATGGTCACACTTTAATTTTATATTTAATTTAAGAAATAAAAAAGATGTAAAAAGAGAGAGTCAAAGCCATATATCTGAGGTAAGTAAAATCCTTAATGAGGTTTTCCAGAGTTTATGCTGTTTTCATCGGTCAAATTTAAGATTTTTAAGACCTTTTCAAAACAGTTTAAATTCACATTTAAGACATACATGATAACATCCAAAATAGAAACAAAACTATTTACATAACAATCAGAACGCTTCAAATACATTGTTTGAAACACTAAGTTACAAAGTTTAGCGATTTTGAGAATTTTCTCAAACCCTGCCAAACCTGTCGTCATTTTCGCTTTTTTAAACAATTAAGAACATTTTCTCAATCCGCCAACCTGAACAATAACTTATATGATTTTGAGCATTTATGTGCATTTTCACAATCTATGGACACCCTTACAATCACCTACACATTTTTAACATTAATTAGTCTTGTGTCAATATCTGGCAACTCTAACAATTACTTTTAGGATTTTGAGCATTTTTAAGTGTATATGAGCATTTTCTCAAACTATGCACAATTAAACTTCACGTTTGTGATTTGGAAGATTTTTTTTTTCTTAAACTCTGGCAACACTTACTATCATGTTTATGTTTTTGAGCATTCATGCACATTTTGTCAGACTATGCCAACCCTAACCATCATTGTTTACATATTTTAGTATTCATGAGCATTTTCGCAAACTTTAGCAACAACAAAAATGGAAATCAGGTGAGCTTTACATTGATGTCAGAAAAATAAGACCTGTGAATACCATATATTTAAGACCTTGACCAGTAAATTTAAGACTTTTTAAAGCCTACAATTTGGGCGTTTAATATTTTAACCTTTTAAGACCCTGCAGAAACCCTGGTTTTCAAGATCATTGTGAACTTCCACAAGGTTTTGTCCTATTTGGTAACATCGCATCATGCTTGTATACTTGAGGCAATCTATCAGAATGTGTTTAAGGAAAATCATGCAGTCATCCGAGTATGTTCTATTTTACACCTAGAGAGAAATATTTGTTCCCTTCTTGATTTTAATAGCATACGAGTTGATCCTATCAGTGGATAGAATCCATGCACACTAAAAACCCTGGGAAGGGTTCTTTAATTTGGTTTGCAAAGTTTGGTTTTTGAAAATAACAAGGACATTTACAATATTATTCATCCAAGCTCAAATGGTGAATGTGTACTGAGCATTCCTGTTTGGCCTTAGTCATGTGCTGTGGTTATCTTGAGGTCATTTATGTCCCTTTGTACACAATGAGAAATATTTGCTCAGCTCTAGATGATTTATCCTACTGCTCTGGCTGTATTTTACCCATTTGATTGACAGTTCAGTCTTCCTCTGTGAATGGACAGTGCCTCTGTGCTTGAATCCCGTGTACCTTCCGCTCTGATTACATTTTATGCCCTGAGAGAAGCAAAGGCTCGAGTGATTGCACATGTGTAAGTAGAAAGTTTTTTTCACTAATAATGTTCGTTTTTAAAAAGTTAAACTTAGAACTTAGTTAAAAAGAACTCTTGTCTGCTTTATTCTGTCAGAATAGTCCTCTTTAAATTGAACATTTAACAGGCTGATTCTAGGTGAAGGCAGCATCCATTGCTGATAAAAGCAAGCAAGCATGTTAAAGTAATGGCAAGGCATTTGAAGAGGGGCTTAAAACACAGCTACGTCATCACATCTTTTCATACTTGGGTCCAATTAAAAAAAGATCTCACATGTTAAAGGTTTTATTTTATTCGGTAGTGCCTCTGAGGTTTGGCACTGTTAGGTTTCTAATTTATTGATCCCTTAAATGTTATGAGTTAAACATGTAAACCATAATTGTGCAATGAGCTGTGGAAAGTAAACCTCTATGTTCCTAATGCAAAGTCTAAATCATTATAAATTGAGTCAATTTTAGATTTGATTTATACAAAATAAAAGATTCTTTAAGTTCTTGAAACTAGTCATTTAAAAGTCTATTTGATTTGTAATAATTGTGGATATATCTCAGTCTCATGGGAGACTTCATCAGTACATAACACAACATTAGTTTAAAACCAACAGAATGTTGCACCAATCACAGCTACTTAATCGAAACCACAGATAGCAAAGTGGGTTCAATTTGTGACTGACAAATACATTAAGAGACTGTTCACAACAGTAATGCGTTAAAGACTTCATTAGACTCTATCTTTGTCTCAAAATAATTCAATTGTAGAAAAGAACAATTGTATATTTTCTCATAATACATCACATACCATATAGTTACCGGACAAAAAAAACGGAAATTAAAAAACAAATAGCTGTTGAGAATGCTTATTGGTTGGTTGGAGACAATTTAATAAAAACAACTAAATATCTGTGTTTGGTCCTGGTAGCTGGTGCAATCTTGAGTATACTCTATCCTGAAAAGCAAAGATGCACCATGGGCAACTTGATTTTGAATCCCAAGTTTATGTTTTTTTCTGGCTCTTGCCTCCTCTTCCATGCACTTCACTTTCTGTGTACAGACTGTCCTAAGGTGAAAATAGAAACATATTTGGCCAAATAGAAATACATTTTTCCACAGTCCCACTGGTTACCAAATTGGAAACAAGCTTCAATATATATATTGCATATCATTAGACCTTACAAAACATTTCTTGATCTGCATCTCACACATTTAAGCCACATACTTGTTTACAATCTTTTTAACCAAGTATTTGATGAATAAGTATTACCTTTGGTCTGTTTGCTCTAATTGACCATGTCAAAATTACATTATTTCAGGAACATGCAGCAAAATGATTGACAGAGTCAGATGCGACTCTATCATGAATTAAAGCATTATTAATACATTACATAATGCATAATGTTAAGTCATTAAATTGCCAAATTCAATAGAAGAATAAATCATACTTCAAAGAACCAAAGCCAGAACTAATATACATACATAACAAACATAAAGAATCCGCTCCCTAGATCATGGTGCAGAAGTAATCCTAGTACATGCATCATAGCGCTGTCCACAGCATTAATCTCAAAGATGTAGTCACGATAGGCACCGAACTTGCAAATGGCCATCATGTGGTCTGCATTTTTAACCCTTTTTTAAAAGGATAAAAGCTTAGGTCAGAAACAAAGCCCAGAATAATGAGAAAATAAGTACAAAAATAAGTAAATTAAATAAAATAAACAAAAATAGACGTAATAATAGAGAGGGCTCACATCATTTTTAAAAGAAAGAAAGAAATGTTCTATACATTCACACCGCTATCACGACAGGTTCGAGGAAAACTAGAAAGGTCTTCCATCCAGTTTGAAATCTGGATTGTACCTTGGGTTCTATTATGTAGCCAGCGTTTTGACATTATTCATCTAGGATGTCCATATGTGACATGGGCCTCACCCTCACACCATCTAGATACACTTGACAACACATTAGCGGCACCCTGAACCATCTGTTCTTTAAAAAATGCGCATAGATCAAAATCCCACCATCCCTTTGTATGTCTTTCTGTTCAAAGTCATGTCCAGACTCCAGACGGGCACATTAATCACAATAACTAGTTTTTTTTATAAATTTGTTTATGTTAAAATTGAGGATAGCATACATTGAACCAATATTCAGCACCAAAAAAAATCTTAGTTTAATTACTAAACAAAACATGTGTAATGTTGATGGTTTTGTCTTTAAAATGGTTCCTCGTTTCATCATAAAATAAGGCATCACAATAAAGGATTTTTTTTAGCCCAAACAGAGACTTTTTATACAGATGAATATCTAAATTGTCACAATCTAGAACAAAAGACACAAACAAGAACAAAAAAAAAACAGTTAAGACATCTTGCAAATAACTTCATATCTATATTGGACCATTGGTTTTGGCCAGATTCCTCACACAATTTTAAAGTAATTGTAACAAAAAGATTAGAACCAAGTACAGAACATGGATCACACATATGAATCACAAGAAAAGATATTTAAAGCTTCAAATTTGAGTCCCTTTAAAAAAACAGCAGTCTTCACATGAATGAACAAAGCAGGACTATTCATAGACCACAGAGCCCTCATTATCTAGTCAACATAGCATAGAACCACAACAATAACCTGAACATCACCTAAAAAGTAGTAAAAACCTATTTAAATATACATTAAAATCTTTTGTCCCGTTTGACTACAAGACAATGCACTTAAAATCAGAGTAGCAACGTTTATCTACCAGCTTCCTCGCTCATCTTGTGTTTAATTTCTTTCATCATGGCACAATTAAGATCAATAATTTGTGGTATAGTTCAGGTTTAGAAACAGCAGACTTACCTCGACACGAAAGACCGCGCAGCCCTTGAGAAACTCCGCGATGTTGATCAAACACTCGCTATCGTTCTTGGGTTCTTGAATAATCTGAAGGCGATAAGAGGAGATGAAAGTGAACTCGGGGTGTCTGGCTGGGTTGTGTATCCAGCATGAGAGCAGAACACGGGCTGCTCGGAGCTAAGAGACCACCATCACATCCACAAACACACACACATCGCGAGCTCGCACTTCTTCTGGCTGGCCTGGCTGCCTGCAGCACCGTGGAAGTGGACAGCAAGAGCCGGAAGTGACGTTTGAGAGACGTCGAAGACAATGGGGCGACACGAGGGTCGCACACACCCCTGCCCTGGCGGGGTTAATTCAAACTTCGGTGAAATTAGGTATTTTGAGACAATACTTTGATTGGCATTTCTGCAAATTGTCCCTATAAAGGAGTCTACATGTGGCTCGTTTATTTTTATGTTTGCAGTTGTGTCAGCGTATGTTACCTTTATGTATTTATTTAGAAATAAAAATGGCCGATGAATAAGTTTCAAATTTAAGCAGGCGACAACACATACGTGTTACAAAATGCTTACACGTCATAAACTCTTGCCACACCACGAAAGACAAGTTGTGTAATTTTTCCAAAATACACCTTATGGGAATCTAGATACCAAAACAGTTGACAACTATTACGTACAGTCAATGATTGCCAATCAGAACGAAAAATGGCGGTTGCCTTGGTTACAGTGTACCGGAAGTGAGTAATATCAGCCGCTATTGATTTAAAAGCGTTTTTATTTTAATGATTCAAATGTCTCAATGCGCTCACTGGTTTTTATACCATTCTTATTGGCATGTTAAGTTAGTAATCAAATAATTTAAATGAGCCAGTAGGTACCTTCCTCACTGACATCAGTGGGTTCAGTTTATGATGACTGTATCATTTAAATAGCAATTCCTTCATCAAGATATAGAACCTTCAGACAAGTGAATGGCTACCAGTATGAACCAAAGGAATAAAACATACTTTTACACAGATACATACATATGCATTTAAGAAGGAAAAAACATTGGAGTGGAATGTAAATCTGACATACTATTTTAATAACTAAGTATAAAAATGTGTTCAAAGCATGCTTTTTTGAGAAGCATTTAAAATTTTGACTATATTTTAAAAAATAATAATATCTTTAATTTCAATAAATAAACCCATTTCCGATTTCACATTAGCATCCCACACAAATTTTGTTTAAATGTTTTTCATTTAAGAAATCACAACTTAATTGATTAAGCATAATAAATACATTAAAAGAATACAACTGTGAGAGGTAGAATAAACTCCAAGCCATCCCTTGCAGCATCACTTTCCTGTCAGACCTTAGGAAGTGTATGATTAGCCGAAGTTCTTGGTGCATATCGCACAAGGTGGATTGGTGTGATTGACTTCTCTCTACATTACGCCCAAGCTGTTCCTTCAACAGCTCAGTGGGGTTCAGTGTCAGAGATTGGCTGCTCTGTCCAATAAAACCCTCTTGTTGAGGTAGCTGGGTCAGTATCCTGATTTAGGATAAAAATGTCAAACTACTTCAAAACCAAGATTGGTAGCGTAACAAAATAAACGCTACAATTTTAGGACAATTTAAAACATGTCTTGCTCAGCTGTGTGTTCTATAAGCTTAAACAAATTCCATTCACCTCTAGACATTTGAATTATATCCTGTGCAGTTTCTGTCCTTTTATTGAAGTCTGCAAACACACAGTGTTTAGAGTTATTTCACTAAATGTATAGTTAATATAAGCTGCATTTCACAGATCATTTCATCAATATCTAAACAGTTAAATCCTTGTCATACATGTTGTTATTTAAAATGTGAGTTTGTTAATTCAAAGTTACTTGTCAAGCAGACATTTGGCTAGCTTGATGTTGGTTAAATATTTTGAAAGAACCTAGATCTAGTAAGTTAGTTATTATTATTTCTTTGGGCTCAACCCTCCATCAACCATTCATCCTTAGTTAGGATGTTAAAAATAAGAAATCATATTTTTTGTTGATTTTTTTTGTATTGTTTAACAAAACTACGATTATAAATGGAATTGTTTTGTGTTGATAACAAACACATCTCTTTAGTCACTTCAGCAAAGATTTAGTTTCTTTTGGAATGCTCCAGCTAGTTCACTACACACATTATTTCTGATCGATGTCAATTGATGTCTGAGTTAGTGACACATGTCCAGGAAAGAATGCACTGGCAAATGAACTTGCTACGTCGGTACAATAGCCTTGCCGTGTCATCCTCTTAAAAGCTGCAATTGATACCAAAGCTACTGTAACTATGGTAATCGGATACTGTACGTTAGAGAGATGAATATGTTTCTGCAACTATTTTATTGGTTAGATCAAATTCTGCTGATTTTCAAGAGATTGTATTACCTAAATGTAAGAGCCAGATAAACAAACAATCTCTTTATCTATAAAACTAAGGCTTCAACTATCAACTATTCCCATTATCAAATAATATATATTTTTTCATGTGACAAAATGAGCTAGATCCTGCAATGATCTGCTCTGTTGGACCTTCTCAGATGGACGTGGATCTCCTCAGACGCTCTCTTTTCCTTCTCAAGCATAATGCTAACCATATACCTCAAAGCTTATAATAATAGCATATAATTACACAAAAAATGACAGTTTTCAGTTTCAGATAACAAAGATTTAATCATGCATCTGAGAAGGTCTGCTCCGAGTATCTAGATGACCCCTTATTCTGTCTGTTCATGCTTCTGTTCTTAGACAAAATCCACTGTAGCCAATTTTCTGTAGCCAATGTAGCCATTTTTACAAAATACAGAGATTTAACCCGTATATACTTCACAGGCTGAATAATTGAAAACGCTTGTAATTGCTGACAAATGCATTCTCGACAATAGTTGAAAGCCTCATTGCAGTCTAATACTAATAACAGAAAGGAGCATAAAACAAACACATTCATGGCAAAAAACAAGACACACTTTGAGAGAAATACACTATAAGACAAAGAACTAAATTAAAATAAAAAATCCAAATGGGTGTTACAAGAAACTATAGACAGGATGTGGTACATAAAAACAGAAAAAAGTCTTGTGCTCAATAAAACACATAATTTGAACACACGGGAACTAAAAACTCAACAGCTACATGTCCACACAAAAACAAAAGTATAAATGACCAAGAAAGAAAGAGAAAAATACAAGTTGGGATCTAATTTATTGATTTTATCTGGATTTCCAGAAGAATTGAGCATTGTTCAGCTGAAAAGATCATTTTATTATATTGTTCAACCTTGTAACAATTATGAAAGATTGTTGTTCTATTTTTGTAATTTGCATTATCTCTTGTCTTCTGTGAGTTTTTTTCAATGGCTAACATTGCCATTGCATGCCGGTCAGTTGTGGTTACATTTTCACACCCTGCTACATGACTCTAAGTTAAAGACATGGGATTGGTTGTTTGACATGTTCGTCAAATGTCGTCCTGAGCAGATCTTTCCCAAAGAAAGTTCCAAAACTTGGCCATGCCAGACTAGTGAGCAATTGTCAGGGTTCTGTCACAAAACAAAAAGTAACCTGACAATAACATTAAAATCCAAAAATAAGTAGACAACTGCTCCCTGTCTGCATAAACCATATACCTCAGATTGACTCTCTTTCCACTGTTAACTCTTTCCATTTTTACTATATTACTTTGGCGTTAGCTGTAAACATCCTATTGTTTCCACAGAGAGACTTGATAAGCAATCTAGATGGAGCTTCAAGAGAGCAGTCAGACTGTATGTCTGTGTCAGAGCTGACCCTGAACATGACTGATTCCTCAACATGCTCCCCATCAGAAAATACCTTACCACGAGGGCACACTCCTTTCATTATTTATGAGATGAGCTACTTTAGAAAACATGCTGCATTTCATTGAACCTGAGCAGTTATGGGATAGCTTTTGAATTAAAGGTGCCAAATCATGCACCTTTTACGTCATTTAGAATAAATATTTGTCTCCTCTAGACTGTCACTGCACACTTAATAACCTTCAAAAGGCAGTATTTATTGTAAACAATGACTTTGAATCACCTCTAATGGTTGTGCTCTGACAAACAAGTCATTTACTTCTTATTTCTTCCACTGCGATGTCCCCTTCTGGGTTTTGATTATTGACGCACAGAAAATTCACCCATTTTCAACAAATACATTTTTATTTGCTAAACCAAAAAAGAGTCCGGGACATCCAAAAACACGCTTTCTTTTCAGTGTTTATCTGATGCAGTCCTACTACAGGTAATCTTCCATGTCAGTCAGCGTGTCATGTTCTTCATTGAGCTACATTAGCGGTTCATCTGATTGGTTAGTGAGCGGCGCTATGGCTAATGGGTGTTTCTATGGCCATTGAGCCGTTTTGAGCTCCCAGAAAGATAATAGAATTACACAAACATGCACAAACAAGTCTGAATATGAATTCCAGCATGTTTTTGATGAGCTAACATGGCAAAAATGTCTGAAAAGTCGAGTTTATAACATACAGCACCTGTGTCTCCCATATGATCGCATTCACCTTCAGCCATTTGGTTCAGAGGAATTTTTGGGGTTTGTCAGCTATATATAATTATATAATATGTCCCAAGTGAGTGGCATGCATCTAAACAAACTATATGGTGTAAAATGAAAGCATGTTTAAAATATACCTTTTGTGTCTTGTGTATGGTGGAGATTTCCTGTGTTTCCTAAAGGCCTATGACCAAGGATGCAGAGCTAATACCTAATAGATAATGCTATTGATACAGTCATGTAAAGGGATTTGCATGCTCTTATCTGATTTAAAATCAGCTAACCGTTTGCAGTCGTACAGTATGTATATGTGCGAGATTTATGTGAAATATGGCGCTTGGATGTAAACCTTGTGCTCAGTAGACCTGTCGAGGGCCGGTGTTGTTGCCTGGAGCAACAGCAGCACGGGCGCGCGCTCAACGACTCGACCCACTGCCGCATGAGCGCCTTTAGATGCATACCCAGGATTAAACAGCTGTTGTGACCTACAAAATAAGCCTTGCTCTGGTCACTTAAGTGCTAACAACACATCAACGCGTACACGGGTAGATTACATGGACACGAACGCGGTGCGCTTAGGGATGGATGCGCGCTTACTTTCTCGGTGGTCCCTGGACGCAGCCTCTCCAGCAGCCTGCACAGAACGACCCCATCCTTCAGCGACGTTTGTAGAAACCCGTCAGGGTCTGAGATCCTCTTTTTGGGTGATTCCAAAACCCCGAGAGTGATGAGCCAAGTGACTGTTTGTTCCGCCGGATTCATGGTTTTAGCAGCGAGGTCGAAGCGCTCTCTGGTACGGGCTGAAATTAACCAGACGCTTCACTAGGCACCATTTTTTTCTAAAGTAGCTTTTTAAGGATGGTGCATTATACGGCGCTCCATCGAGATGAGTGATGCTATCGCTTCCTTCTCATGTCCTCGGTTAGATAGCTGTCAGACGCCTTTCTCTGGAGCGCACCAAAGCTGCGTCTTCCGCCAGATGACATCACAGACAGACAGCCGTATGTGACCAGTCGATTCTCGTCCTGCGCCTGTGCGCTGCGTCGGGACCTGCATCTACATAAACTACATTACCCACGACTTGATTTTCTGTAGGAGAGAGGGAAAAGGGTTTATTCCGTTTTAGCTTAATAAAAGCCTGTTTGATATTGATTTTGATTGGCATATATTTCGGTCCCTATTTTACGAAATAGTATGTCACAGGGCGCCCCACTTTGGGCAAAGCTGGAACTACAAGACAATAGAACGTTGTAGTTTCAGATTGGTCCGAGTGTGGCGTCATTTGCCATAATATTTGATATGAATAAAAATGGATCAAAATGTGTGCTAAATTACAAAGAAACTCCGTATTTAAAAAAACACAATCTGCTTTGTAAAGAATAACTCGACTTTAAAACGAACTGAAACTAATTAGCAAAAATTAAAGTTGGTCCGAGCATAAGAGAGTTTGCCAGAACAAAAGTCATTGTCATTCTGTATTAAGTGAACAGAAACATGCTTGATTTTTTTCACAATTTTCATCGAGATTCCTTAATTTTTCACAAATACAAAGCAAGATCTCACATTTAGTGTCAGACAGTATTAAAATGGTTAGCCCACCACAATTAGAGCAAAATACATTAATAACCAAAGATAAACCACATTTATTTAGAGTATAAAGAACCACAGGGTTTTTGATTTGAGTGTTTTAAGTGTCATAGCACTATTCCATATAAAATATCTAGTTATTCTAAGTATCGTTGGTACTCATAGCACAGAACATGTACACTACGGCTAAGATTTGGTGCTTAGTGCTTGTACGGTTACTAGTTTGATTAAATTTTTATTTATGTCACCTTTTATTTTATGAAATTCCACTTACTGTATTTGTGGTAAAGCTCTGTTGGTCATGTTTGTGTTTGTTTTTTACTTTTAGTTAAAATTTTAAACATTATGTTTTTTTATATATTCTGTAATTCCACCGCCAACGCCATTGTAAACCCTTTTTAACACAAATTTTCACTAACTGTGAAAAGATCATGCAAATGTGATTTGGTACTAAATAGCACCTTTGGAGACTGGCACCAAAAAAGGTTTCTCTACGGTTGCAAGCCAAATAATCAGATTTGGTTCCATGTATTACTGTTGTTGTTGTTGTTGTTGTTGTTGTTGTTTTTATATTGTACTTTTAATGGAACGAAACAGTGCCTCTAGTGTCCAGTTTTTTTTAAATAATTGGAAGACTTTTATCCAGCTAGCCCCACCACATATAACTTATTATTTAAAAATAAATTATTGTGCTGCCATTATTGCACAGGGAAGTGCAATTATAACCTGAGGTTTTTGAAGGTCTCTTGCTCTCAGTCTCTCTCTGTCTCGTCATTTACATTAACATGTTAAGTTCTATCAGAGTGCTGAGTGGTGTATTCACCTTGATTAAAAGTGTTCATATCTAAAATAAAGCAGCACAATCACAGCATGTGTATGATGGAGACCTGGTGACCACTGGATTAACTATAAAAAAAATGTTGGCATCTCTAAAAATGTAAAATCACTAACGATGCCGATGGCAGGCCTCAACACAATTATAGCACAATCAATCTTAAAAAAAAGTTTTGAATTTACATAAAGTGAGGAGCTTCACAGACGTAACACCATTTGGCTTTCAGTTTGTGTAATGGCCCCTATATGACTGGTGTTGGTGTATATTTGTCTATAAATATATCCAATTATATAAATAAGTGAGGCAATGTGGAAGATCACCTCAGTTTAAAGAACAAGATGTCCACTCCCCATTTCTCTTTCAAGTCTATCAATGGCTCCAGCTCCCTTCTGAATCATCTGAATAGCTACCTTGAGGAATCCAGCATCCCAGTGGGTCACCATGGATACCAGCAGGTTCAGGGCTGGTCTCAGGGGTCAGTTGAGAAGAGATGCAGTCTCTCTGCGGTTGTGAGGGCACAACGTTGTCTAAACAGGCATGTCGACCAAAGTCCCCAGACACACCCTCTTTATTTGCTGTAGCTAAGGATGCCCTTGCTGAGATTTCCTCCCAGAGTGCTCTCAGGTGGGTGTTTATTTTTTAATAGTTTGGATCGTCTGAGTTAAATGTTACTTATGAAAGCAGTTTACTAATTGTGTATAACTAGTCATTGGCAATTTTAAAATTTAAGTCTTTTTTTTTAGCTTATGGAGATTTTCTAAATTTTTTCTTTAAAACTAATTTATTTAGAATCACAAACATTATTGTATTTGTTGCCGAGTAATTACTTATTGTTATACATTTATTTTATCATGGTTAATGTATCTTTTCTTGTTTTTAAATAATAATATTTAAATCAAAATTTGGCTGTGATTGTGATTCATGGTAACTTCACCTGTTTTAGCATGTGTTTACACTTGATAACTCAAGAGGGGAGAACAGTGGTGTAGTGGTTAGCATTTTTGATAATGATCCTGAAAGGAGTTCTTAAAAGAAAGAGGGATGAGACGTGTGAAAAGGATATGGTTTGTTGCGAGCAGCTATTTATTTCACACACCAGTTTAGTTTCACCATTCCAACAATAAGCACTACATTCATTTTACTCACACTGCCACTTTTTGACACATGGCTTACTTTACTCACTAGCGGGCTTTCTTGATTCTCCTCCAGGTCTGTCTCTCTCTCTTGAGTTATGACAAAAATATTTTAAAAAGGGCTTATTGTTTGAGTAATGAAACCTCGACAGTCAGAGAGAGCATAGATCAGGTGCAGACCTGGGATAAAGAAAGGACCCTGATGAGCACTGTTTTGAGTAACAAAAAACCCAGACACTTAAAATGGGTTGTTGGATTTAAATTAAAAGCATTTCAACAAATGGGAAAGGTACTTTTACTTATGAATTGTTAAAACCATTTCCAAGATTAAACAGACAGACAGAGAGAGAGAGAGAGAGAGAGAGAGAGAGAGAGAGACGGATGGACGGAAAGACAGATGTATGGACAGACACAGACAGACAGACAGACAGGGAGAGAGGGGGGCGCGGGCGGTTGGATGGACGGACGGAATGATAGATAGATAGATAGATAGATAGATAGATAGATAGATAGATAGATAGATAGATAGATAGATAGATAGATAGATAGATAGATAGATAGATAGATAGATAGATAGATATATATAGATAGATAGATAGATAGACAGACAGACAGACAGACACGGGGACGGGTGAGCAGATAGATAGATAGATAGATAGATAGATAGATAGATAGATAGATAGATAGATAGATATATAGATAGATAGATAGATAGATAGATAGATAGATAGATAGATAGACAGACAGACAGACAGACAGACAGACAGACAGACAGACACGGGGACGGGTGAGCAGATAGATAGATAGATAGATAGATAGATAGATAGATAGATAGATAGATAGATAGATAGATAGATAGATAGATAGATAGATAGATAGAGAGAGAGAGAGAGAGAGAGACAGACAGACAGACAGACAGACAGACACGGGGACGGGTGAGCAGATAGATAGATAGATAGATAGATAGATAGATAGATAGATAGATAGATAGATAGATAGATAGATAGATAGATAGATAGATAGATAGATAGATAGATAGATAGAGAGAGAGAGAGAGAGAGACAGACAGACAGACACACAGACACGGGGACGGGTGAGCAGATAGATAGATAGATAGATAGATAGATAGATAGATAGATAGATAGATAGATAGATAGATAGATAGATAGATAGATAGATAGATAGATAGATAGATAGATAGATAGATAGATAGATAGATAGATAGATAGACAGACAGACAGATAGATAGACAGACAGACAGATGTAGGAACAGACAGACGGATGGATGGACAGAGATAGATATATGGACAGAAAGACCGACAGAAAGAAAGAAAGATGGGAATTCGTGATCAGCTTCTCTCCTCCCTGCTTGCTTACGCACGAGTGGAGCATCTTCACGGAGCTCCCTCACGTCACGAAGCTCTGACGCGATGTGTCGGTGGCAGCAGCAGCGGGAGCAGCGGCAGCAGCAGCAGCAGCAGCAGCGAGCTGTTCGAGCATCATTCCGTCGTTAAAGCAGCGCTTGCCTCCACCCCACAGCGTCGCGTGCTCACACAGAAGCCCCGGAGCCGCGTCACGGTGCCAGTGTGCCTCTGCCCTCAGTGCCCTGCCTCGCGACCTGTTGAAGCTGGAAGTGCCTCGCTTCTCCATCACAAGGACAACATGGACAACTGAACAATCGACCTCAACATGCCGACCGTTCATGGGAGGAAGGGAAAACTTACTAGTGTTTGTGTCATGCTTCAGCACGCCTCCCAGGTCAGCCTCCTCATTTAAAAATGATCGTATTTTTTTTGTTTTGTTTAAGAAATTACTTATTCATGTATTGTTGTTACAGTGGTGAAAGTGGTTATCGTATTTCGTTATTAATCTACTCCTTAAATTTGGTTTTATAATAATGTACAATTATTTTTGGGATTACTTTACTGTTTGTGTGTTTTATTCAGTTTGAGTGAGGTTTTTCAGTTTAACGTGACTCAAACTTGCTTTTCTTAGTTGAGACAGCTTAGGCTAACTAAAATACTCAACATTAAAATAAATTCAAGTTTGGACTTTCTATCTGAAACCTCCATGCAATTTCCATGCAATTACGTCTACAAAATGTTGAGTATTTAGCCTATTCTTCTGGGTCTCTTGGCTCCAACTTTATAAACTTTTTTTTTAATCAATGATGTGTAAAAATATAATTATGGCACAGTGAGTAAGTATTGTCACCTTAACAAAATGTGTAGCACACAGTTGCTATGGTTACCTTCTCAAGCACAAGCACGACTTCACTAGTGTCAGGTTGCACTTTCCAAAGTGTTTGATACCCCTTCTGACACTTTTATAAGCTTCATAGCATCCATCAAACATGATTCCTGATGCTCATTGTAAAATAAGTAAGTGGGTATAAGTGACTTCAGAGCTAAGATGTTTGTGTCAGTTGATCTGGTTTCCGGTGTGAGCAACTTTGAACAGTCTCGATTTAGCTGTGAGTTGCGCACGCAGCCCAGATTTATGTGGGAGCCAAACGTTTAACATTTGAAAAGCTACTTCCTCTCCTGTCAGTCTGGAGCCTGTTCTTCTCGCCTCTCTTGCTGTTACATCATGTTTATCGCTGCACCTTAGCATCTCAGCTTGAACCCTCCACAGAGACCAAGTGGTAGCAAGGGGATTACAGGGGCTGTCTGACTTGAACTAATATTTATTGGTGCATATATGATTATTCTTGTATTTCAAAAACATCTCAATAAAAGAGATGTTGAAGATCAAACTGATCAGCTAAGAGCATGAAGAAGACAGTACTGAGTGAGTAGTCTATATTTATGATAATTTTCATTCGTTATCAACTCCATTCATAAGGTTCAATAGGTGCCTTCTCAACCAACTGTTAACCCTGAGTATGTACGAGTAGTCCTAAAAACTCAGTTCTACTGTACACAGCAGCAGTGGCAACCACTAGATAGATGCATCACATTTGACTCTATTGTGGAATATTTGCCCTGGTTAAAAAAAGCAATTCTAGTTTAATTGATATGTATGTTGAATTTGCTAGTAAACACTTTCTAAACACCATCCATTTGGTTGGGAACATTTTGTTTCTTTTGATGAAACTCTCTAGTCTAGCATAACGTGAACCAACTGCACATACTTACCATTAGGTGGAGTACTAGGGACCCATTTTCTCATAAGAATGATTGGTTAAAGTAAACTTTGTCCTATTAACAATAGTGTGAACATACAACATGGGACGCACACACACATCTCTCCACACACGCACACACACACACACGCACGCTCATGCACACACACACACACACACACATATGCACAAAAGATTTTCACAAGACTGGAGTCCACCCCCACTCATCTTAAAAATATATAATAGCATCAAATCCCATAATCCCACCCCCACTACACTTTAAGAGGTAAGGAATCCTTCTTTTCCTTCTAATTCTGCTGTTGTTCTTTAACTTTATTACTCATCCATAATTGCATATACACACACACACACACACAGACACGAGCATGCACGCATGCACGCTTGCATGCACACACACACACACACACGCTCACACACGCAAGCATAGTACTGCTCTCATGCAAACACAGTGGCTTAACAGATGACGCACTCTCTGTCATTCTGAAGATAATAAAGCAGGTGCAGTGGAGAAGGTTTTCGGTAAACCAAAGTAAGCTTAAGTTATTGTCAAAAACAGTTATTCAACTAAGTGAGAGTCACTAGACTCAAACTTATATAAAGTCCCTATTTTTATTGGCGTATATATTATTATTAATGTATAGATTATATGCAATATTATGTTTATTTCTCATAAACCTTTGAGAATATCAAACCCAAGTTTTTACAAACAAAACAATGCTTTAATAAATAATCTTATGTAAAATGGGAAAACATGTGATACAAAATGAATCAGAGTTAAATGCAACATCAAAAACATTTAATGCATCTTATTTTATCTGTCAACTTTAAAAGAAGTGTAAAGATGGGCTTGTGACAGCTGTGAACAATGCTTTATAAAGGGCTGTTTAATCAAAATGCAACACTTTTGAGCTTTATGAAATGTACATAAACTAATTGTTAAAAATGATCTATATTTGGGGTATGCTTGATGTATTTTATCTATCTTAAAGGTACACATGATGGAGATCTGTTTGAAACATGCATTACTTTTTAACTTTATTTTAGTTGAGAATGTTCTAGTTTCAGAGTTTTGTAGATTACATCTAATGTGTGAGCAAATGATTTATAAACTGCACTTCACAGCTGTCAAAACCACAGTAGTATCATTTGTACTCAAATCATGTGAAGTGTTTAGCAAATTTGCATTTTTCTTTGTTTTGAAAAAAAAACCATGTGCAAACTTGTGGCAGCTAGAATAGTAAGCGTTGTAAGGTTGACTAACATTTTCTTTAATTCTCAAAACATATTCACAAAAAATATATTTGTGTTACATTCCATTTTGATAGTCTTGTGACATAAGTTCTAAGAATTTTGTCATATTTCACTCATACCTTTGACTTTTTTATCAGTCAGTTCTAAGAGCTTATTTTTACATTTTATTTTTAAGTCAAATCAAATCACTTTTTTATTGTCACATAACCGCATATGAGCTGTTGTAAGAGAAAAGCTTAGGTGCAAACTGCAGTTAGTGCAAACTTACAGTGCAAAAAACATGAAGGACAATATACAAAGTGCAAAACCATATAAAATAAAAGTGAAGTAAATTAGAAGTTAAGGTAAAGTGCAGGTGCATGCTGCATAAATGTCCAGTGTATTATAGTTAAGTGTTCTGTTAGACAATAATCAAAACTACAATGACAATAAACTAAACTCTAAAACTAAAATGCAATTCAACTTATTCTGAATTTTTTTTTTTTAGTTTTAAGAAAGCAAAAATAGATTTTTCCCAATTAACTTTCTTTTTTTTCTTTTTTTTTTCTTTTCTATCTTTAATGCCCCACTGAGTACAAAACATAATTTAATTTAGTTCTGAGGTGAAAAGATGTCATTTTGTCATGATAAAAGTACATTTTTAATGTCACATGTTTACCGGGTTAGACCTTTTTTAGTTTTGGTGGAATGCTCATGTAAAAACATATACTCGTATTGTGTTATTTTCTCAATAGGTAATGGGGTTTTTGTTGTCTAAGTTGCAGACATAGTTCATCCCCCTGGTGTGAACTGTGCCGCATATGAGATCTACACAGTACAGTAGATTCAGAATGAGTTTCATCCGGTGTCTGTGTGCGTAAACTTGCACATGAAGCTTCATCCAGAGTGTGAGGCATCCCTTGGTTTGAGTCATCAAGAGTTTATTTATAGAATTGTCATTTTGTTTAGCAAGCATTAGATTTAGCATTAGTTTTTGGCCTTTCAGTTGGTCACATGTAGACGCCACATGGTGTTATTAAAATATAGACTTGCAATACTGAGAGCAAGCAGTCATTATATCAGCATAGTGCTCAGCTTTCTTTTACCTTTATTTCTCATGCACTATGAGTGTGTGACGACTGAACATTAGTCCCAAATTTCAATTAGTGTTGTTGTTGTTTTAAACATATTCCTGGTACACACTCACAATTGTAATAGAATATTTAATCATTGTAAGTAATTCACAAATAAGATTGAATCTGTATGTATATTTGGGAGGAAACAGGAAGTGGTGTAGAGAGGCGGGATTTATACTGAAGGGACTCAAGGCTTTAGGGGCCCTCTCTCTCTCTCTCTCTCTCTCTCTCTCTCTCTCTCTCTCTCTCTCTCTCTCTCTAACTACTCTCGCGAGTGGACGTATTTTACGTTGCTCGTGTCTCTCCTTTTCCTCTTCTTTCCTCTCTTTCTTCTTTCCCTCTTATTTCTCCCTCCATGGTGCTTGCACATTCTTCACATTCTTCATTGATATCAAGGTATGAGCTTAATTCATGTTTGGAACAACTAATAAATTGCTGTTTGCGATTGTGTTCATAAATCATGTCTCATGAGTATTGAAATTCTACTATACAATGTAAACATAGTCACAACAATGCTTTAAATAATGTGAGTGCATTTTAAACCAAATCATGTCATCTGGTGGACTTTTGCTGTAATATTAGAAGAATACATACAATTTTCCAAATATTAAGATAATTTATGTTATTATGACTAATGGTATTTTAAACGGCGCCATTAATCATAATAAATGTATGAAATGGTATTTATAAAGTTATGTAGTGTGCACTTAATAAGGTTGTTTTGATGCATTTGTTTTCTCACAGAAACAGGTGACTGGAAATGGAGAGAGGGAAATGGAGGGAGAGAGAGAGAGCGAGAAAGAGAAAGAGAGAGAGAGGTTCACTTGGGAAGCATGTTGTTGGAGGAGAGAGCATTGAATCCTTAGTGACTGAAGGCGGTGAGGGCAGGATAATGATGGAGATGGACGAGCTGAGGCTCTGGAGAGAGGAGTGTGTGTTTTTCAAATATTGCTGCAGGCTAGGAGAAACAGCTCGTCTGGAAAATCTATGTTTTCTAATCATTTATTGTTTGACAAGCGCTTCATACATACGTTGTTCTCCAGCTCGAGAGTCTGGAGGAAAAGATGTTTGGTGCGGGCTGCACATTAAAACCTAGAGCTCTAAATTGTCTCTGTTCTGAGTCTATTTTGGTCCAACTCTAAATAGAGTTAAATGAACACCTACCGCTCAACTTGTACTATAAAATGTATTAAGTTAAAAAAACAATAGTTGAGTTTTATATCACGAAATCAAAATTTTTATTACAAAGTGCAACGTTTTAGTTTGAGTGTCATTTGTGCTCTATTTAGAGTGTATTTGGTTATCCTCTATCCTACTTTGGATAGAGTTACTTTTACAACCAAGATTTTACTGTGTGAGCTACTTCGAGCTTTGTTATTATTTATTTATTTACGTTTCAAATGTATTAGCATCACTCGACAACTGGTGCACTAGTCACAATACAAAGCCATATTTGCGTTCTTCATTTTCTTTTTTAACATTCCAAGAAATGTATAATACCTGGAGACAGAAAGAGGTGGGAATGTTTGAGGAAAGGCAACTGGTTAGATGTAAGGAGCCGTTATGTAACAAAATGAGCAGAAACACAATCAGACCTCTTAATAAAAAAAGAGTCAGTCAGTGAGTAGTTCTGAGAAAATTCCACTGGGGGGTCCAAGTACAACAAAACACCTTTAATGGTGTTTTGGTGCTTGTTGTAAGTGAATTTTTCTATAATTTTCTGGCTGATCCACATTTTTACAGCAGGCACTTGGGTTGTTGCCCACAAAAATAATACACATTTCTTTGTAAAGTACCTGTGTTTCATTACACATTCTTTTTCAGTGTTTTAATCTAGATCTATGGAGCTGCTTAACCCTTGTGTGGCCTTTGGGTCAAATTGACCTGTTTCTAATTTTTACAAGAATAAAAATGTTACAAGTGTATATTCTTTTCTAGAAGGGACTGGTTGCAATAATTCAAGATATGTTCTCTATATTGTTTGAATTTGAGATAAGCCATATATGTTAATGTGTTATGGAGTAAATAACAAAAAAGGGAATACCCCACAAAGGTTAATAGATAAATCTTTGGAGACATTAAAAAGTCCAGCAACCTTTTGAACACACTTAAGAACACACTATTTCCAGTAAATTTGGTCTTGTCACAGTACAAAAAAAAACATATGTATCACTCTACCAGTTATAATTTGGCATTTGGGGGAAATTATATTTAAGTGAACAGGTGTTAAGTTAGAATTTATTTGTGTTAAATTAATTTTTAATTCTGCCCATGAGTGGAGATCTTAAACTTAAACTGGTCCCTACATAATTTTCTCATAAAACCTAGAGTTAATCAAATGATAAGGGGGCTTCCAAGCACTTTTTAAAAGGTTTGAATCAGTTTACTTAATACAAGCCATCATGATCCTATTTAATCAAACTTAAACATTTGAAGAATTCTCTCTAACCCTGAAACTATGGTTTTCCTGACGATTGAGAGACTTGTCAGTAATGCTTTGTATGCCATCTTTACCACTGATCATTAATGCCAATACTTTGAGCTAAATTCCACTATAGAAAAAGTATTCACTTTGGATAATCCATTCATCATGAAAACAAGAGTTCTGTATGTCACAGAGGTGCAAACTGAAGACATCATGGCTAAAGTTCATTTCCTAACCTGTAACTCATGTTGACTTCCATCCTCTGTAGGACATGACCCAGTCGTGGCCTTACCAGCAGCCCCCAGGAGAAGGGGGAGCCCAACACTTCCTGTACTCACACTCCAAAGTATGTACAGGCTTTATTACAGACTAGCGTGGTATGTTTAGGACTGGACAACACTACCACTGTAATCTCGTAATGCTCTGTAGGTTTAGAGCACATCCTCCTCTGTTACTCTCTGTTTATTGGACAGCTTTATATGCAACAACAGCAAGACAAGATGAAATGCAGACAGAAGGATGTGAGGGACTATTCAGCATTTCGGATATCAATAGAAAGCTTGTTGAGTGCGTCAAAATGTTAAAAAGTTCTCTAAATGTAATAATTATTTAAACTGTGTAAAAAAGTGCATGTGTATCTTCAAAAGTACAGGATTACTTTGCCAAATAAGTATGGAAATTGACCTTTTTTCTATTGATTTATTGATTATATTGTTTTTCTCAGGAGGAAAAACACTCCAGTTCAAGACAAAGGGATGGTGGGTAAATTTAGACATCTTGTTATTTTGACTGATGATGATCTCACAGATATTGCTGAATTTTTATTTATTTAAAATATTTTTCATTCGTTGTTTGTTTCATTAGCTCATAAACTAGTTAATATATTGATTTATTACTACTACACCAAAAACAGTTATATATATATATATATATATATATATATATATATATATATATATATATATATATGTATATATAATTACAGTATTAGGCAGTCTTTAGTTGTGTTGGCTGAATCCTCACAGAGAATTGTTTGCTGTTCTGATTGGCCAACAGTTTTGGGTAACAAATGTGTCAGCTAAAGCAAAAAATGTGTGATGGTAGTAGATGAAACTTCAGTGAGTTGCATAATCGGTGCATAAAAGTGTGTACTACAGTCAGACCAGTTACCAGTAACAACAGACACATATTAGAGTAATACTTTAATTTACTATGTTTCTATTAAGTTGCTCTTTCAACAGTTTTTTCAATGACCTACCCCTTGAGCACCTGTTGATTATACTCGGATTTATTTTTAGATCAGAATTTTGCATCTTAGAACATTTGATACTTAACTACTGAATGACAAAACGATCCTATAAAGCTGGTGTTGTTTGTAGTTTTTAAAGAAAATAAATAGTTTTGAGGTTTGTTTGTTGTACCATAAGCTAGCTTGAATGTCAAAGGATAAAACAGCCATAGCATCCATTCAGTCTAAGCGCTGATAGAACATTAAAACTATGCATATTAGTTATTTAAGTAACAGTATGTTTTACTAATTGTCTATAAAAAGTGGAATCAAAGCCCTTCTTTTAGCAAACATATATAGCAGTGTTTCCAGGGAAAAGTTGATTTCCTGTCATCACATTGATAAACTAGACATTACATAGTATGGTTCTATATGCCATCCTTTTTTAAATCACAATGCAAGTGACAATGGGAATATTCAAAATCGTTTCAGTAACTCCTGTAACCATTCCTTCTGCAGTACTTTGCGTTATCTAAAGCCAATGTTCAGTGAAAATGTATTACTCTGAAACAATACGGCATCATTGGTAAGTAAAAACGAGTGTATTGAAATAATTTTTTAATACAACTTCTCAATTTAATACACATGTTAAAGAAAACCTAGAACAAAAATGTAAAATACCGTATATAAATTACCAGCCTCAAGTACCATACTATAACAATGTTGTTTGAATAATCATAATTAAAAATATATAACTTAAAAACTATATTTATATAGTTTTTTATTTTAAAAACACTTTGTTTCAGCATCAATTCTTCACTTTTTACACCTCATTCAGACCATAGCAACCATTCAGACTGGCTGACCCATATATATTGAAAACCTTTTATTTAATACTTATTTAGTCCTTTTTTTTTATTCTACGTTTCCAATAGATAGATAACCGTGTGTTAACTAAACTGATATGAAATCACAGATATTGCAAATGCTAACCTTAAGGCCATGAACCCCTTCGGGTGTCCTGAAAACACCTCCTGCATGATTCCTAACTGATTACTTTAATATAGTTCACTTTTTCTATTCTGCTCCCTAACACTCATGTGTTTCTCCTCAGGGAGGGATGGTGTTTCAATGAGGATACCCTCACGTCCACTCGTGGCCCCTCATAAATCGTAAGTGGAGCACACTGCACCCAATTTGGCCACTGTAACCAAACACCACTCCCTCAAACTACCTCTGCAGGCATACTTTATTACACCATAAACAGTCAACTTTGCCAAATTTAGTGTTGAACGGTCAGAACATATTAGCATGTACAATTACCTGGGTTTCCTACAATCTATTAGCTCTGGACCCACTGCTGTTTAAGACCAGTGTTATATCAAATGGACTTCAGTGACCTCATAAACGCCACAGAGTTAGTGTGTAATTACAGAGATGGTTAATATTGCCGTGTAGAGCCCTAAGCATACACAGTCAAAACATCACTATTCACCCCAAGACAAGAGCTCTGTTTATGAGTGTGTTTCTTTGAAGCATGTAATGCGATACAGCCCTTTAGCTTGCCTGCGCATGGCTCACTCACACTTTTAATTCTGACACAGATGTGCTGCAGTCTCTCTGTCAAGTGAGTGTGACATTCTCTCATGTTCGACTCTTGTTGTGTCCTCCCAGTATGCTCGCTGATGACCTGAAGCTCAGCAGTGATGACGATGAGAAAGAGGAGGTATGACACAGGTTTTATGGATTTTGAGGTTTATGGAGCCTTTAGCATATGAGCATATACTGTTCATTATTTAAAATTAAGGTGTATTTGGTTAGTGTAATTGGCTCAGAGGTCTGGTCCTAAAGGATGTCGCTTCCTTAGTCCTGTTCCCCTCTCTCTGTACTGATACTTTCCTGCCAAAACAAACTTCAAATTCACCAGTAAAGGCAAGCATGGCACACACAATTTAACAATTTAAGTTTGTACACACAGTAACATGTCTTGTGGACTTATCAATTTTGTGTCAGTAACCTTCTATTACTTTTGCCTGTTTGCCTTTGATGATAGCAGCATTGTTTTATTGGAAGGGAATATAAGACAAGGTAGTGGTGGGGGGAGGAAGGGAAAGAACCATAGGAATTTATACACAAGTACAACCACTGTATCTCACTAACCCCTAGCCTTGTAATGGCACATTATTGTTTACTATGAAAACGTAACAAAATTGACCCCGTTTTAATGTGATAATTACACTTACTTGTTCCATGATTAGTGAAAACAGCTAATTTATTTTAGATTTTACTTTTTTTTTTGTTAGTAATGAATAGACAAATTTATTTGTACCTTATATAAACACAAACCAACTCCATAAAGTATAACAGTGTTAAACTATAAATTAAAAGTCCCCCCAAAAACACAATTAAAATCCAATCGTGATTTAATTCAGACAGTTTTAACCACAGTTTTAAAACCTATGATGAATACAGTTTATGGGTAAAAATGTTTTAGTGTTATGTAATATCTTATTAAGTATTGTATTGAGAAACAATAATGTAATTCTAAGTATTAACAATGCTCAACAATTATTGAAATATTATGAAATAATATTTCAATTAATATTAAAGCCTCAAAAATGCTTTAATTATCATGAAAACAATCTTAAACTACATAGAATCAAATGCCATGCTTGCTGGGATAATAGTTAACAAGCAGGACACGTAAGGATCTCTGGTCAAGAGTTCAGTTCCCGAGGTCACAGATCTTTCTCAGCCTCGACCCCGTCTCTCGCTCTAGTCCTTCTACTCTCCTTTCCCAATGAAAAGAAAAATGTACCAAACGCTTTCTTTAAAGAACTACTTATCAGTTAAACTAAATAACTATTTAATCAATTACACTAAACAAAAACAATCAATATAGATTAACCCAGAAAATGATAAGCAACACATTGCTTTCAATTGCTTGGAGACATTTTTGGTTAACTCAATTATTTTATGATTTATTTTTTGCTGGTTTGCCAAACTATTTATTGGTAAACTGGCATTTCACTCTCCATGATGGTTATAGCATATTTTGGTAACATTTCAACACTAATCTGAGTAAAAGGTGCCTCAATCAAGAGCTTGACCAATGAATAAACTTTCCCCAACAAAAGTTGCGTCAGGAAAATCGATTCCCCAAAGACCCTAATTCTTATTCATACATATGAAGAAGAGCAGAACTGTTTGCATTCATGCACAATAATGGCATTTGCGAGAAAACACTAGATGTATTCCTCCACTCTTCCTTCAATCATCTCCTCTATATGCATAGCATAGCATTTACAGCCCCATGAGAGATGTTCCCTCACATTAACTCCAGCAGGAGCTTTGTTAAAACAAATTATGATCTCTTCTTACATATTTGCACAGTTCTGTTTGTCTTCCTCCCTCACCACTCTTCCATCTGTGCTCTTTGACTTTGCTAAAACTCAAACGTTTAGAATTTATGCCTACATAACACCTACGTCCCATGTCTATGGAACGAGTTAACGTTTATGAGTCAAATTTAATAACAAAATAAACCAAAACAAAGTTGTTACTTCAGGATTGTACGTTTACTTTACTCAAAATGGCAAACTAAAATGTGTATATATGTGCTTATCTCTTAAATAGGGAAGTGGACAAACAGCATCCAGAGTGGATAATGAACTGTAAGTTTTAACTTCTATCACGAGCCACTGTTCGTTTCTCTGTAAGTTCATGTGTGTGTATTACCAATTGAAGAGGTCAGAATATGTGGAATGTGACAGCTGGATGATAGTCCAGCCCCTGTTTCTGTTGGCCTCTCAACATGTACAACCCCCAAACACACACTGTTATAGACCAAGCATTCTGTCAGCATACTTGTTAGGATTCTAGAATTTCTCTGAACTCTGAATTATACATGAATAATGCTTACGAGTGTGTGGTCTGAAGGAAACACTTCTCAACATATATCCAACGCTTACATGTTTTGACTGACAGCGTGTCAAGCCAGCAGCATCACCGCACTCATATCGGAAGAGTGAGACATTCTAGCTCAGGTTCTTCAGGATCAGATGTGTCCAGTGACTGGGAGAGTACCAGCGGGCGATCGCAGAGTCCTAGCCCAGGGGTGCACTCAAGGTGCAGGACACCGAGCCAACAGCGAACCCTAAACTGTCGTACAGAGGTATTTAGTTTCTTTCGTTTTGCAATGTGCTTGATCATTTCTCATAGACTCACACTCTCTGTTCCCCTGTAGTTGTTTTTAGCAGATGAGGTAAAGGGGGGTGAGTGGGGGGAGGAGAGAGGAATGTGGAGGGGTAGCCGCTGAGACAGAATCTGCGTGTCATGTCAACATGTGGAGCCCCAGACGATTAACCAGATAGGAAGTAGTAGAAAACGGAATCGAGGTAAAAGATTTTGTGTGAATAAATTCAACAATACTGCACCCAACATTGATTTAAAACAGCTGCAGTATTGTTGGACAGTGGGCCTCTTACTGTAGTTATCTGGAGCTCCGGTAACTCCTGCATGAATGAAGGTGTCTGTGTGACACAGCTGCCTCTATTACTGAACATGCCATCTATTTGGAACCTGTGGAGAAGGGAGGAGGGAACACCATGTGTTTTTCATCTACGTGTAGTCATGCAGTGTCTCTGAGGAGGACGGCTTGAAAACGGCACAAGGTTCCAGGTAGAGGGGGGGTTGAGGGGAGGGGCGGTGGGAAAAGGGCACAAGAGATGCAGTGTCTTTGCTGGAAAGGGAGAGAGATGGGAAGGGGGAATGTTTGAGTGGAGGAGTAAAGGATTAATTTAGCTCTGGTCAGCTACTGGAAGGGAGCGAGCAACAAGGAAATCTAGGTCTTGTCTGAAGCTTAAGTGTGTTGTCAAGTGAGTATTTGCTTTTTATGAAATTATATTTTTTTGTGTAGATTTTTTTTAACAATAAATCAGTATTTCCCTTCCAACACAGAGAGGCTACTTACTGTATATTTTAAACATATTTCATTAAACAATGTGATTTATGTGGTTAAAATTATGTGAAAATGGAATGAACATGTTTTTGAGGTTTTATAAATCTTCACACTATGTCTAACTTTGTTTCCTCGTGTTTGCCTTATGTTTTCCCTTTGATCTCTTCTCCTTCCACTGACACAAGTACTTCAACTGTACATTCCTCCTCTGTCTTATTTGTTCATTCTAACCATTTACTGCTGTTTTTCACCACTTCACATTGCAGCTTTAAAGATAATTATTTTGAAATTTTAAAGTAAGTTTGAGATATTATGCACAAATGCCATATTAACATCAATTTACTGTTCAAAAGATGTTCAATGTTGTTGGATATCAGAGATTATATTGAGAATGATTATTTTTTTTGTAAATGTTAACTTATTAATCAGACTATTATATAGCATTTTAATTTAAAAATTACATTTGCTTTGAAGTTGCAAAACAATTGTTTTCTTCACCACTATTAACCAATATTTTATTACCTCTACCATTATCTACTCCTAGCTCTGTTATCAGAGCTCCTATCATAACCTCAGCTTTTTTTTGGCCAGACTGAAAGTCCACCATCCACACAGTGGCAGCTGGATCGGTGGCTGGAAAAAGCTCCAAAAACTGACCAAAACCCAGGAGGAAAACATCGAGAGAGAACTGCAATATCTAATTGTGACCGAGGACCATCCCCTGGAATATACTGGAGCAGAGGCTCTGAACCGAGAAGGGATTACAGTCCTTGTGAAAGTCCTGTTTTGAGTCCCAAATTTACCTACACCCCCAGGTGCAGTACTCATCCAAGCCCAGCATACAGTCCTTGCCCCAGTCCAGGAATCAGCCTTGTGCCAAGTCCAGTTCCAAGTGTTTGCCCAAGTCCTGGAGATAGCCTCCAAGGAAGCCGAAGTCCCAGCCCTTTACCCCCACATCCTCCTAAAAGCCCCAGTCCAAGTCTTTTGTCCACCAGAGTTCTCAGCCAAACTACATATCCTCAGGAACATCCACCTCAAAAGCAAAGTCCCAGACAAACTGCACGGTCCACAGTTGACTCCAATCAAGTGCATGCCAAAGTCAAGTCTTTTGTGCCTCCCGTTCCAAACGTAGACTCAAAAAAAAAGTATAGAGACAAAGATTTAAAATCTGCTCCCTATAATTCTAAACACAGCTCAACGGAAAAATCTCACAAAGATCTCTTACAGAAGGCCGAAACCAGAAGCTATGAGTCCAAAAGCAAGGACAGATTTAGTTCACATTTGAATCCAGTTGCAAAGCATCCAAAGCAAAGACCGGGTATTAACTCAAAGCTGCATGGAAGTGATCAAAGTATTGAATGCAACCACAGACACAATGAATCTGCAGCTTTATCAATCCACGCTTCAACCTCCAAATCAGAGAGTTCTCCTCATGTCAAACTTTTAAAAACCTCTGAGCAGGATCTCTCGTCAAAGACTAGGGACTCGTCCCAAACCAAGGTTTCCAGTCGTTCTACTCACAGCTCAAAGACTAAATCGTTCCCTGACACCAAGAAGTTCAGCTCTAAACAAACTTCCTTAAACATTTCCACTTTAAAGAACAGAGTCAAGCAAGGAGATTCTTCCCAAAAAGAGCCAAGAGAGAGAGAACGGGAGGTGGACACCCAAGGTAGGGTGCAGGGAGTAGCCCCGGTGCTAACTGGCAAGGAGCAGAGACAAAGAAGACTGGCGGAAGAGCAGGTAATCAGGCAACGCTGGGCTCAAAATTCTGAGGAAGAGCAAGACGTGGGAAAAAGAAGAACTGAGGAGAAGGAAAGAGAGAGAAAACGGAGAGGAAGGAGGGAGCAGGAAGCTGAATGGAGGGCGGTTCAGCCCAAGCAAAGACCTCACACAAATAGCCAGCAGCACAATCAGCAGGAGTTCAATACACCTAACTTCGAGGACCAACAGAGGAAGAAGAGAAGATGGACAGACGAGGGTAATTCGTCGCAACTTCTAACTGACTCTAGCCCTTCTTCTCCCCTCTCTCCCCCATCCCCTACTCCAGCCATCAAGCCCATCTGCCCAACATCGTCTTCATCATCACTTGCCTCTTCCTCAGCATCCTCTTCTTCTGAATCAGACTCTGACTCCTCCAGTCCACTGTGGAACATTACCAAAGTCCCTGCGGATTCAACGTCAAATAAAAGAACTCTGCGGGATGATAAACAGGGTTCGAACTCTAGCACTCACACCACCGAAAGAGAAAAGCGTAGTAGGGGGAGGCACAAACTCTACACACTTGTTCCTTTCGGACGAACCGAGAAGTCTCCTACCATTCCACATAGAGGCCTGAAAAAGCTTGTTGTGAGGATAGACCTCGCTCTTCTGGGTAGGGTGCCCAGCGGGGATGAGATATCTGAGAGACAGTCTTCGTCTTCAGGGAAAGCAAAAGAAAAAAAAATGAAGGAGCATCACAGCTCTGATAAACTGGCTGAGGATGGCAGGTGTAAGAGAAAAGTGAGGAAGAAACTATTTTTAATATTAGCCTTATAAAAGTTGGTTTATGTTAATTTAGGCTTTAGTGTGTTTTCCCGCAGGCTGTGAATGGAGATATTCAGAGAGTGAAAAGGAGAAACCAGTCGTACAAAGAAAAGTTCCCACTCTCTGTCCATCATGAGACTGTGAAAACCTTCACTGATAACAAACATAATGGGTATGCTTTCAGTTATGCTTTCTGCTTTATATATTAAGACAAGTTTAAAGGTGATAACAGTAAAAGTGGATTTGTTAAGCATTGAGTAATGCTTCATTTGCTCACAAATAAGAGTTAGTTAAGGACATACTTAATAGTATGTTAGTACTTAATCAACTCTTAATTGTGAATAAGTTCATCATTCAAATAAAATATTATTCAGGCTGATCTAATGAAAACTCAATTAATCCCTAAAGAGTAGCTTGGTCCCACTTAAGTTTGTTAGTAAGTTAATCATTAATCAGTGTTTAACTGTAATAATTATAGACCTGTAAACTGAAGTGTTGCCATATATATTTTTGTTGTATTATTCAAAAATCCTTTTTCATTTATTTTGTTTTTCCAATGCTTCAGCTGCTAATGCTAGAGTTAGATGGTCAGAGCAGCATAGGGGTGGTGGTTTAGGTGGTTGACTCTCAGCTTAAAGATTCCTGGTGACCTTTTTAGCATTTAGTTCTACAGTACTTTTTACTCAGTGTGTGCTGGGTTTGGATCCCAACAGACCCTATGACAATAACATGTTCATATGATGTAGGAGTTATTTTCCAGTTAGTATAACATCATTAGACATTGAGAATGACCGATAAGGTCAGGATCTAAGGATAAGGTCACTTTTTAGGCGTCAAAGCTTTTACACTCCTGGAAAAACCCTCATTATTGATTTGTAAAGACAAATGTTTCAGACATGAATTATCTGAATGAATAATAATTTACAATACATTTTCGCATGACTATTAAACTTTTGCTGATAGTCGTGAAAACATGGCATCAACAGTAATGAGTTGTTTTCATTTTCTCCAAAAACAAGGAAAAATGTGAAGACTTTGTGTACATCTACGTTCAAATCGAAGAAGGTCAAATGGAGACTTTTTTATGCTTATCTGTCAAGCTTCCACATGGCATTCACTCCTGATGAACCATTTCCAGCCATGAAAACAGTGTATGTGAAATATAAATGAAAGATAATCAAACATGGAAATCATTGACTCTTCCTGAAAGCAATTCCAAAAGTTGTTTGAAGATCAATGTATTAAAAAAGAAGCTCTCACTTTAAGAGGTGTTGCATGGATGTCATTAAGATCTGGTCATGACAAACAAATACTTCTTATAGATCATCACAAGGGTTCAGTGCTTAACTTAAAAGCCTCTTGCCCATCTTGCAGGAAAATAATATTATTTTATTATAAATATTTTAGCCCACACATTACCACCAAGTTTCACGCTTGATCAGGAAGCTTTTTTCTGCACATCCTAACAGTCCCTCCCTAATACGGAAAGCAATGTACTTAGAGAAAATGTGTAATTAGAGAAAACTACTTCTGACATGGTCCAGATTTCTTCTTTGATTATGAAGTTCACATGGTGATAAGATGTGGCCATTGCAACTTGAAATCTTTAATTCTACTGTGATTTTGCCATTTGAAGTAGATTTTTGTTTTGAGTTTCGACATTCAGTTTGTATCACCTTTGTAAGATGCAGTACAACCTTTATTATCACACAATGCCCAGACACTGATCATAAATCAAGCAAATAAAGTCTTGCCATCTTAATCTGTTTATTCCCAAAATAAATATACTGTTGTTGTTAGTAAATTGCTCTGATTTTCAAATTGCTGTTCTTCTTAAAAACCATGTGTGCAGATATCAAGATGATTATTTTTACTCCAAGAGGCCATTGTCCCCGTTATCTCCTCCATCTAATACACCGGAGCTCTCGAAACACACTCTGAAAGCTCAGCATGGAGACAAACATCACACTCTAGAAAAAGAATCAAGATTCAAAGATTCAAAGATTGAAGAAGATTTACCAACACATAAAACACAGGTTTTTGTTCTTTCACAGTCTTGCTTTTGATTACTGTTCATAGTTTTTTTTCTAGATATCAAGTGTTATATATGTATATTTTTTGTCCTTTTGTATTGCTGAAGAACTGATCTTTTACTTTCCTTCTTTGAAGTGTAGACTCTTTGAAATGTATTTTCTTCACAGGTCCAGAAGATGCTTCCTAAGGTTGAGGTGGAGTGTATTGGGGTGACGGGACATCCACAGCCTCTTCCTGGCCCAAGGGTCCCTCCACCAAACCCTCCTCTACTCTACAGAGGAACAGTACCCATTAATGACGTGTGAGTTCATTTATTCACTGCTTAAAAACAACAAAAAACAAATGTGACTTTCACTAATGTTCCTCACTTGCTTCCTTCTTGATAGATCTCATCATGCCGAGTACTACATGCACGAAGCCAAGAGACTGAAGCATCGTGCAGACGCTATGGTAGGAAAACACTATGTACAGTAAAAATATCTTCATTTTTTTATTTTTGAGCATTTTTCCTCAGCGAAACCTGCGAAAGTGTCCAAAAAGTCCCGCGTTTAGCAGCAATAAATGTGACTCACACTGGTGGCTAATCAAACGCAAGCTCACACTGAAGCATTCTCTGGAACCATTGGGAATTAAAAATTATATCTGGTGGCAGTTTATTAACGATTAAATAGTACTTAGTTAACTAAGTTAGCCAAGTATCTAAAAGGGGACTTATTGTATGACAAAAATGAGGTGTGAACAATTCTGGTAATCAGCTATGTGTAAGCTTTCTTATCTTGGCTGCTACGTAAAGATTGGAATTCTTACAATAACTAATTTGGCCGTACATTATAAACAAAGATATTTCTTTTCATTTGTAGACAAATGTGAATGTCATATTAAATTCACAGATTTATTATTATATCTTACATGTATTTTTGAGCTATTGTGGATTGGAATCTTTATAAACACAATTGCTAGAGTATGTGGATGTGAGATAAGTTGGATTTTAGGTTATGATTATTGGGTTATAGAAATAATAATTGAGAGGAAATGCATGAAATTGGTTGACATAATGTAAAATCTGAGTTTCCATGTTCTATAGCTTTTGCTTTTTGTTTTCATTGACCAAGAGATGAAGATACCCAGATCCATGTCCTTGTGGATTTCTTTTTTATTGTATAATCCAAAATTTGTTGTTTGTTTATTGTATATTCCAAAACAAATTAAGATCGACACCAACTTGCTTTCAAATAAATGTTTTGTTTTGTCCGCTGTGGTCTCATCTTCTGTTTCTTTCACACCTATTTGCGCCTGTTTTTAGGTAGACAAATTAGGAAAAGCTGTGAACTATGTGGATGCTGCTTTGTCCTTCATGGAGTGTGGGAAAGCTATGGAAGAGGGGCCCCTGGAGTCCAAGTCTCCCTACACCATGTATTCGGAAACAGTGGAGCTCATAAGGTGTTTTGTGTTTACTTTTTTTTCATAGTTTTTTTTCTCTATGTTTGCAATTTTGCAGTTTGAATAGACGATCCATCATGTAAGCTGTCTATTTACAGAACGGTGACACGATTTGTCTGATATCAGATGCAAATGAGTTTAGTCTGATTTCCATGTATTTGTTTTTCCCCATAACGACTGACATATCATGTGACAGATGCCATGATTACAAGATAGAAAACTGCTTTTGTTTGACTGAAATGAGCAAGTTGACACATTCTCTGTTCTTAGGTATGCCATGAGACTTAAGAGTCATGCGGGTCCTGGAGCTAGTCAGGAAGACAAACAGCTAGCAGTGCTTTGGTACAGGAACAATTCAAGTTGTCATGTTATTTTTAATGCTATCTAATGTCTAAACATTTTGTGTTTGGGCTGCAGTTTTCGCTGCCTGGCTCTTCTTTACTGGCAAATGTTCAGACTTAAAAAGGACCACGCACTGAAATACTCTAAGGTCCTGCTTGACTATTTCAAGGTAAGTATCATAAATGCTAATAACGTTGATAGACAATTGGAAGAGCATCTTAAATGAACGCTTCACTTTTTTAAAGAGAGGCACATTCACTAACTATCCTCTATATACAAAAAAAGCCTTTAATTATTTTGGAATCTGCTCAGCCATTCTCCGGGTCTGGGGATAGCCTTTTTAGCGTAGCTTAGCATGCATTATTAAATGGGAGTAGCATTTCTATACCTGTAGCGGTTGTGGTTTAGTTTTTTCGATTTTTACTATCCTCTATATACTTAAAAGTAATCAATTTGAAATCTGTTCAGCCATTTTCCTAGTCTGCACATAACACTTTCAGCATAGCTTGGCATAGATTATTGATCAAGAGTAGCGTCTTTTTACATGTAACAGTAGCAGTTTTGGGGGGGTTCTATTAAAGGTCCCCAAAATGACTCATTTAAAACAATAGAGAGTGTTTAATGACATGAGTGCATAATGACGCATAAAGTTTGAACCGCTGAAAATGTGTACAAAAACTGGGTTTGACAAAGTCCCGCCATCACACCGCACCCACAATATTTTGTTGACTGAAAGATATAATAGTTTAACGTGAACATCAACTGAATAACAAAATATATTAAAATAGCATAAATAAACAATATTAAAATACACAAAGATTGATGTTTAGATTTAATAGACATCAAATCCAAGCTAAAACAAATGAGTTGACCGCAGAATGACACTTGTATTTACTGACCCATCTTCAAAAGTGACAATGCACACAAACCATAACCATATGTAGCTTACCTTCACCAACACATTTTTAAAAGCTTGATCTCTGTATAGAAGTAAGCATGAACTACACTTTGCTAGCTGAGGTCATTATAACACCGAAATGAGAGCAAAGTTCCTAAAAATATTGGTTGGACACAATAGTTTATAATGTAACCATAGAGAAGTCATGCTGTAACTAGACAAAAATAACATAAAATATTCCAACTTTAAGCATTCTGCTGCTGCCCAGTGATCTATGCTAAGCTATGCTAAAGGTGTGAGGCAGAGAATAACTGAATAGATTCCAAAAGTGAAGCATAACTAAAGTGGAGTATAACACAATTTTTTTTAATTATAGCGTTCCTTTAATACTAAACAGATTCTGCATATTCAGTTTGGTGGTGCTTTTCCCTTTTTTTAGAGTTCTCCAAAAGGACCTCACTGCCTGCCTCCTTGGAACGATGCTGGAAAGTAAGTTTGCTAGGACTCGGCTGTACTTGTTGTATCTGACAGATTTGGGAGCTAGTGAGCACATGTGCATTTCTGTTTCTACAGAGGAACGGCTCCTCCCTCTGTTTGCTCTGTCAGCATCCTGGCCTCTCACTCTGGCAGGCCAGCAAGCAGTGTCATCAGCATTCCACATCGCATCCATCAGATGGCAGCAAACCACCTCAACATCACTAATAGTGTCTTGTACAGCTATGAGTACTGGGAGGTGGCTGACACCCTGGCCAAAGAGAACAGGGGTGAGGTTTTTTTTTTTTTAGCTGTGGTTGCAGAACAGCTTACAGACAATTTATGTATGTATTCATAATATTGATTCCCTCTCTCACACACCAGAGTTTTTCAACTACCTGAACACTCTGACTGGACCTTTGACTCTGCACAGCAGCATGGCCCACATTGTCCAGTATACCCGACAAGGGCTGCAGTGGATCCGGATCAGTGCTAATCTAGCATAATACCATGTACAGACATTCTCAAACTTCACGAATCATTCTATGACTGAGATGTTTGATTTCAAGACCCCCCAAAAAACTGATCAGATGCCCTCAGGGCGAGGACTTTCTGGACTTCCTTGTGAAGATAAATGGGATAACATCCAAGCACACGCTGTCAGAATGAATCCTACTCTCTTGAATATAATTACAACTCCATTTCAGTTCTATGGAAACGGGGTCAGTCAATTTTTAGCACTTCTTTGTTTTGTTTCAGCTGTTTCATCCAATGCTGCTTTCCAAAAATGTGCCACATTTTATAAGATGAGTACTTTTTCTTTTGTTTCCTTTTTAAGTCGTTAAGATGTCTTTTAAACTTTTATGTATGGGTGCCTTTCTTGAAAAACTATTTTTTACAGGAACCTTTTATAGCTTCATGTCAAAATGTGTGCATGCATGTTTCAAAGATCTGTGGATGTGGTTTATGTTTGATCAAATTCTTTGTGCAATAAGTCAGATTGTCACATGTGTGTCATGTAGATGTTTTGGTGCTGACTCTCAGTGTAGCATCATCCCAGTCTATGCAAGTCTATTAATTGAAGGTTTGTGAAACTTTTGTAAAAACAAAACAGCAAGAGAAAATGACTTTGTAATTAAAGTGTTTTAAATTAAGAACAAAAGTGTAACATGCTTTTTGCTGTATATTTCTCTTCTTTTTCATGACGCATGAAACATTACTAAGAATGGACTTTAACACTAACAGTTTATTTATAAAGTAGAGATTATTAACAACTTAACCAGAACAATGAACAATGTATAAGACTAATCGGCAGTCGAGTTGAAAACAACAGGAATTATAAATTACTGTAGAAGAGAGAATTAGTCAAATTTAAAGAAAAACATTTTTTAATGGGTTGGGTTATAGAACTTTAAGGTTTTTAAACATACATGGTTCTTGTCTTATTTCTAAAGGCAGGGCATTCGAGAGGCATGAAAGACTTCTGTCTTTCAACCAAACCCCGGCAGCCAACAGTTTCTGAGAATCCAGCGTTCTAGACGAATGGTTTTAAACTGAGTACTGTCAGGTATGGGTAGAGGGGCCCAAGTTATTTTGTGATTTGTGCACCATCTTTAAGCTCGTTTCATAAGTATCTTTTGTGGAATTTCTTGTCTTCATAATATAAGGTCTTGGCTGAGTTCGTAAAGTAGAATCTGGTTGGTACACCGCTGACAGCTGAAAGATTTCATATTGTGCCAAGAACAATTCTGCTTCGTAAAAAAACTGATGGTTCATCATGACCTTAATAAATTATAACCAGCAGCAAAAAAAAATCCTTCAAGTGTTATGACAGATCTTCTTCAAGTTAAGAGCATCCCAGGATAGGAAGACCACAGTCTATGCAGCTGAGGATACATTTGTTTAGGTCACAAGGGAAATAAAGCACAAGGTAATGGCTGTTTGGTCTTGAAGCAAAATGTCAAACAAGTGCTTGGGACGTATAAAGTTTAAGCCCTTTTACAGGTCACGTGATCAAACAGTTGCGTGCATTTTGGAAACGGAGGTGGAGGTGTTCTCGTTCATCTGGACGTGGTAGCAAGGTTTTGAAACAGTTTCTCTGTATCCCAGCAACCCCAAATGTCTGGTGGTTGCGTTTACGGTTGCACTAATAGATATTTAACGAAAACTAACAAAACATATTGTGGCGACGGCTCGTTACAATATGTATATTTTCACGCTCTTTGATAGATATTCATAGCATATGTTAACAAACGGTTGATTTCCGACAACCTCCAAAATGCGCGCGCACACGCTGAAACATCATCATTATTTACAATCAGTAAAATGATCTATAAGGCTGGAACCAAATTTTTCTGGACACTACACCATGAAGCTCATTGAGTGAATAACAAGTGTTATTTGGATACATAAATAAAGGTATACCTGCGCAGTATGCGAACCTAACGGTTATATTAAACATTAACCTAACTTTTTCTTCAACGCGTAATTCCAAGTGCAATGTATGTTTTATTCGATTGATTTAAAACACCTTAATAAAGAACTGACCATTAGACTTAACGTTTCAAAAGCCTCTTTACCTCATTTATTGTATTTTGCACATGAAACCTGTAGTATCTGTAACCCTTTTACACGCCTACTCTTCCTCACACACCCTTGTTGCCATATTTAGTCAGTTGATAAGCGTTGAGGTCGATTTCCCTGTGACGAACGCGAACGGTGTTCTCCTGAGGAGATCTGGCAACTCCGTGTGCTCTTTCTCACTCGCAGCGCAGCGCAGTGCTGCTGCTGCTGATACCGTGCGTTCATACGAGCGCTAGGCCTTCTAGTGCGAATACTCCGTTTACTTAAAGCAGAAATGGACCCTGGAGCCGAGAGAGCGGAGGCTGGAGACAGCGAACAGGACGAGGAAGATGTTTATGAAGTAGAGAGGATTATTGACATGCAAGTGATCGGGGTAAGAGACAGAGAGCGAGTGTGGCACTGCTCCTGATGCTATCCGGCTAACATCGTAGCATGTCGCTAACTTAGTATTACTGTCTTTTGTAAATACTCCAAGCACGTGTAGAACTGGGAGACAAATGATCACATTGTACGTTTACGACCAAGTCGTCTTAAAAGAAACGTATAGGGTTAAAAATGATAGGCTGTGTTGACCTAAAGTAACTTTTTGACGGTTAGCTCGGCTGTGCGTGTGTGAAATCACGTTCTGAGGTATTGTGCTAGTATTTACGTGGCAAAATGTGTACTTAAACCACAGTTTCAAAGTCTTAACAATATCTCACCTCGCCCTAAATGAGTAGTTAACGCAATAACCAGTGTGTTGACAGCAGTCATTAAAGAGTTTGTATGCAGCGCTTGTTTACAGCTGTGGATTGACATGGAGTTGCGAGTTTTAGTGACTTTAGACGTTCCTCAGTAGTAAACTGAGATTAAATTAGTATGTATGTCATTTGTCTGGTTCAAGTCTACCCTTATAAACATGGATCATTAGTCATTGGTTTTGTGTTTGTTTCAAAACCACGTGATAAATCGCCAGGACCTTGAGTACCTAACAATGATTTAGCATTCTGTAATCTTCTCTGTATTGTTGTTCGATCTGCACGTGGACTAGATTTAAAGATACAGCTACCCTTGAGGTGTGTTTCTATTCAGTGGGAACCTCTTTTTTTTTTTTTTTTTTTTATTGATATATTAAAGAATTGACATAGAATTGACATAGATTGCAATGCATTCCACACATATTCACAAAACTGAAAAGTGGATAATGCAACAAAAAAAAAGAAAAAAAAAAAAAAAAAAAAAATAAAAAAATAAAAAATATAAACAGAAAATAGAACAGTGTTAAATGAAGAGGTTAAAGGTTTTACAAATTACTACAGTCCGTCTTGCTTTGTTATTTTTCAGTCCAAGTATCAGATTTATATAGTGATGCATTTCAATTTTAAACAGAGTCAAATTGGGTTTTCCTTTTGCCCATTTTTGCTTGTGGATATGAAACTTTCCCATAATCAAACAAAGATTAATAACATAAGAAACACTAGGTGACATATTTTCCCTTCTTAGGTAGAAAACAATATATTTCTCACAAAATTAAATTTCACTTTCAGACATTTGCATAAAAAGTGTTCCAAATCAACCCAAAACATTTGACTATAAACACAGTTTACAAAAAAATGAGGAACATCTTCTCTCTCTACAACAAACAAAACACACATCATCGATGTTAGAAAGAAATCTTAGGAAAAGAGTTTTCACAGGATACACCAAATGAAGAATTTTAAAGTGAACTTCTCTCACTTATTTATTAGTTACAGAACATCTTAGGTAGCAACCAAGCATACTTCCAATCTGCAGATCCAATCCTAGAATACCAATATATTTTAGTTTTAATTGGGCTATCTCCTACTACTAAGCTCCTTATGAATAGTTATTCCATTTTTTGTCAATAATACTAACTCCATTTACCATAACAACAGACTTAAACATCAATTGCTTGTTATGAACTCCTTTAAAGAGAGATATTAATCCTGAAGGCACAGCGTCAAACACAATACAATATTCTTTTGGTGTAATGGGAAAAGTAAACCTTTGAAGAAATTCTGCATAGCTGAGAAGGTGCCCATTTTCATTAAACAATTGTTGAACAAAAATAATACTGTTATCAACCCAATTCTGGAAAAAGAAAGATTTACGTTTGAATAAAATGTGTCTGTTGTTCCAAATGATGCATTTAGTAGGGGAAAAGTTATGTTTATATATTAGCAACCAGGATAAGAGCGCCTGTCTGTGAAAGTTGCTTAATTTAACTGGGACCTTACCAAGATCAAAATTGCACTGCAGCAGAAATTCAAGCCCACCCAATTTCTCAAATATCAAGTTTGGGATAAGATACCAAATTTTATTTTTGTATTGAAAATAGTGTTTAATCCATCTGTTCTTTAAAATAATATTTGAAGTGTTGAAGTCCATTACATTTAATCCTCCCTTGCAAACTAATTGAGTTAAAGTGGCTTTCTTAATGTAATGGGTTCTGTTTCTCCAAATAAAATCATAAAGATTTTGTCTACTTCCTTAATTATACTATTTGGAACGTCTAATGAAGTAGCAGGATACAGACAACGGGATAAAGCTTCAGTCTTGGATAAAAGTACTCTACCAGTCATGGAGAGATCTCTCATTAACCATAAATTGAATCTGTTCTTAATTTTTGGAAGCACATGTTGAAAATTAAGTTCACCCCTTTTAATTTCATCTTTACATATTGTGATACCTAAATAGGTAACAATGTTCTTCACTGGGACACCGTTCACTTCTGAAAGCTGACAATTTTTAAGAGGAAACAGCTCACACTTGTTCACATTTAGTTTTAACCCTGAAACAACAGAAAAATTATTTAAACAGTCTATCACTTTACTAACTTCATACAAATCTTTAACAAAAATAGTTGTATCATCTGCTAGTTGACAGCATCTTATTTCTTTTCCAGCAATCCTTATACCTTGAAAATTAAATTTATTTATATAAAGACTCATTGTTTGAGTTACCAGTAAAAACAAAAACGGGGAGATCGGGCAACCCTGCCTTATTCCTCTTTCTAAGAAAAACCTCGGAGTAGTACCATTTAACAGTTTTACTGAACTATTACCGTTGCTATATAAGGTGCAAATAGCCCTGGTAAAGACTTTACCAAAACCGAAAAAATCCAAGGTCTCAAACATAAATTGATGACTAACTGTGTCAAAAGCCTTATAGAAATCTACGAACAGAATAAGACTCTCGTTCTCTATGAACTCACTGTAATCGATTAAATCTAGGACCAGGCGAATATTGTTACTTATATGTCTACCTCTCATAAAACCTGACTGACATTCATCTATGATGTTCTAAACATTGTTTTAATCTTTCAGCAAAAATAATGGCAAAGATCTTAACATCATTATTGAGAAGTGTAATAGGTCTCCAATTATCTATTAAAGTTATATCTTTATTAGCTTTTGGTATTAAACTAATCAATCCCTGACACAACGACGGAGGTAGGTCACCACATTCTATTGCTTCATTAAACACGCTTAACAAAAACTCACTTATGTCATCTTTAAATTCCTTATACAGTTCACTAATTAAGCCATCGTTACCAGGAGATTTGTTGTCTTTTAATTTACTGATTCCCAATTTAATTTCTTCAACAGAAATGGCTTTATCACACAACTCTAGAATCTTGATCAATTTGCTTAACTTCTGACTTTATACTATCAAAAAACATTTTAGTTTTCATCTTCGCTGTTTCCTTTGCTATAAGTTCTTGTAGAAGTCACAAACATGTTTTGAAACTTGTATCGGATCTTCAGATACATTACCATTAATTTTAATTCTTAATAAAGAATTGTGTTCATGGTTTCTCTTTTCAAGATTAAAAAAATACCTCGAGTTTTTTTCCCCTTCTTCAAGCCATTTGGACCTGGATCTTACAAACGCCCCTCTGGCTCTGTATTCATACATTTCATCTAACTTGAGTTGCAGATGAGATAATTTAAGTCTATCCTGCTGATTCAGATCATCATTCCGTGTCAATTCAATAATATCTCTTATTATCTGCTCCTCCTTAGATTTTTTTAGTTGTGCCAATGATTTACCTCTTACAATAGCAAGTTTTCTAATAAGATATTTCATGTATTCCCAGTTGGCCCCAAATCTTTTTGAACACTTAGCTTCACTAAAGCAACTCTGAAAATCTTTTGAACTTCTTTTTTGAATAAGTCATCCTCCAACACGGCTTTATTTAGTTTCCATAGCACATGTGAACGAACATTATTGCCAATATTTCCGTTTAAAGCAATAGCCAAATATATGCCTTTGTGATCTGTAAGCACAGATGTTTCTATGGTAACCTGATTGACCTGACTTTGTAGAATACTGGAGATCAGCCAGAAATCTATCCTAGACTGTTTGCTCCTGTCCCCAGAACTCCATGTAAATGCTCGTTTAGTCGGGTTTTTGATTCGCCAAATGTCAATTAAATCCAGCCCCAGACAAAATTTACTCAACTCATTGAAGTTATTGGAACTGCTTTCCCGAGGAGGAACACAATCCAATTTATTATCCCAGACTGCGTTATAATCACCACCCTATTATTTTAGCATCTGGAAATTTATCTATTATATTCATTATTTTCTCTTCAAAGTCTTGAAACAAAACTTTATTCTTTACAGTGCTGTTGGTTGCATATATATTCCCCAAGACAAAGAATTGCTGGTTAACTTCCACAAGCAGAATAACCCATCTACCTAAAGAGTGAGAAAAGCTTTGGATAATTTTCCCACTGAATTTACCTTTCAGAACTGCTACACCTGCAGAATGGTTGCTACCATAAGACATCCACATATCACTGCCCCACTGACTCTTCCAAAACTGCAAATCAGACTCCGATGCATGCGTTTCTTGGATGAAGTAAAAATCACTAACATATTTACGACAGAATAGAAAAACTGCTTTTCTCTTAATCAAATTCCTTAAACCTCGAACATTGAGTGAATAAACACCTAGTGAACTCATACTCACCAAAGAACACAGAAGCTAACAGCTCCAAAAACCCGTATTCATTTTAAAGTTTAAACCTTGAAAGATAAAACATAACTCGTTTAAACAATCAAGCATTATTGTTCTTGCCTACGTTGAAAAAATCTCTTTTCTGTCCACAAATGCTTTGATCCCAACAAAACAAAATATGCCCTTTGTCCTTCCTTGCGTGCTGCTTCCACTCGGGGCCACAGCTGACCTCTGATTTCTTTATCAGCCGCCGTCAGATCTTCAGCAAATCTCAGCTTCTTCTCCTTCAGAAAGCTGCTTATTTTTGCATTCTTCCAGAGAAGATCTCTTGTGTTCCTGGATCTGCTCTTGGGTTCTGCATCACGTCGATGAACCGCGTCGACTTCGGTAGAAAAGTGGCTCCGTTCCTCTGGAAGCTCAGCAGCACAGAGGTCCACCAGCCTCTGTCGGACGTCTTCTCCTTACTTCTTCTTCGTTTCATCCGTAGAGCCTCAAGTTCCAACGTCGTCTATATCTCTCCATTTCACTCAGAAATGTTCTTCCCGTGAGCATCGCTGGAAGATTTTAGCCCCTTCAGATTTACCTTTAGGTCATTCATTTCACCAGCCATGAATTCTGTAGATTTCTGAAGAGCTCGATTCCGTCAGAGTTCTTTTGAACGATTATTTCCAGACTATCCACTTTTCGTTGATTTTTTCTGTCAGAATTCGTATGATGTTGTTCTGAAGTTCTCTTTGGCTCAGGAGTATTCGGAGCAGAATCAGAAATGCTTTTTGACAGAATGGAAAAGCGATTTTTATTAAGTTGCGTGTAGTTGTGCTCTTCACCGCCAAACCGTTCTTCGGTCGTTTTCGTTTCTGAAGAGTTGTTCTTGGACCTTCGCCTGTCTTTATTCTTTCCAGCCATTGTGACGAGAAGGCCACGTTAACGTTACGATTAGCAAAGTCAGTGTCAAAAGCTGTTAACCGACCGGCTGTGTTGCTGCTTTGATCTCACCGTGTAATGCTGAGGAGGACGGAGCAATTATTGTTGTTTCAAGGTATTATAAGTTGTAAGATATACGGGCTTTGGAGAAGAAACGTGCAGCCTCACAAAAACACGTCCGCCTCGGTCGCCATCTTGAACGGCCTCCTACTTCAGTGGGAACCTCTTCACTTTGAAGGGGTCTGGGTATGACGTCAGGAGGCCTTGACATGACTTTGGAGTTTGGTCTCCCTCTGGTTCATTAGGTGGTGTAACCAAGGGGAGGTGTTGAGCATCATGTTACCTGCCACTTTCATCACCTCCATGACCAGAGAGACGGGAGGCTGGATGGATGGCAGATAGATATCTGGCTGACTGTTCTACTAAGCCATTCCAGCAGTGTCAAACCAAAACATTATATTTCAAGCCAGACTGCCTCGGTTTATTTTTTTTCTACTTCTGTGCTGAACAGTTTCTAGTCAGTGTCCAGTGCTAGAATTGTGTGTATTAGTTGATTGAGCCGAGCTAAACATGACGTTGTGGTGGTGACTGATGGAATATTTTAAAGTTCAACCCTTGCTGATGTTGTGTTGACATCTGTAAATCTTGGGAAAGACTTTTGACGAGGTCAGTGCATGACAGATAACACAAAAAGAATATATCAACTACTTTTGTACTGCTTCATGACCTTTGAACAAAAGCCGTGTTTACCTCAGATTAGACCGTGAGTGTGTCTTATTTTGTTTAAAGATTAGGGTTAGATGTGTTAATAACGTTTTTATCTCCAATTATTTCTTAGATTCTGTTAATTGCTTTGTGGCACTTTTAGTAAATTGTTCCCACAATGTTTTTTTATGAATAAAAGTAATAAAATATATACATATTAATAAATTACATAACCAATTATAATGGTTAACGTAACAACATTTCCTACATAACTCTGAAAATGTATTTTGCTTAACTTCAGCACTAGAATTGTCTCCTATTTTCTTGTTTTATTAAAATATGGAATTTACATTTACGCATGTGACAGAAGCTTTTCTCCTAAACGACTTGCGGTAGGGCAGAGACAATCTGCAATTAAAGCCAAAGTCTACCTCTGGTTGCTTGCACTAAAAGTTGTATCAGCTGATCAACCAACCATAGCAGGAAAAAAGAAAAAAAAAAAAGAAAGTTTTTTTTTATTTTAAGATTGTAAGTGTTCCTTGAAGAGAATAGATATAGTTGCATCAAATGTCATGCACTTGTGCAAAACAATGATGGTGCAAATGTTTTTTTTTTTTTTTTTTTTTTATGAATAATGTTCCTGTGTCGTAACTTGGCATTCTTTCACACAGAGAGCTCTCTCAGGTCTTCTGACAGCCTTTGCTTACCATACTACACTACACTTTGGCAGACACGCATGGGAGCACCTGAACTTCACCATAAATTTTTACAGAAATGCAGCAATTAGCCTTTTCTCTGGTTTCCTTGGTTCAGTACGACAGATGCTGTCATACAGAATATCAGCATTTTAATCGTTGCTTAGACACTTAAAAATATAGCCCACTGCTTGAGTGTGTTTTCAGACAGATTGTAGGTTTATATTTTGATCACACTTTGGCTTGATAATTGAAAAGGAAGAGGAAGCAAGACATTTGTCTCGAACTAGATTAGTTGGTTGTGATCTTCATCTGTTATAAAGCCTCTTATTTAAACCACAGGAAATAAGAGGAGAGTGGAATCAGTTGTGGTTGTTACTTAGCAACGCAGCATAATGAAGTTCCTCTTGAAACAAATCTGTGGAGCCTGGTATGTGTCTCCTAAGCATTAATTATCGCCGTAATATCTCCCGTACTGTGATGGAAAGGAATCCGGCCCTTTGCCAAATGTGTGCTGGAGATCTCCTGTTGGTAGCCTGATTTAGATTAATGAACAAGGGCATCCTGTAAGCACAATGCAAGGGCTTTAAATTCTAAAGTTCCCATTGTATTTCATAGACAGTCTTGTTAATTATTCTATTGGTTTTTCATGATCAGGGTTTCCGCTGAGTCTTAAAAAATCAAAAATTAAAAATCAGAAGTTTTAGGCCTTAAAATTTGCTTTAAAAGTTTGCTTTAATCTTAAATTCACTGTTCTAAGGCCTAAATAATTTTTCACAGCTCTTATTTTTCTGTGCATGTAAAGCTAATTTAAAATGTTTTTGTTGTTGTTGCTGCTTTGGGTTGCCAGAGGTTGAGAAAATGCTCCTAATGGCTTAAAAATGTAAAAACGGGTGCCGTAGTCTAAGAAAATTTGCCTAACTGCTCAAAAATATAAAAGTGATTGTTAGGGTTGCCAGAGTTTGAGAACATGCTAATGAACACTCTTAATGCTCAAAACCTTAAAAAGTGATTTTTAGGGTTGCCAGATATTGACATAAGACTTATGAATGTTAACAAATGTAAATGTTATTGTAAGGGTTGCCAGAGTTTAAGTATACGCTCATAAACGCCTGGTTTTCTAATAGGCATTGTAAGGGATGCCAGAGTTTTAGAAAACCTCTGCAAACGTTCAAAAACATTAAAATGATGGTTAGGGTGTAAAACAATGTATTTCAAGGATACTGTTTATTTTGCAAAAAAGTTTAGTTTGTGTTTTTTGCATTATTATATAGGTCTTAAATTTTATTCTTAACAGTCTTAAAAAGTCTTAAATTTGACCTTATGAAACCTGCCAAAACCAAGATGATATTTAACTGGCTGTAAGTATTTACCTGGCTAAATTGACAACATGATGCACCAATTCCATGATGTACATTCCTTAAATAAACGTTGTTGTTTTTTTTTCAATCTTAGGCTCTTGTTATGTAAATAGAACGTAAATACGGATTCTGTAACTAGCCAATGAGTGTGTAAACTTCTAAGTCAGTAAAATCATGATATGATAGTGTCTGACAGGTTGCCTAAAACCACATTCCATGCCATAATATAGAAGCTGACATGATTTTCCAGGGAAAGGTGGAGTACCGTGTGCGATGGAAGAACTATTCTTCAGAGGACGACACCTGGGAGCCCGAGGAGCATCTGGATGCCTGCCGGGAAGTTCTGCTTGCTTACAAGAAGAACCTGGCTGAGATGAAGGCAAAAAAAGAAAGCAGCACGGTGAGAATATCAGGATTTGTTTGTGAAGGATTTGTTTACTATATTAGGCTTTCCTCAATACAGATTTTGTTTTTCTCCAACTTAAAGCTTCCTATGAAGAGTGACCTCTTCGATGCAGACTCTGATAGTGACAGCAACAGAGAGAAAATCAAAGATTCACCCATTAAGAAAAAGAAGAAAAAGAAAAAATCGTATGAATCAGATGATGAGATGCCTGTGAAGGAGAAGAAAAAGAAGAAAAAGGAGAAATGGCGTGAGGACAAACCTTTGCCTGCACCCGAGTCTGATGAAGACGATGAGGAGGACCGCAGACATCCATCACCTTCTCCTAAAAAAGAGATAAAGAAGAGATTCATTGACTCTGATGATGAGGATGGTACAGCCATTCCCAAAAAACAAAAGAAGCTTGATAAGCATAAGGATGGAGGGAGACATAAAAGAGACAGTGTAGAAGAGCGCTGGAAAAATAAATACAAGTCAAAAAAAGAGATTGATACTACAGACGACGACGATGACGACGATGATAAAAGCGACGTGCTCTCTGAGTCCCACACAGACGACACAACAAACACTGAAACGAACGATTCTTTCAAACCCACGAAAACTACAGAGAAGTCTGTGAAGAGTGAAAGCGGAGGGGAGTTCAAACACGTCAAGAAGAAGAAGGACAAATCTGAACTGAGGCTGCAAGGTTTCAAAGACCTCATTCAAGAGAAGAAGTCTAAAAAACCTGAGGCTTCTGCTTCAGCATCAAGAGAAGGCAACTCAACTAAGGTCAAGAGCTACTCTAGTAGCAAGGTGGCCAGCAAGTCTTCTCGCAGTGAGGAAGAGGTGGACTCTAGTGACACCGGTGCAGCCACGTCTGCAACCAAGGCGAAGTTAAAAAATAAAGGTCAAGATGGAGCTCAAAGACTCTCTTCTGCCTCTTCCTCATCATCCTCCACTACATCTACAGCCCCTGTTAAGCTCAAAGAGGAGGAGGTGAAGGATGAAGGTGGTGAGAAATCTGGTGTCTCTAACCTGTTTGAGAAGTTCCTCTTGAACTGTGAGGCAAAGGATCGTGCACCCAGGAGAACAGCGGACCAGGGCAAGAGCATGTCGTCCAAGGTACATCTTTCGTCATATTTCAGTTAATGTATGGATCAGTATGCAACTTTATTTGCAGCGTAACAAGCAATATTTCCCTTTTAAATGTTCCAATGTACCAATGTTCATTTCAATATTCTCTAATGTGGATTTTGGATCCATGGTTGGAGTTTTAAGTGTTCGAACGGTTAACTACTGCTGAAGAGATCTCAAGCATCTAAATAAACTCTTGATGTGGAGTCATGCTTTTTCCAATTGTATTTTACAGGCTGTTGGGAAGAATGAGAAGAAAAACAAGCACTCAAAGCAATCCCCTGCAAGGAAAACAGATTCAGAAAAATCAGATAGGGCCAAAGAGGGTAAAAGTCCTAAATTGTGTGTTTTATTGCTGGATTTAATACCAAATAACAACTCAATTCTTGATCTTTCAGGGGCAAGACTCGGTCAGAGCCCTGTCTCAATGGAGTTTGACGAGAAAGGGTTCGAATTTGATAAAAGTGATCAGCTGCCCTCCAAATCAAAAGATGAGTTACAACGGGAGCAGAGAGAGGAGGAGCAACGAAAGAGAAAAGAGAAGATGGAGGAAGATGAGAGAAAGAGAAAAGAAAGAATTGAAGAGGAGGAGAGGAAGAAGAGAGAGAGAATAGAGGAAGCACAAAAGGAGAGAAGAGCAAGGCAGGAAGAAGCACAGAGGCTTGCAGAGGAGGCCCGGCAGGAGTTAGAGAGGAAGTCTATGACTGAGTCATCAGTGGTGTCACCTGACTCAACCGAAGACGCTAGGTGGAAGGACAAGAAGAGGAGGAGGAGGGATGAGAGTGACTCGCGGGTCTTCTCAACATCCGAAGACAATCAGGACTCGCAGGAGACTGTGGAGCGCTCAGACAAAGCTCAAGGTGTGTACTTGAGTCGTCAATGTGAATACCTACACATTCTAGCGCTCATTATTTAAATAATTACACATTTTAAGAACAAATGTACATACATGAGTTTATCAGTCATGGGGTGTAGAGTGACTACATAAGGGATACGCGTTTATGCGTAAAGAAGTTAAAAAATTTTTGTGGTGGGTAGCGTGATGATTCAGTGGATAGCAATCGGGTAGAGTTTTCATGTTTTCCTCCATATAGATTTATGCGTTCCCTCTGGGTTTCTGCTTTTTCCTACAACTCTAAAAACATACTACAGGAAGCTCTAAATCAAAGGGAATTTGGCCTATGATTGATTGATAATGCGATCCCTTTTCAATGACATTCTTCTTTCCACTTCCTTCTCAATCTGATTCCAATGGCAGAAATCTCTCAGCAAGTAATTTATCTGATTTTAAACAATTTTAAAGATGAGTTATATTTTATTTATTTTAAGTCAATGAGTTAAGCAGTTGAACCACAATTGCAGATAGATGAAAGCAGCTGACATAGCAGAGAAACAGACAGCGTTTCTGCTGGGTCCCCAATTTTAGTCCTTTAACAGTTTTAAACTTTCTGTTCTAGGCTTAAATAGTTTTTTTCCCTGACGTAAAGCTGACTTGATATGTGTTTTGTTGTTGCTTGAGGTTGCCAGATTTTGAGAAAATGCTGGTGAACACTCGTAATGCTCACAAACTTAAAATTGTTAGGGTTGCCAGATAGGGACATAAGTTAAAACATGTAAATGGTATGGGTTGCAAGAGATTCTGAAAACGTGCATAAATGCTCAAAGTCATTGTTGGGGATGGCAGGTATTGTGAAAATGATCCTAAATATTAAAAAAAATACAGCGGCCGGTTAGGGTTGCCAGAGTTTGAGAAAATGCTCATAAGCGATCAACTTTGTAAAAAGCATGGTTAGGGTTGCCAGATTTGAAGAAAAACTTTGTAAAGGCTCAAAGACATAAAAGTGATGGTTTCAAACAATGTATTTAAAGCTGTTTATTGCAAGAAGTTTTGTATGTGTTTTAGGCCTTAAATTTGATTCTGAACGGTCTTAAAATGTCTTAAGTTGGCCTCATCAAAGCTGCAGAAAGTCAACAGAAGCTTCAATCTTCTCATTCTTAGTTTATGCAGCCATTTTTGTTGGTCTGTAAGAGTGGTTCCAATGCTTCTTCTAGACTTGTGTATGTAAAGAGAAGAAAATACATAAATATATTTTCTTCTAACTGATTTTATAGCTGACTAAAGACAGACTAGGGGTTGCCCTGCATCAGGATAACATTGAAGAGGAAGTGGAACATCCACTCACAGTGGCTAAATAGAAATATCATGAAGTAATTTTGAAAACATGCCAGAACATGTGATGCTAACCGGAATAATGTGTTTACTACCATCTTCAGGACACCAATACGAACAAGATGAAAACTTACTTTACATATAAAAACATGTCTTAAAAAAAAAGAGATTCAATAATGTTTTTATTAAGATCAGTATACTATTTGATTTATGTGCAGGATTTTTGGTTAAATTCTGCAGAATGATTTTAAATGTAAGGCAGAACACAAACTGGAAATAATTCAAGCTCTTATATTAGATCTTATTAGAAGCTTATCGACACTCCTATTCTTCTGATTTCAGCCCCTGAACAAGATTAGTAACTTTTATTAGTTCTCTTCCCTACTGACTACACTCTGACACAGATTCAGACCTACTACAGCAAGAACCAAAGCACACCTTTAACTCCTAATAACCAGTTAACAATATAGTAACAACACGTTTTAAATAAATTATAGTGGATTATGTAAATTGTTGAGTGCATCCTCACACTGTGGGGAAGCAATAGTGTAATAAAACGACAAGATTCAGAAAAGTGGAAAACCGGGAATTTGTAGACCTTAACTTCTACATCTGCTTTTCTGTCATTTATTGGAATTTCTTGGAGATTTCTTAAAATTATTAAAATTGTAATTATTAGCTTTTATTTTATGTTGAATTGAAGACTCGGAGTTTTAAATAAATATATTGCTAGTGCACTATTATAGGGACTTATGTGAGCACATGTTAGTCCACAAAACGTATAGTAGCTTTCACATTGAAGGAAAGTACAATATAACTAAATAAAGAGCACATTAGATTATGGACATGAATAATGCTGACATATAGGAAGATGCCCAAATGTAAAAAAACTAAAATCTAAATCATGAATCAGTCAAACTTATGCACATCTGAAATATTTTATTAGTGAACTGAAATATACTCAAATCGTCAAATTATACAGACTAAAATGTAATTGATTTTTTAGACTAAAATTTAAAATAAAGTTAAAGCTTAAAATTAAACAAAAATGTAAATTACAACTGACTGGCAAAATGAAAACACATCACCTTACATTTAGAAAATAAAGGAAACTCTTTATGCTGTGTATAAAGTGTATAGAGGTCTTTTTTATTTTGCGATGAAAATGCTGTTTGATTTAAATTTTTATTATATTTTCAATATATTGCATGTCATAAATGTCCTGTGTAACAATGCTCGATGTCAATCAAGTGTTTGTCTATTTTTGTAACAGAGAAGGGGCCGCTGTCTCTTAATCTTGGCGTGGAGCTCAAGCTGGACTGGATGACTCTTGAGGACTTTCAGAAACACTTGAATGGAGAAGATGAGAATCTCTCTCCTCTAACCCTAACTTCCTGTAAGTGTGGACACAAATCTCTACAGAATGGCTTATGTTGGAGTTAGTCTGTCATGAAATACATGTTTTTAAAACTTCACATGCTCTCTAAATTTCAGCGGAGCTTCGGGAAGCAGTGAAGAATGGTAATTATCTGAGTGTGAAGCGAGCACTTAATTCCAAAGAGGAATACAATCTGGATCAGGAGGTATGCTACTACATATCTTCATCAGTTGAACTAAATTCTGAATTGTTTCTGTTATGTCAGTGTCTTGAAAGTTATAGATGTTTGACTAAAACGGTTGACTTTTTTTTTTAATTAAAGAAACAATCCACTTTAAAAAAAATAAAACGTTGGCTCATTTTAAATTACCCTTTGAGGTAATAAGCATTGTATTACCATTTTAAAAGCTGTTCTCCAGATAGGCCCGTAGGACCTTCTAGCATAGCTTAGCATAGATCATTGATTCAGAAGGCTCCAGTAGTGTTACAACTTTTGTAGTTCTATAGTATAATAATAACAGCAGAAGCGCAAACAATAAACTTTTCTGAGGTTATGTTGTAAGGGACTTACAATTTAAATTTTTTTTTTTTTCATACTGGTATGTGGTATTTAAGCATTTCCGCATTTAAAATATTAGTCAAGTATTCTTGTTCTGTGCTAGTACCTTATATTGTTGAATTCTTCCCAAATGGTAAATTTCTGCTTTGATGAATCTTTTATTAAAGAATATTTTTTCTGAAAAACACAACTGTTTATGTTGACTCAAAGTTTTTCCTTATTTTAGTGTTATATTGTATTTGATAAAACTCTGGGATGTGTTGTTTTTGTTTTGCCATGTCACAAATAAACGTAATCAAAGGGGACATATGTCAACAGGTTTTTTTCAGCTACTTTTAATTGTTCATTTCAACTACATCACCAAAGAAAGATGTTTAAGAGTTCAGAACGAGACCTTCAATCAAATACTAGTTCCATTATTGTCTTGAAATGGCAAACATCTGAATGCTATTATAATAAATGTTATAATGTGCTGCCACCCGCAGGACGCTAGTGGAATGTCCTTAGCTCTGCTGGCAGCTGCAGGCGGACAGGATGACATCCTTCGGTTGCTCATTAAAAGAGGCGTGAAGGTCAACGCCAGACAGAAGAATGGCACCACCGCACTGATGCATGCAGCTGAGAAGGTGCAAAACCACACCGCTCGATTCATCCAAGTTATCCTTCCTTGACTTCATTATGATGTGTTTGCATCTCTCAATATTTTGGTGCAGAACTTCCTGACGACTGTGGCCATTATCCTTGAGGCAGGAGCTTCTGTAAATGCCCAAACCCTGGTGGGAGAAACGGCTCTGATGAGGGTGAGAGGATTTGTATGTTCATTCAGGACCTAGATTGACAAACATGTATTTTGAGGACCTTGGAATTCAGGTTGTGGGACTAAAATTTCTAGCTTTCCTGAAAAGAAATTCTAGTATATAATAGATGGAAATATGTCATATTTAAAATAAAATATCATTGTAGAATGGATACACATTTCAGCTAACAAACTGAACAGTTTTTTTTTAATAGGATTTTTTTCCTGCTAATTAACTATTTTTATTATATAGCACAATCAGCTCGAACCATTGCTATAAACATTGAGTTAGCACGGAGTTAACATTAGCACGGAAACACATTTGGGCATTTTATGTGAATAGTACCAATTTTTCATACATTTAATTCCATTTACACGGTTTGGGTTAGTCTTTTGTTTTGTTGAAAATTTTATAAAGTTGTTTATTCTGAATTTTGGGTTTAGACTAGGGGTGTCCAAAGTCTATCCTGGTGTGCCACAGTTCTGTACAGATTACCTTCAATCAACCCAAAATAAAAATCAACCAAACACTTGTTCACTCTAATTAAAGCCTTCGTTGCCTGTCAAATTAGTCAAATAAACTAGCAAGGGTTGCAGTTCAAATGCAGGACTGTGGCCATCCAGGACTGTCTTTGAGCACCCCTGGTTTTGGCCATATAATCAATATGACAAAACAACTCTACAGTTACACAGCTTAGGTTGTGCTAAAATAAGGATACCAAACATCTGCATTGTCAACATGCTTTAGATAAGATATTAAATTAAATATAAAGCTGTGCCAAAGATGCTTTCAGATTACCTAAATAGGCATTAATTTTATAGGCTTTTCTTCCTTCAGAAGCTCCCAGAGAGATTGTTTTCTCAACCCTGGTAAACCATAAGGAGTTGGCTTTTTTCTGCCACAAACTATAGTAAACCTCTCAAGTGGCAATCTAAGCTCAAAAAAATGTTTGCACCAGAAACATGGAGGGTTTCTCAGTGGAGGGTTTCACTGGCTTCTCCTCGTGAGCAGCCTCATCAATGTATTAACCAAAGAACAACCTTAAACTTTCTTTTTAGATGTATATTAGGAATTGAGGGAGACTGCAGTTTTTCGTTTGTCTGGTTGAGGTTTACTTCTTTAGTGAGCAGCGTCTCACTAAGCACAATCATAAAAATGACCATCTTTACAGTAGAATTAAGCTCGCTTACAACCCTGGCTTCATTCGTTTTTTTTTATATATATATATATATATATATAGATATTTATATGTGAATTGACCTAGATGACGACCATGGTGATTTTTTTTTAACCTATTTGATATATATATATATATATATATATATATATATATATATATATATATATATATATAGACCTATTTGTCTAATTAACAACAGAGGTAGACGAGTGAGAGCCATTCACAATTGATGAGATTTTCTTCTCATCATTTCTGATCCAACAGATCATGTCTTTGAGTAAAGCTTTGCTGTGAAGGGAATGGCTGATAACCCAAACTCTGAGCCTCATTCATGTTCTGCTAAAACCTGTCACACTCACCCCGTCTATGTTATATACAGTCAGTGATGTAAGGTTTCCTCCTCATCTCTACCAATGGAGTTCAACTTTTCAGTTCAATTCAGATTTTGTTTCCTTCATAACTGTAATAAGTATTTCATCAAACTGAACCATGTCTTAAACATGCTTGGAAATTAATTATAGAAGAGAAGGATGATTTGCAAATCCTTGATATTTTGTTACAAAATGTATTTAACCTCATATGTATTTTCTGTGTAAACTGTGGAGGTGATGGCGAACACATTTGACCCATGTCTTTGTCTATGCACTGCTTATTGTTTTCTTTCTAAGGCTTGCAAAAGGGGTAATGCGGATGTGGTGCGCCTCCTGCTGGAGTACGGAGCTGACTGCAACATCCTATCCAAACACAAGAACACTGCCTTGTATTATGCCAAACTAAGCAACAATTTAATGGTGTATGATCTCATCAAAGACCAGATACAAACGTGAGTGCTTTTTGAGTCAATCATTGGGTGGTGGAGATGACATTTAGACGAGTAAAAGTTGTTTGTTGTAGGCTATCAACGGTGGCGGAGGAGACCATCAGAGCTTTTTTTGAAACGCGGCTGGCACTGCTGGAACCTGTGTTTCCTCTGGCTTGCCACAGATTGTGTGAGGGACCAGACTTCTCTATGGAGTTCAATTACAAACCCCCACAGCACACATCTGAAGGTGATGCACTTCATTCGGTTCCTTTGGGTGTGAAAAGCACATGATGCTTTTGGTCGCTAAATGGATCATTGTTTTTTTTTTATCTCAGGATCAGGCGTCCTACTTTTCATCTTCCATGCAAACTTCCTCAGCGAGATCACTGCTAGACTCTGTGGGCCATGTAGTGTTCATGCTGTGGTCCTGAATGACAAGTTTCAGCTGCCCATCTTCTTGGTAAGACCTGATTTAATCTTATGGTGTCAAACTGAATCCAGGGAAGGCCAACACCTTGCAGATTTTTGCTGCAACCTTATTGTCAGTGTCCTTAAATTTCTTAAAATCACAGTTCTAGGTATTAAATTATTTTAGTATTTTTTTCTGATATCAATGTAAAGCTGGCTGATACATGTTTTTTTGGTTATTGCTTGGGCTTGGCAGAGATTAAGAAAATGCTCCTAAATGCAAAAAAAAACAAGTGTAAAAAATTATGGTTAGGATTACTGTAGTCTAAGAACAAGACTTGAGTGAAAGCTTCAAGTGGGTCTGTGGAAGCAAGTGCAAGGAAATCACTTGGACACCTTTATTCTTTTATCTTACTTTGACTGTTGCTCTCCCTCCAGGACAGTCATTTCATTTACTCCTTCAGTCCAGTTCAAGGAGCCAACAAACTGTTCATCCGCCTAGCAGAGTCTCCCACAGCCAAGGTAACAGTGACTACCAGATGGTGTTTTTTTATTTAATGGTCTAGAGTGCATGTATTTCTAGGGGACTACAGTACTCCACCGATAAACTTTAATTAAATGCACCGGATGCAGCTTCATTTGTGCGTCTTTGAAGAATGCAGGTCTGTGTGGAGGGAAAGGTAACCTTTTATCAGAAAATGTTAACGTTATTGCCCATCAGAACTGTAATATATTTCTAGTGACGTCAACATTTCTTTTTAATCCTTAAATCTTTCCCTTTAGTAGCTACTGGAAAGCCCCCTGGTTAGTTAATGAATGCCCCCTGGTGTAATATTTTTGCGTTGCAAGTATCAGATTTTAAACTCAGAAGTAGAAAAACAAGAAGTAGAAATTTACACTGAACTGTAGACGGCACGAAAACTTGTGTATCAACTATATTTAGATATGTTTTGCCTTATTATGTTTTATGAGTTTTATTTTGAAGTACTTAAATTAATGATGGTTGTTTGTAATGATGGTTGGTATATGAATAAAATTGTAAAAGATATGCAAGGACTGGGGTCATTTCTAGGTTTAAACCGTGGGCTTCATCCTAGTCACAATAAGACTTTTCAGACCTCGAAAAAACTTGTTCCTATCTGGGCTAGAGAAGTAGTTATGATTATAGGTTAGTTCCCACCAGACTCTGAACAGAAGCTGAAACAGCTAAAACTCCTTTTAAAACAAGGGACTTTATGTTCTTTTCAATAATATGTTGTTCACATTGGTCTAATTGCATGGGAGATGCAATTTTTTTTTTTTACTTATGAAGTCTTTTTAATTAAAATGGCATTCAATCTCCTCATTTTTTAGTCCGGGCTTATTCCAGAAATGAGTTGAAATTTTTATTTTGCAAACTTTGTAACCACTTCCTATTCACCTATTGGTTAGTGATTTGTATATTCATAGTCATATGCAAAGTTACTGTCTGACAGTCAACGTAGATTCGAGAGATATTAGAGGGACTAATCACGAGCAAATTTCGAGATAACACACTCAAATACTATGGACAATCTTTTTATTATCCAATTCACTTATACCACATGTCTTTGGACTTGTGGGGGAAACCGGAGCACCCGGAGTAAACCCACACGATCATGGAGAAAACATACGAACTCCACACAGAAATGCCAACCGACCCAGCCGAGGCTCGAACCAGCGGCCTTCTTGCTGTGAGACGACCGTGCTACCCACTTGCGCCACCGTGACCGTGTAAATATGTGTCTAGAATGTCCATCATGTAGAAGGGCACTAACTATAAAGCATATTTTATATGATTTCGGATTGAACTAAAGGGGTTTCATTTTATTATACACAAAGCTTTAATCAGGTTTTTCTCTTTTAATTAAGTACATTCAAGTATAGTTTTTGTTTTTAGCAAAAGTTGGTTTTAAGCATCTAAGCATCTAATTGTAGTAGCTAAGTAAAATGAACAATTTGAGAGCAAGAGAGAAGGAACGGAGAGAGACAGAGAGAAGGAGTAAAAAAACAAGAGAGGAAGAGAGGGAGAGAGAAGGAACAGAAAGGAAGATAAGAGACAGAGAGAAAGTAAAAAAAACACAGAGGGGGGAAGAGAGAAGGATCAGAGAGAAAGAAAGAAAGAAAGAAAGAGAAAGAACGGAGAGAAAGTAAAAGAACAGGGAGGGAGGGAGAGACTCAGGGAGGGAGGGAGAAGGGGAAACAATCTGCAATGCAGAAACTTTTCAAACGATGATGAGCAGTATTTTAGTGCAAAAACATAATAAAGAGTTTCAAGCACAAATAGAAATCTTTTCCTTTATTTGGGCTGCACATCTGAAGGAAAGAAATTACATCTTGATGTAACTACATGCATAATTTTAACATTAAACAGGACCTCTGTCTGTGTGTGTGGATAGATAGACACAGACAGACAAACACACACACACACAATTGTTCGTCTTTGCCTATCTTGTCAATTTGTTGTTCTGGATTCTTTTCATAAACAACTGAAAATATATGAGCTTAGAGAGATATAAAACATTCATATTTAACTCATTCCTCTGTCTCCGCAGGTGAAACTCCTCATCTGTGCATACAGAGTTCAGCTACAGTGACACCATAGCCCTCCTAACAGGTCGAAGGTTGCTCCGGGAGCTGTCCTCCAGTCAATGAACATGCTTTATGAACAGTTTTGTATTACTGAGGGGTTCAAATCGAAAGACAAGAACACCACCAGGTCCCTGAGCAAGTGCATGCTTGGTTTAATGGTGCAAAACCCTTCCAGATGTACAACTTTTGGAAAACAAATGCATACAGCTGGTACGCCGAATCAGGCGTGTCTGAAGGTTGTTTGTAAATCTTTTTGTAAAGTGTTCCTTTTTATTTCTTTTTGAAATAGAGTAATTTATCATTTAAGAATACCCATAGTTTTACCCAGAATTCCTTGACGCAAACACACACTTGCCAAGTGTCTGCAGTGGCCAAGGAAAGAATGAGCTGTTCTGGTATCCCTGCTTTTGGAATCTTGACACAAGTGGACTGAGGCAACTTTCATGTTTCATTTACTTAAGATGGGGTCTGTTTTTTAAAGGCATGAGTTAATGGATTAATTCCCTCAAGGTTGGAGTTGTTCTGCTTTGAGGAATGCATGAATGTACATGTGTAGGTTGTAAACTAATTTAAGGGCTAATTTGCTTTCGTATTCTGAAGGAGTATCAGAACAGATTAAAGACAGCCAGAGAAGAAATGAATTTGAGTGGATGACTTTCTGTTTGATACCTCAGTTCAGTTTTTAATGCCATTGTCATGAAACAGGCAGCACATGTCATTTTCACAATCTTTTAAATGTTTGTGACTTAATCGAGACGTTAAATGTGGATTTGGGATCATCCTTAATGAATGGGAGGCCTCTTATTTTGTTTATGACCTACGTATCTCTCTGTCCAAATTTCTGTTCCTAAGTGAGAATTGGACTGCTCACTGGCCCATTTCATCTTGATTACAGTAAATAAACTGTATATATATTTCCATAACATTCATACATCGTCCTTTTGTCTTTACATTTGGTAAAAGCTGCTCACAAACTGCTTCTGCAGTGGAGTCATTATACATGTCACTGTATAATATTCTGGAATTTAATTAATTTGGAAGCATAACATGTCGAGTTTAAATTCAAAAGGAACATTTGATATTTTCTTTTAAGATTTTCTTTTAATCTCTTCAAACTGTTGCGACTTTTGTAAAATATCTGACATTGTACTGTTAGAGTTTAAAGCTAAATCACTTGTCCCGCACTGAGAGCCTGGGCAAAATGTTAATTTTGAAAAAGAAAAATAAGTCAGCAATGTATCGGTTACACAGGTTAGGATGGAACTTAAGTAGGAAATATTTAGAACAGAATTTGATTATATCACTAACACCTTCAATATTAATTTATTGTGGCCATATAGGGAAATATTTATTGGCCTGTTCTAAAATCCATCGAAAGGAACAAGATTTTGTAAACTTGAAATTGATGTTCTGATTAATTTTAATCAATTTAATTTAAAGGTGGCATATCACAATCTTGCCAATTTGCAGTGACTGATAGGGAAAAAGAACCGTATCAGAACAGAATTGAAGTGAAAGTGACCAGTTGGCCACATATGGAGTGACCCATACATATGGAAGTTTTGCTCTGCATTGAACCCATCTCAGTGCACACACACCCGGAGCAGTGGGCAGCCATGTCTGCGGGGAGCAGTCGGGAAACTGGTGCCTTGCTCAGGGGTACCACAGCTGTGGTTGAAGATGGAGAGCAAGTGTTTCATAACTCACACCAACTGCAAACTCAATGGATATGAGGGTCAAACCAGCGACCTTCAGATCACAAGTCGATCTCCTTATCCACCAGACCACAACTGCCATATAATGACATATAATGAAGAAAAAGTGTGTTTTTGGATGCCCCGGGCCAAAAGTGTTTTTTTTTTTTTGGCTCACCATAAGATGAATGTATTTATTGTTTGGGAATGGGTTGATTTTCTGTGTGCTAACAAGCACAACCGAGCAGGGGGCAGAACACAACCATTTGAGGTGATTAAAAACAAAGTTTATGATAAATATTGCATTTTAAAGCTTATTAAGAGAGCAGAGAGTCTAGAGGAGCCATGTATTTATTATATATTATTTAAAAGGGGCAGGAATAGATATATTTAATCAATGTTATAGTTGCTGTGTAATTGTTATTGATTGTATCAGTTGTATAATCAAACGTTAAAACCTGAAATGTGCTGAGGTATGACACACGAGTTTCACTATCGAAGAGTAAAATGAGTAGCTTTTTTATCAATAAGGTCTAACACTTTGTCTTCTTGGAATTAATAGGTTTTATCTGACATTTTGCTCATAATTTAGTTTTTCTAAATCTGATTAATCAACACTATTCACATTTGGTGATCTGTTTTGTAATGTTATTTACATGTTTTTACTTTTTATTTAGAAAATAGTTCTATATGCATTTGCTACTTGAAATGTAAAACTTTTATAATGTCTGTTTAAAATTGGTCGAAACGTTTCAAATAAGTTAATACTGGATTAAAGATTTATTTCAACCAATGATCCAGGATTCATTCACAGTTTTTTCTGCTGAATCGTTTACAAGGTTTTTTCCACATTAATTTCACTTATCATAGTTGTTTCTTCGATTGTAACATTTAACTGTTATATTTGAATTGTGTATGCCTTAAAATTAAATAAATCCGTCCACAAATGATAATTGAAATGAAATGCTTCCATCCATTTGAGTCGATTCTTTTTGAATGTTTCATTTTATTAGCGGAACGTTTATTTCACGAATCTTTTAGCTTTTCTTAATTTCAGCTTCCTGCCTCGAACTATTCTGATTTATAAAACAGTCAAGAACGAACAGAATCAATGTTGATAGAGGATGTTTCGAAAATGAATAGTTTGGGTTCGAACAGCTTGAATTCATTAACGTTTAATAATTGTTATATGATATGGAGTTTTCTATGTATGTATGATTAAGTTATCCCTAACATTAAATTACCACGTTTCAAGAATAAAACATAGTTTTATAAGTCAACGTCATAAATGGTTTCATTTCACCATTGCACAGCACACAGAACAGTGCAATCGATTCCGAATGAATCGCTTAACGAGTCGACTCCCATCGCCGGAGAGGTTCTCGAAGCGCCAAGCACACTGGCGCTTTCTCCGCCCACGCGCCTGGAGAAGCCTACGTACGTTTTCGCGCATGCGCTTCTGAATTTATGTCAAGGCACAAAAGTGGCGCTCTGCTGTAACCAGCTCTTCTCCGGTAAGAATCTCTTTGGCGTTTCAGTGTTAAACTGCGCGCAATTGGCCAAAGTTACATAACTATGTCCGCAGCGGAGTTCCAGCCTAGCAGAGCATCCGGGTCACCTGTATTTGTTAGCCAAGGCAATTTATCGCGTGCTTTCCCTCGCCTGAGATTTCCCCCTCTGCCGTGGCAGGGTGCTGTTGCCTCTGCGCTCACGCATTGTTTCTCGCTCACTAATGGCGGACGCAAGGCAGTGCTACCCTCCGACGGAAGGGGGCAAAATTATCTTCCAGTTTGGAGGTGATTTATGGGTTTGTTGCCAATTAAGGAGTGTGCTTTTGGACGCAAGGTAAAATGTCACGCGTGCACTGTGCAATATTCGTAATTATTCAACTATACGCATTTTATTTGGTGTTTCTAAACTGTATAGCGCCCCCTCAGGGCATCTCATGTATTACATTTTGATTACCTATCCGGGGTAGTTAACTTCAATTAAACCTTCACTTGAGCATTGCCGAGGTAGCAAGAGAGATATCGAAGAAACCATGAGTGGGGTAATATTTGTACCAAAAACGAGTGTCTTTCTGAAGATAGACTTGCCTAGTGTTAAGAGAGGAAACTGGTCGTAATGTAATTATGCGGTTCAAATAACGCGTTTAGCTCCTTTTTGTACACCATTCGGACTCTAATGGGTCAAATTGATGTTTAATGTTTGTACATTTCGTTTGGAAGTACTTTGACTGCTTATAAACTACAATAACAATGGCGCAGTCTCGAGGCTCTCCTCCCTTGAATTCGCCGCTAATCCAATGGCTGCCTGCGCCAGAGAGGCCCGGGCTGTGTGCGCATCCAGCACATGGGCCAGAGTTTTTTTGCGGGAAAAGCACCAGTTGGGTACAAATTAAGAGATTCGTTCCACATGGAGGTCTCACGAACTGGGAATTTACACTCGTTGACCCTTTAGCTTCCTCAATATAATGGAAGACTTTGAAGCTCAGCGTGTTGACGTAGTTATCCGGTTGCCTTGGCAGCACGCGGATCGCCGTTTTCCGATGGTTCGAAGTGAAGGGCACGGCCCAAACTCCTTAATAACTCACACCCAAAAACAGTTTCTGTGTTTAGAAACCGGCACAGCTTATGTGTAGAGGGAATTCTATGTAAACGTGGTCATTGATGCTCATATTGGTAGGTCTCTGGGAAACGCTGGGGTAGTTGCACCAGAATCAAGACTTTGCACGTTTTTTGCGCATATGATTATATCATCACTCTCCCGCAAGCGCTTGTCCTGATCATGAGAATGTCTGCAGCTGCAAAAAAATCAGAGTTTTTTTAAAATCTGGATTTGTTTTGTTTATATATATATATATATATATATATATATATATTATATGTGTGTGTTGTATGTAAGTGTATGTCTGTATTCTAGTATATATATCTTATATACTATATATATATCTCTATCTCTCTATATCTCTATCTTATCTCTCTCATGCTATATTATCTCTGATATTATCTATATATATATATATATATATATGTATAAAAAATAATCTGACTTTTCTTTTTGTTTAGATGGTATTACCATACTATGATTACTTTTGTAAAATCTACTGTAAAGCAACACATTTTTATCACTTTAAAAACACCATTGCTCAAAACATTCCAGTTTGAAGTCTGGACTTTTAAGTGATCCTGAACTCTTGCTGGTCCTGGCCAGCAGATGCTTGGAAGAAACCTCCATGTATTTCCTGACATCATCAAAAGATTGGTTGCTGTCTGTCTGAATTGGTCTGAAATAACACTTCCTATAACTAGGTGTGGGCACTAGGTCTTTTTTTTTTATTATTGTTTTTAAAGAGTCGCTATTATGTGCTTTAGGTTTGATGAACACCCTTCTGGAAGGCACTTTGTGTATCAAAATATTGCCTTTAATAAGACAGAGTCCTAGTTGAATGTGAATCTTTTAATCTGTGAGCTCACATCTTAAGGCTGAAGTCCGGCCCCAAACATTGAGGTAATGGCTCTCAGATTATGCAGTTGCGTGCGGGGAAGCATAGTTACTCAAGCCTTACACAGAGATCAGCATACAGAAAGGGAAAATGTCATAGTTTTTGTATCTGATTGCTGAGCAATGAATTTATTTTTTTGTGTAGTAAGGAACTGGAACCATATTTTCACCCGGGACCCTGAATTATGAATGCTAGCACAATCCTCAAGCTTCTCTGGTGAGCCCAACTCTCAATCACTGGTGGTTGTTGTTTTGTCGATAGTACTCTGTTTATTGGTAGTCAATGCAATCTCTCTAAACAAGGTGAAAACCAGAACAGATAAATCGGGTTGAGTCACGTCAAGGAGGGGTTTATTACAAATGAGTCACTACATGAAATATTTGGCTCCAACTGAACAGAAATTTCTATGAACTTGTAAGAAAAATCTATAACATCAATCAGTCAAATTTTTAATATGAAACTTCAACTGCGCTTTCTTTTAGTCTCATAATCTGATTTTTCTGAAAGCGTTTCTTTGGCTGTCCTTTCTTCACCTTGATCCGTCTTATTTGTCCCAGCAGAACTAAAATACCTTAGTTAATCCTTGCGCTTATTTTCACACACACGCAAAACATAAACAGACGTGATTTTCAAAATTCTCTCCACTGAGCCAACAATTTCTATCTCGTTTAAGGTTGATGCGTGGCTTTCACGAGTCTTGACAATAGTAATGACTGACAGTAAGATCTCGTAGGCATTGGTGCCCAACAAAAACGTCCCTGACCAGTTGGTACTGACCCTCCTTATAAGCCGTTCGTGCAATGGTTAATTGAAAGTGAAAGTAAGATTTTAAAAAGCGAGGGCAAATTTTATTATTGCTAATATTTATTGTGGCTAACTGTGTCCTGAAAACTACAGGGAACATAATTACCCAACTATATTTTTAAGAGAATGCAAACCATTAACATAGTGATACATCGAAATACAAAATTAGTCCTTTCCAGGATGGCCTTTGTGTATCGGATTTTTCGTATGTCAAAGCAAGTTTTACATGTAAAATGCCTAATACGTTCTAAGCCACACAGAAAAAAAACACAACAAATGTTAAATAACATGGAAAATGAGAGAAAAATACAGCAGGCTTCTTAGAAGTACACATTTTTGATGAATAATAATAAAACACTGAAAAGGGAATCAAAAAATGAAAACAGAATATAATAAATAAAAATATTAACCCTTACCTTTCTATTGAGGCGATGTGTCGGAGGAGGTGGTAGGGCAGGATGATGGCAGAGGAGAGTCATGGCCATAAAAATAAGATTTGTTTAAAAACGCAACACGAAAATATTCACAAATTTGGAACACAAACACAGTTTGATCTGACTAATAGAAGAGCAGGATGCTACGCTTCAACACATAGGCTCAGGGTGAGAACTATGGGCTTATTATTGTAGCAATATTATTTGCAAATGCTTGACTTGATGCACTTCTGCAGGTTGAGTCAGGCATTTGAAAAAAAATATTGCTACAATAATAACGCCATATAAAACTGACAAATAGGAGAGCAGGATGCTAAGCCTCAACACAGCGTCAGGGCTGGAACTGACCAGTAGGAGAGCAGAACTGTTGGTGGTGAATTGAATGCAGTAACGTGGTACCCAGTGTTGTCTTGCGTCTGAATTTCAAATGTCAAATATGTGTTTCTCGTGGGTGTTTTTCGTATCTTGGAATTTTTTAGTATCCTTGAACAAAATATTTTTTGAGTGGCCTTTCGAATCCTGGATTTTTTGTAACCAAGCATTCGTATCTCGAGGTACCACTGTATATTGTTCTTCCCTTCAAGATAGCCTGACAGGCAGTACAGAGATACATTTTGGTTGCGCAAATGGCAGACACAATAGGCTCGGGATGTCGGGCTAGCAATTTTGTGAGCCCTGGATATGTCATGGGTAGTTACGATTAGGTGGCATGGTTCACAAAACGTACAGTTCAATTTGTATCATGGTTTTTGGTACTGCACGGTTCTTGTTTTTGTTTTATTTTTTAACACTCCATAAATGTACTTTAGCTCATATGTTGCTTAATCATCCGCAATTTACGATGTAGTATTTAAAAAAAATTGTATGTTATCATGCTCAAACTTAATTGGACTTGACTTTAAGCAGACTATTGGGACCATCTCTCAGGAAAGGTTGGGGAGATTTTGATACAGAGAAAGACAAAAGATATTTGACATGCTTTTCATTTATTAGGGAAAATCAAGAGAATGTTTATTGCTATCTCTACATGCATTTGTGTTTTTTAGCACAAAGATTAAGCTGAAGAATTAACTTGCTTTGGTCAAACAACCTACTCGAGTGTAGCTTTTATAAAAATTGTATCTTTTAAACAAAAAGAGACCTTAGAGAGCGAAACAAGTCAAAACATTAAACATAAATGCCTATAATGAGGCTATACCAATATCAAAACCCATCATCTTAAAGTGAAGCATGAATTCTACCAGCTTAATTCTAAAAATGAAAATGCTGGCTATCAAAAAAAATTTTGCAAAAACGCCACTGTTTTCATATTCTTTTGCAAAAATATAAGTTTGTTCACATTTTCTGCCAACAGACGAGACCTTCTTGCTGTGACTACATCTTTAGTAACAGGAATTGTGCTACGGGACCTCTCTCAATTTCATAGCGATGATCGCTAGTATGACTCATTAATGAGGTGTGTTTGCAAAATTCAGCTTCTCGTTCCACAACCCCGAAGTAATAGTGCATGGTCACCGTTAGAAAACTTTGTGGCCCTCGAGGTCTATCCATCTATAGTAAGAACTTCTCCTTGGCAGATGTCACTGCTATTAATTTGATAAAGATACACTGACATGATTTTTCATTGACCAAGGCGTTTTGTGTTTTCTGTGAAATATATCATTCAATTCCAATATCATCATGATGAAATTAAAATGTTTTGATGTACTGTCATGCCTTTCTTTCAAAGTGTCTGTTTTTTCCTTGTTAATTGTTGAGGTCCTCGTGTTTCTGTGTACAGGTGGTTGCCTAAGTAATGGATGGAGATTTGGAAGCCACAGCAGATGTCGAGGAGACTGTCTCAAAGGAAGAAGAAGAGGAGGAGGGGAAAATGGAAACCACACCCACAGAAGAGGAGACTCCATTTGCAGAAGAGTCACAACCTGCCTCAGACCTACCCAAGGCCTCAGACAACGATGACGATGTGGTTTTGTTAGAAGAGCCTCCTGTCGAATCTCAGGAGAAAACCGAGCCCTCCAACTCTACACCTGTAGAGACCCCTGATGCTGCTGAGGACTGTCTAGAGCCGGCTACCACGGCAACAGCTTCATCCAAAGCACCCAGTCCTCCCTCCTCTGCAGCTTCCACCAGTGAAACCGGATCCACGGCCAAAAGCCAAAGTGAGCCAATCGTAATCGATGATGAGGAGGATTCAGAGCTCAAGGGCATTCCCTCTTCCAGTGTGTCAGCCCAGGAGGGTAGGAGTGCCTTCAGCAGCACGGAGCCTGAATCTGACATCAAAATCGCCAGTGTAACCACGCTAGGAACAGAATCTCCTGCAATTTCCATGGCAACGTCTACATCAACGCCGGAGGATATAAGCCTCATGATTACGAATGTCACATCGCTGAAAGATGGGAATGGCCCTGTAACTGGTTGCTCAGGCGATGTGGAGGGGTCTGAAAATGGACTGCTGATTAGCAACTCTTTCAGCCTGAACCCAGATGCCCAGCAGAAGCAGGGTACAGCCAGCAAACTCTCACCCACGTTCAACCCAGGACGCATCGGTGCCTCGAGCCAGCCTGTTCAGAATGGAGAAACAGGAACGCATCAGAGATCTGGTAATTCATCCGCATGCGGTGGCTCTGTTCTTTTTCACACAACGCATACCCAAAGCATGTGTAGATGTGTTCATTCACAACTTTTATTTTAGAGGTTTCTGTTCTCAATAAGCACCATGCTACTCCAAAAGTCCCAAGCACAGTTTCAATAGGTTTAGTTCCATCATGCAGACTAGTTTTAAACCTGTCTCAATAACATAATTAGTGCTTCTTTAAATTATTATTCTGATTCAGCATTCATAATAATTTATACACTTTTTTATTATTACTCTGATTCTTTAATCGGGTGCTGTAAGGTGAGGATGTGTCTCCAAATGTTTGCTCACCATTACCCCGCTACAATGCTGGATTGCTGCACAGTTTGGCCTCGGGTCTATCGACATGCTAAAGGCCTATCTAACTACTTTATTTTTATACTTGGCTTCGTACAGAATTGCTAAAGATTGGATATTGAATATTTGTAACGACTAACAACATTTACGAAACAATATATTTACCATACAGAAGAATGTCTCAAACTCATGGTTAAGTCATTAAATTGCAAAGAGAGTCATAATTTTTTTCACTCGACCTGGACGAACAGCCCCCGTAGTTCAGGAACGTAAAGACACAGACGAGTATAATTCACCCCAGCTTGGCCTTACTATTACTGTGGAATAAAAAATGACATTTTCATTAAAAAAAAATGGAAAACTCACTTTAACAAATGTTGCAATGAATCTAAAACAAAAACAAATTGTTAGTTACAGATTTAGAATTGAAAAGTTTGCAAACACTTCCCTTACTAAACTCTATAAATAAGAAGTATTTTAGCAGTGAAAAATTGTTTCACCTAGGGTAGAATTTATGAGTAGTGAAGATGAATCCAATTGTTAAATGTTGAGGCCGTTTTGGTCCAAGACCACGTGGATGTTTTCAGTGAGTGTTAAATTAAAGTGGTTTTTTGAGAGACTCTTCAAAAGCTATTGAACTTTACTTTAGTAACACTTTACTTTAGTGATTTAGTAACAAAGACCTGATTAAAGGCATAGTGTTTGGAGTAGGCTACTGCTTGCAATAAGTTTTTTTCAGTATTTTGGTTCATTTATTCTAAATAGAGCCCAAAGATTTAAGATATTTTTGAAATGTTAATATTTTGCCAAATTAGCCTATTTTCAATCAAATCAATCCAATGGCTTTATTAAACAGTTAAATTGGAACATATTTGTAAAATAATATGAAAAAAATTGGTGATCTGTATGTGACCGAATACATTTTTTCCTCCTTAGATTCTTGGATTTCTCAGTCAGCTTCTTTTCCTCGAAACCAGAAGCAGCACGGAGTAGACTCTCCATCCATTACAGCTCCTCTACCCAAACCTCTCAACCAATCCTCAGGAGCCCCACAGCCACAACGTACCATGAAAGTCACATGCGCCAACTGTAAGAAACCTTTGAAGAAAGGCCAAACCGCATACCAGCGCAAAGGCTCAGCACACCTGTTCTGCTCAACCACCTGCCTCTCTGCCTTCTCCCATAAACCCGCTCCCAAGAAAAACTGCACCATGTGCAAGAAGTATGACTCTTATTGTTGAAGTGCATTGTCGATTCGTTAATTTTACAGTGTTCTCACATTAGTTTGATTCCCCCCAACAGAGACATAACAAATATGAAAGGGGGAACTATAGTGGCTCAGGTTGACAGCAGTGAATCATTTCAGGAGTTCTGTAGCACAGGCTGCCTGGCTGCTTATGAAGGCAAGCAAAATTCTCAGAAGAGCCAGGTCAAAACCAAGTGCACAGTCTGTGGAAAACTCACAGAGGTAAGCCCATTTCATTATTTAGTGTATTTATTTATCTTTGTATTTATTGCTTAGATGGTTACATTTAATCTCCTTTAATGTGTCAGGGGCTGGTTGACCGCTAAGTTGCATTCTGAATACTACAAAAGAGACTAGTGGATTTTTCCCTGGACTGTTTTGTAACAACTTGAAGTTAAGTCAGAGAATGTTGTGATCTTTAGGAACCTCCCAATTCAATTTGATGTTATGGGGTCACAATAATTGACTAATAATCGATTATCCATTCATTACTAAGCATTGTATATCAGCACTCACCCTTGGTTTTAATTTTAAAGATCACTTAATATGGTATTTTGTTGTGTTACATCAATCTTATGGTTCTCTGGTGCTAGCCAAGATAAATTTCAGTTTAAAGTACACATCAGATCTTTTGTAATGTATCACATTGCATTTCTTCAAGAACATTCTTAGTACAATTACTCTACCTGATCCTCACGAGGACTTTGTGAAGCTGCTTCGAAAGCAACTTCCAAAGAAGCACTATATAAAAACTTGATTGATCGATTGACTCCAAACCCTGAGCTGTCTGTTGGTCCCAGTATGAAATCATTTATTTAAAACTGCCGCTTTTTGCTAAAAATTTGTGTGGTTTTTTTTACTTGTGAGATGGAAAAAAAGAAAATCAGATGTTTTTTTTGTTTGTTTGTTCCCAGATTTTTTTTTACAGAAACCACTTAATGATTGTTTACACACAGGTTTTGTTCATAATATGTGTTCTTTAAAGGGGAAATAATGTGGAAATGGACATTACATTCAGTGGCAAAATACAGCAAAATTTATTACAAATTTAAAGCAAAATTTCCAAACACATTTAGTTTTCAGTAATAAACTTAGCTGTATATTTAGATTTAAAAGTGCCTAAATTGAATCACAAAAATGTACTAATGTAATTTTGTTTGTGTTGTTTTAATTATCATAGTGTATTTTGGGCAATATCATCACCATCAAATTAAATAATGAATACATATTTTCCCTAAAATCACACACCAAAAGCTGAATCTGACTCAATATCAAGATTATCAATACCTTAACTTTAACAATTGAGATACATCTAATAATTGATAGGTTTTTTGTGTCTTTAGTTGGAGATCAATTATGATTGAAAGTCGTATAAACATTCCTGTCAAAAGGATCCCAATCATCTGATTTATCACTCAAATAAAGTTTTATCTGCGAAAAAGGATCACTTTGAATGCAGTTACTGTTGTCTTTTGTACAGTTCTACATTCCTGAAAGCATCCAGTCTTGTTTCCATGGTTAGTGACATCCCTGACTGCAAAAAAAGCATCCCAGGACCGTTGCACTTGTTAATGAGGCCTTTTAATATTTTATGAGGCAAATCTATCATTTTGAGTAGCAGTCAAAAACCTTGCATCTTATTTCTCTCTAGATTCGACACGAGGTGAGCTTCAAGAATGTGACCCACAAGATTTGCAGCGACGCTTGCTTTAATCGCTACCGAATGGCTAACGGGCTTGTCATGAACTGCTGTGAACAATGTGGGAACTACCTGCCCAGTCGTGCCTCAGCAAACCACTTTTTACTCATTGATGGTCAACAGAAGCGCTTTTGCTGTCAAAACTGCATCAGGGATTATAAACAGGTCTGTAATATAGTTGTTGTTGAGAGTTCTACTGAAGCTAGATACATTTATTTTGCTTATGAAAATTATTTGCATTGAGTCAACATCAAGCAGTTGTGTACTTGCATTATTTAAAGTTTCTGAATGGTTTTTAAACCTGAGAGCTGTGCAAATTAATGGTCATTGATCTAATTGAGTAGCATTTATCAGGGTTTCCGCAGCGAATTAAAAAGTCATTTAAAAGACCACATTTATGCCTTAAAAAGTATTAAATTCACTGTTCTTGGTCTTAAATAATTTTTCGGAGGTCTTATTTTTCTGAAGCTTGGGATTGCCAAAGATTGAAAAAATGCTCCTGGTTGCCAGAGTTTCTCAAAAACATAAAAGTGATAGTCACTTGTATTTGAAGTAGACTATTTATTATTGAAAAGTGTTTTATTAGGAGTGTTATGATGTAGATCTTAAATTTGTTAGTTAATGATCTTAAAAAGACTTACATTTTACCTTTTAAAACCTGCAGAAACCCTGATTTATAGTGCCAGTCATTGTACACAGTCACACTCTTAGCTCTGCCATTTTAGTTATATAAAAATTCAACTTGTACGTTAAGAAAGTGTTTATGTTTAGATGAATATTACCAGGCTTAAATGAATGATTTCAATAATTACCCATTGTCTTTTTCAGACTCATGGAAAGTTAGTGCAGTGCAACGGGTGTAAGGTGATGTGCAGGTCACTTGATGCCACTCAGTGTTTGGGGACAAATGGAGGCATGGAAACGTACTGCACCACGGCCTGTATGTCCAAGAGCAAATTTTCAACCATTGAACAGAGTGAGTACTACACAAGTTGAGCTGACATATTATGTGCTGATGGCCTTCACTGTGTTTCAAGTGTTCAGCCAGATTGTCTTTCATGTTTGAGTTGATTTCTGATTGTAAATGGTGTATCTCCTGTAAGTGTCGGCTCATGTTTGATCTTGTGTTTTAGATTCGGAGCCCTCGTGTCATTTCTGTAAAAGAAATGCATTGCCGCAATTTCAGGCAACTCTTCCAGAAGGGAAGGTTTTGAGCTTCTGCAGTTCTCAGTGCGTAACCAAGTTCCAGGTAAGGTAGAGTGCAGTCTCTTAAATGAACACTCATATCTCATCAAATGTATTTTCATGGTGATGTTCTCAATGCCTTTGCAGAACGCAACAATCCAAACATCACCCAATGGGGAACTTCCTGTTTCAGGGTCAGAGAAGCTCCAGTTGAAATGTAACTATTGTCGCGGTTTCTTCAGCATGAGGCCAGAGATTCTGGAATGGGAGGTTAGAGCTTGGTTCTGCTAATGTGTTGTTTTAATCTTGTAAAAGAAGTTATGTATTGGATTTCTGACATGTTTGCAAAGTATTGCACAACCAGACTCTACGGATATTGGGAATTCTCATTGGTGTGTCTCGTTGCTGATGAAGAGATCCAATTAGGCACTTGATGCTATTTAAGATTGGATTGGAAGTAATTTTGTATGAAATGTTGGTTTCGCCATATAATACTTGTGCGTGCTGTTCTACCTCCAGGAGAACCATCTCCATTTGTGAGAGTCAATGTCCCCTCTCTTTGAAGCACACTCTAATAGACTATTTTAATATTTTATGATGGACAACATTTAAATGCCCTTTGTTATTAAAACCTTACTGATGAGATTTTTTTTTATTGTTTTACTAAATTGTGATTAGTTCTTAAACTAAAAAATCTATTTTAAAATGACATTATTTTGTGTGTGTACAAATTTGATCTTTGTTTTCCATGAAAATTGCCAGTGTTGCTGACATGGCATAAACAACAAACAAACATTGTTTATGCTGTCTGTTACATAACTGTATGTTGCTCTTATTATAGTTGAAAAGGCACATTTGAGTGATTTTTTTTGTTTTGTTTTTTTTGTTTATATATCAAATGAATGCCAAGTTGATAACTAAATGTGCTCTCTGCAGGATAAAGTGCATCAATTCTGCAGCAAAACCTGTTGTGAGGATTACAAGAAGCTCCACTGCATAGTGACGTTCTGCGAGAATTGCCAGGAAGAGAAGACTCTGCATGAGACCGTGAAGTTCTCTGGGGTGAAGAGGCCCTTCTGCAGTGAAGGTCATTATTCTGTGGATATCTTTTAACAGTTGTGTGTCCTGTGATTATAATTAGCTGTTCACATCATGATGCTCTGATTACACTACTTAAGTATGAGGACTTTGTTTGATGAAATCAGTGTTGCGCGTATTGTTGAATATTATTGGTATTTATTTCTGTTTTAATTGTTTTGCCAGGCTGTAAGTTACTGTACAAGGAAGATTTTGCTCGGCGTCTGGGCCTGAAGTGTGTAACTTGCAACCACTGTACCCAGATGTGCAAGAAATCGATCACCAAGCAGATCGATGGAGTGAGCAGGGACTTCTGCAGTGAGAGCTGTGCTAAGAAGTTTTATGACTGGTATTTCAAGGTACTGCAGTTTAGCAGCACACACCTTTGATATTGATGCAAGATATAATTGGGCGGCTGCCTCATGAAACATCCCTAAATAAAACATTTTACAGGGAATGTACATTTAGTGCTTGTTTACACACCACCTATTGGTTATTTCACCTTAAAAAGTATTTTTGAGAGCATCATACATTGCTGTCCAGTATTTGTTTTAGATTCAAACTAGCAGTCAACTCTATTTGGAATTTGAAGTAACCTTGTGTTTCCAACTAATTAAAGATACTAATAGATAAATCCATGATCCCTGCTGCTAATGGGAGATTTAATGTATCCGAAAGCTGTAGCTAAAATTTGGTGAAACGTTATTTGAAATATGGCAGCACCATGAGCAGGCCCTTGAAATTATATCCAAGTCATTCTTTTTCTTTTAATAGAATATTTCTTAATTTAAAAAACATTTGGAACAACAAAGTCATGTAATCTCAGCCTGGGAGAAATCCAGATTATTTTTTAAAGATCATAACTTGACCATAAAGCTCCAGATGTAATCATTGATTAAATTTTTTGGGTATGACTCACAAAATGTTCTTGCGAGGGTACAAAGAATAACACCACTATTAACATGGCCATGTAATTGGTTGATTTGTGCCTATCTTGTGGATCTTTTTCTGTTCTCATCATCTGTCTCTCCAAATTGTTCAATCCTGGCTAGTTTTGCTTTTACAATTACTTGTTTTCCATAAACTGATAATTCTATTGCTGCTGGTCTGGTTCAGTTGGTTTCTATATATCCAAGGACGTTCTTTTATCATCTCTGATTTAACTGCCATTCTTTTGCTGTAGAGCTAAACATACCCTTTGACCCAAATCTGTGTTGCAGTGATTTCAAAACCTATTTTCCAATGTGTGTCCACTAGGAGGCGCGCTGTGATTGCTGCAAGGTGCAGGGGAACCTGACCGAGTCTGTGCATTGGCGAGCAGAAATGAAACATTTCTGTGACCAGCAGTGTCTGCTGCGTTTCTACTGCCAACAGAACGAGCCCAACATGGCTACTCAGAAAGGGCCAGAAAACTCTGCTTTTGGTACAATTGCGACACTTTATCTTTAAATATGTATTTCTCAGTCATGCCACATTTACGTTTCAATTATTCTCTGAATCCTCAGGGTCTGGAGGACAAGCCCAAGCAGCCAAAGCGGTGAGATTATGGTGATAAATTCCTAGCATAGGGTTCTTGAAATGTCTTTAGTATGTTACTGATATGAATCTGTATTTCCTCAGGGGTCTGTTGCATATGCTGGAGGAGGGATTCAGAAGGATGTGAAGAATAAAGCTGTGCTCTGCAAACCTCTCACCATGACCAAGGCTACCTACTGCAAGCCACACATGCAGAGCAAACCGCTGCAGACAGGTGAGTGCCTTCTCCCGAGTTAACCTCTAGAGAGGATCCTGGTGCAACATGCTCATATCCCTGCTGCTTCACAGATGAGCCAGGTCTGGAAAGCTCAGGAAAGGAGTATGTTCCAGTTCCAATCCCCATTCCAGTCTACGTCCCAATACCCATGAACCTCTACTCTCAGGCCACACCCACACCTATTGCAATACCAGTACCGGTAAGAGACTCCAGAGGAATTAACATTCAGTGCTGTTCAAAAAATGCATTGATTTGTCGGTGGGAAATGCAGATATCTTTGCTAGTTGTATTATTAAATAATTACTTTGTCTTTAGGAGTCCTGAGAAGTTAATTAGACAAAAGATGAATTTGGTTGTTTGGGAGTATACAAGTATGGTCTGTAAGTTTATATTTCTGAATGGGTTTGTTAAAAAAAAAGGTTGTGTAACGCTATTCGGATCGCTATTGGGAGATCATTTAGATAGATATTTATTTAATTTAAAGTAACACTCCAACTTTTTCTGAAGTTGGTACAGATACAATTTTCAATCTCAACTTTATTACAAATCCTGCTTTTTACTGACTCGTTCAGAAAACAGTTTAGAGCAAAATATCTTGAGCAAACAAACAGTAGATTTTAGTAGATTTTACAGTATTTGATGCATTTGAATGATTAAAACCTGAGTAAATATTAGCGTCAAAAAAGTCTTCAGATGTATGTATGCTAAACAGTGATCCTGACCTCTTGGGGCAGTAGGATCCTATTAGTGCTTACTCCATTATAAAGTAAGCATGCTGATAGTGGAAGCTAACAATTTTGACTGCATTGCACACATGACTTTTAATTTAGATTTTTGTATGTGGCATTTTATGGTGGAGTATATCAAATAAACATTAATGTAGGAGTTTCAATGTGCTTTAGAAGCTCAATTTTCAAATAGGGCAGTTGTGGATAGGAGGATCAAACCGAGTTGAAGGTGGTTTAAGTGGTGAAACACTTGCTCTCCCATCTTCAACTATCACAGCTGTGGAGCCCGTGAGCAAGGCACCAGTTTCCCGACTGCTCCCTGGGCCCCGCAGCCATGGCTGCCCACTTTGTTTGTTTGTTCACTGCTGTGTGTGTACACTGGGATGGGTCAAATGGAGAGTACAAATTCCAGGTATGGTTCATTCCATATCTGACCAACTGGTAACTTTCAATTTTGCACCAACCTAAGCAGGTTATTAGTTGGCTGCTACAATGAATTTAGGGAGTTTTAATCATTAACGTTCTTTTTTTTATCATCCATCGGAAATTATTACATTTCTATCAGTTTAGTTTTTATAACTCAGCTCAGTTATTGGTTCTGATTGCACTGCGGCCTTTTCTGGATGTTTCAGGTGCCTGTGCCAGTGTTTCTGCCCACCACACTGGAGAACGCAGAGCAGATTGTGAAGACCCTGAAGGAGCTCAAAGCTAAATTTCCTTCTGGTACTCTAGATGCAGATCTTCTCGCTATGACTAATCTGTTCACGAAAGAGGAGAAACCCAAATGCTCTGGTAAGAGTCTTATGCTTTTATCAAATGAGGATTTAAATGTAATTAAAGATGATTGGGTTTGTTGGTTGAACTTGATGTTAAGTATTGCATTTTTCCCCTCCAGTAAAAAATATTATCCAATTTAATGACATTTGACAGCACAGGCAAATGTTTGTATGCACTCTAAAATATGTTGAATATTATTTAAGTAAATGTAAATTAGGTTTTGATTAATATTAAATTATTGTGTTTGCTTTGTGCTTTGAGTCGTTAGCATTATTATATTCTAACAAATAGCTTTTTGTTGTTTACAGAAATTAAAGATGAAATGATCAGTAGTGAAGTGAAAATGAAAAGTGTAAAACATGAAAATGGCAGTGGCACCTCTGAAGAGGAGGAGGAAGAGAAATATGAACCCTACTTGGACCTGGAGAAGGACCTCCCCCTAGGTTTAGTACTAGAAATAATTTTTTTTAGAATTTTTTACTCATTTAAATCTGTTCATCTGTAAATGTTTACATATCCCTAAAACAAACAAGAATTGCATATTTTAAAGAGGTGTTTCCCCAATCCCTCTCAGCCTCAGAGCCTGTCCTGCTTGATCGTCTCGACACGGACTCGCTCTTCTCATTACATCCGCTCCTGGCAGAGGAAAAGACACCTCGGCCTAGAGAGAGGAGGAGGGTAATGACTCATCCACCTAACATTAATACCTCCAGTGCTCTGCTGTGATTAGACAACCCTTTTGCTGTTCACATTCTGATGTACAGTGATTGCTGTGGTTCCGTATGAGGATCAGAGATGCAGAGATATTGAAAAAAATCACAGTGAGCAAGATCATGCTCATGTTTCTGCTCTCACCACTGCAGAAACGGAAGGCTGTAGAGGAGGAGTGTTCATCCTCGTCCCAGTCACCTACAGCAGAGTCCTCAACAGCCGACAGCTCGTTCCCATTGAGCTCCAAGTACGGTTTATATGCATGGAGGAGATGGGCTACGACTGATGCTTTGGTGTGTGAAGAAACAGAGGACAAAAATTCAGGTATTCATTTCCTGGGATTGGAAATGTAGAATAAAGATATATATATTTTTGGTTAAATGTGCTCGATGATTATGTCTTCAATGCTGTTCACATTCTGAAACTGCTGTTGATCAACTTGAGTTATGAGAGCACTTCAAACTAGAGGTTGACCAATGCTGGTTTTTCTCAGGCCTCGACAATAGAAAATCTTGGTGGCCAAAAGAAGATCAGATCAGAAAGATGTTTATTGCCAAGTGTGCGTGTGCTCTCACACGAGGAATTTGCTGTGGCACAGGGGTACTCTGCAGTGCCGGTACATTAAATGACACAAGAAACATTGAACGGTAAACACAGATTTTATAAGTATAAGCAATTGCTAAAGTTAAGAATAAATATAATAAGGTGTATAATGAGTGGAGGTAGTAAAAATATAAAGTAAGAACTATAACTATATCAGAAGTCCAAGGTGCTTAGGAAATGTGCTTTTGGAGGCAGACCAAATTATAAGGTAAGGTGCAGCAACAGAACGTGGAGTGACTGAAAATGTGCGGAGACTCCACATCAGAGTCCCGTTTCTTATTAGATTGTTTAATGGAAATAATTGAGAGTGCTGAGGGTGACAGTTATGGGTTCAGTGAAAGTGACCAGTCGCTGGACCAGTAGCTGAATGGTCTGAGGGAAGAAGCTGTGTTTCTGCTAGGCTGTCCTGGTGTTTGGGGCTCTGAAGCACCAGCCGGAGGGTAAAGCTGGAAGAGGTGGTTGACTGGGTGAGCAGCATCCAAAGGTTTTTTGAGAGCCCCCTTTCTCTTTTGCTCTTGAAGGGAGGGTAGGAGAATGCTAGTGATCTTTTCGGCAGTCCAAACTGCCCTCTGCAGTCTGATTTAAATGCTGAGATAAATCAAACTATGATGGAGGTGAGTTGAGTAGAACTGGGTCAGAACCGGCTTAAAGATAGTCTTGAAAAATTGGCCTGAGATATCAGTCGACCTCTCTACTTCAAACATTGTATGATTTTAAGGCTTACAATAAGATGATTGTTTTCTGTGTGGACAGTTTGTGTGAAGAGTAGTCTGCTGTCCCTGAGCCCACGAGAACTTGATCAGTCTTTATCTCGCTTTGTGAGAGAGGTGCGTCGGCCCAACGGCGAGCGTTACAGCCCTGACAGCCTTCTCTACCTTTGTCTCGGTATCCAGAAGGTGAGTTTTGAACTTGTTGGGTTTAGCATTCTCAGGACATGATCCTTACATCCTGTGGAATCTGCTACATGGTGCAATATCGTCGGTGAGCTGAAACATTTTACAGAAGGTAAAGTTTAATTTACAAGCCCAAAATATTGCATAATAATAGAAACCGTTGCATTTTGTGCTATGACAACATACTATATATATTGTCTATATTTACTAAAGTTGACTTCCGCAGATCATGCAGGATCTATGGATCATGTACTGACAAGCATTGCTATAGTTTAAACTGCGTCCTGTGATTATATCACATGCTGTTCACATCCAGATCTTTGATGTTGATGATTTTTCTATGAGGACACACCACATCTTCTCAATAGCTTTGTGTTTTGTGTTAAAATTGGTTCTAATTATGTGTTGAAAATTGTAGCATTTACAGAAAAAGGGAAGCACAGATGACGTCTTTAGTGACTCGCAGTTCCAAATGTTTGGGGAAGAACTGGACAAGCTCCTAAAGGACTGGCAGCCTAGTGTCCTTCCTGATGGTAAAGCATTTCTAAATCTGCACATGCTGCAAGACATTTATGGGGACATCAAGTTTATATGGTGCTGTGTTTTTATGAAAATGGATTTCTCAGTGGTGCTATAAAACACTTTTTGTATTTCATTTCTTTTCATTAAGGTTATGATGGCAGTTTTTTAGACATTGACCAACCCCACTGACATTAAAAAGAGTAGGATTACATGCTGTGCAAATGTCCTGTGATTAGAACCTTTGCTGTTCACATTCTGAAACAGTCTGTTGACTCAATCCAACTATGAGGACATTTCACAGTCAAACTAGTGATGCCTGATTTAAAATGATGAATCAATTCTTTGGCAATATCATCAGTCTAATGTTCTTATTCTTGTTTTGAGGTTCCCTGTGGAGTCGGGTTGATGAGCAGTATCTGTGGAGCTGTGGTCAGCTAGGGGAGCAGTCACCCTCTGCACTGCTGAGATCTGTTTTCTACCTTAACACCAAATACTTTGGGCTTCGCACCACTGAGCAGCACTTGCGCCTCTCCTTTGCTAAAGTCTATGGCCCTAGCAGCTCTAAACCCCACAGCCATGAGACCACCGTCTGTATACGCATCCCTTCCATCTCGCAAGAGCAGCATGGTATGAACAGTATGAAGGTTTTAGTTTTAGATATAGTTTTGCAATACTGCTGTTATATGGAACATGTTATTCAAACTGCTGACTTTAAGTTGTCTCAAATACATCTCTTGATTAAATTTTTTTTTATATATATATAGAGCAATCAGATAGCAAGAGAAGACGTCTAGAGGACTGTGATGCAACCTTTGGGACGGACAGGGATTCTGGGGGTTCAGGGACTTGTCCTGTGAAGAAACACGAGTGCCGGCTTTATGAACTCTATCTTTCAAAGTGGTGAGTCATGTAAATTGCATTTGCGTGTGCATCTGCAGAAAAGTTGTTTTTATGCCTGTGGTTTACTGTTTTTGTCTTAGTTAATGAAACTTGAAAATATTTACATTTGTCCAATGATTATAACTTTGCTGTTCACATCCTGAAACTTGGTGTTGACGCTTGTTTTATGAGGACATCTCAGCCCTGAGGCTGTTTATCTTTAAAGATACACTTGTCTCTGTGGCTAATGAGACAACTGTGATCAGATGGTCAAAGGTCAGATGAACGATGTTCAGAATATCCAGTCTTCTCTGGGGTGATATTAAAATAATGTTATGAAAGGATGTGTAAAATGGTAGCAGAGTTTTCAGTGCTTCAATCCACAGCCTTCAAGTAGATTTTCTCGACAGATATTTGTATGAAGAATGTGACCCTGGTGTCCTCCTTGGTTGAACCAAGGCTGTTCAGGGGTAGTACATAATGCACTTTTTTCGCATTAGCAACTTTTTTCATCCCGGCTGATGGGTACTTTGGACGGAGGAACACGTCTGCAGTGTCTGTGCTGTGCCTTTCTGTTCCTCACTGACTTTGCTCCCACCCTGGGCCTGCTCCCCAATGCATTCACTGTATATAGCAATGCTCCCGGCTGACGCCAGCTTCTTCTTCTTAGTATGCTGTTTAAAGGCAGTTTGCAAGTCTTCTTAATGGTGCATTACCACCACCACCAACTGGAAAGTAGTATGAACTAAATATGAAGGAGGTAAAATTAACCTTTCCTATTGTTATTATTATTAATTTTTATTTATATATATATATATATATATATATATATATATATATATATATATATATATATATATATATATATAAATTATTATTTTTATTCTTCTAGTCTTTTTAGAAAATAAAAGGATTCTTATACATTTTTTTGTTTCCTTTAGGATTTATATAATTGTTATAGGGTCTGTTGTTTATTTTCTTTCCATTTCATATGTTTTACATTTAAGTATTACATGTTCTATTGTTTCCTCTACCCCACAATTATCACAATACCACAAAACAATTATTACTATAAAATGTCTTGTTTACATATTTTCACAAGAAAAGAAATGTATGCCTGTGTGAGGTTTTCATCCAACATCCATCATCAATCCATATTATACTTTTTTAGATATTCATGTCTTGCCACAAACCGAAAAATCAAAGTTGATCTAAAGCCATTACTTTATTTAAACATTTTAAATGTTTAAAATCATATAGCTTATCTTTCATTTTCAAACAACAGCAAAACATCATTCCGTTCTCATTGTTTGTATTATTATTTAATTTTATTTAGCATTACATATTTGTTTGGTATTGCCATGTATTAATTTAATGACATGAAACACATATATCTGAAATACTAAAAATCCATTGGGGCGGGGAATGAACGTCGCATAACATTAAATTTATGCAAATAAGGCGATGGTGTCATCTAACGACTTTTGGGCCAGCCTCCCTGTTAATGAGGGGCTAACGGTGAACGCTGTAGTAGTTGGTTGAAAAACCTGCAAAAGAAATGCTAGTGCAAAAGCCTTTTCATAAACACAAAACATTTGACGAACAAACTCATTTAAATGTTTCACAGGTTTTGTAGGTTAAATGGTTGTTTCCTTCAAGTTAATCAATTAGCAAGGTTGTTTCCTAAAATGAGAGAAAAAAATGTCTGTTTTGAGTATAAAAATTGTGATGGAAACATTTTTTGTCATAAAAGTGTAATAAAAGACAAAACGAACTGGTATTAGTGCATAGTCGTTTTGGTACTAGGTACTTTTGTTTTTGTTACTCGTTCTGAAGAAATGTATTGGTGCGTCCCTAGTTTTTAGTTATGCGTTTAGTTTTTAGTTATTAGTATAATTAGTTAAATATTTTGAATATTTATGCACCAAGTGTATGTTGCAAATTGTTCATTTTGAGACATTCTATTATTGGTTCTGATTAAACAATTAAGACAATGTATTATATATCATTTTAATCAATTAGAACATTTTTCATTACCTTCAAATCTTTGTCAATTTGAGCCTTTATATAAGGGCCAAAAATAGGCACTATAGATTGTATAATATGTCTATATGAATTTAAACCGTTGATTCATGTCACATGACCATGATGACTAAGGGGTACTATAAGGAAGATGGTGGGTATTGTGTTAGTTTAAAATTAAAAGGACTTTGCATTTTGGAGTGCCAAAACTGGAAAAACTTACAAAAGCTTCAGCTCTATCTGTATACTAAGTGAATGTGTGAAAACTGTATTATGTATTGTATCTTTAAATAGACAAAGCTGGATTTGATCTCTTCTCGTTGAATATCCGCAGGGTCTAAATGCTGGTCTTCTAACCTGTCTCTTTCTCTCCTCAGCCCAGAGTCGTTGAGTCAAAGGACAGATGTTTTTTACATGGAACCAGAGGAGTGTGCTTCCTCAGACAGCACGCTGTGGTTCAGCTCGACGGCTGTGGAGAAGAACGAGCTGAGCAGGCTCCTGGCTCGAGCACTCCTGGTCCGAGATGTCTATAAAGACAACCAGAATGAGGAGGATGCAGCTTAGAGTAAGATGCATTGCAGACTTCATACTATGCTTGTGCATCTCTAACCAGCTGCTTTCCCGGTCACTCGCGGTCACTCTCCCTTTAAAGACACGGGTCCCTGGACAGATGGGAGTGGCTCGAACTTCAAAGGAGATGTGGTGATTCAGATCACCTTTCCTGGTTGAAGAGAGAAGGGTTTCTCTAGACGAGTAGAACCTACAGGATCTTTCCATGCCTTCTGCTCATTGTTGAAACTTTTGTTGGATGTAGCATTACTTGCGATAGACAGACACCGAAGCATTGATCCTATAAGGAAATTCTGCTCAGTAGAGTTTTTTTGTTTGTTTGTTTTTCTTCCTACCCGACTGCCTTCGAAACATGAAACAAAAATATTTATTACTTATCACCTGTCTTAATGAGAAAGTCCTTGATTTTGAGTATGTGTTGGATGCTGTGCAATTTCTCCGGCCTTCCACGAGCGCATTAAAGTTGCAAGGAGTTCCTCTCCGAGTGCTGTGAACAGCTTCCTGTTTGTGTTTGCATCTACTTCCTCCTGACTTTTGTTGGTTTTGGAGCGGATCGGACAGGATTTTTCTCCATAATTACTGACTTTGAAACAGAATTGAATCTCTTCCCCCAAACAATCAAGTACGCAAGATTTGACTGTTCTATTGCAGCATTATTCACAGAGGTTTATCTTTTGATCTCTAAGCATTGTCATCATATAATTTGCTCACTAGCCTTCCTGAAGTTAAAGAAGATACATTTTAAGGATGAGTGTGGGAAGAAAAAACGATTAAATGTTATGTTTCAAACACTTATGCAAGGAAAAATGCGATGGGTTTGTATGCTGAAAGGTCAGTGGGGGGCTCTGTTTAGGAATTTTTTTTCTTTAACTTTTTCTACCAATAAAAATGTTCTCAAAGTGTTTTATTGGAAAGCCCCTTCTAATGATCACTGATTTATATTGTCTGTATAAAAGAAACATGACCAGTATGTTTTAGGTTTGTCGTTTTGTTTACACCAAAGTTCATCTTGAGCATTAAACTTTGGCACTTAAGTTTACCTGTTTTTATTCAAACTTTTAAATAATGCTTTGGAAGAGAGGGTGTGATGCTGAAAGGGAATTAAAAGAGAGCTCAAATGTTTGGTCACCTTTATCACTAGTTTCAAAATCTACCAGGTTCATTAGATTTTCATACAAGCACAAACAGCATGTTGTTTAAGATCCTTGATCTTTACTTTTATTAGTAGTTTATTTATAGCCTCCTGAGACTTAGCCTATTCATTTATGTCATCTGTAGTAAACATTTGTTTTTGTGTATATATTCCATCATTTCAGTTACCTAACTAAGTCCTGGTGTGTTTAATAGTAGATATTGTGACCTTTACAATGGTAAGTGGTGTTTGTGTGGTACTAAAGTGCTCTAAATAGGCAGGAAATCACAAAACCATCTCCTCCTGAACTCCAAACGGAATGTCAGAATGGGAAAGAAAGGTGATTTAAGCAATTTTGAGCATGGCATGGTTGTTGGTGCCAGTATTTCACAATCTGGTCGGTTACTGGGATTTTCACGCACAACCATTTCTAGGGTTTACAAAGAATGGTGTGAAAAGGGAAAAAACATCCAGTATGCAGCACTCCTGTGGGAGAAAATACTTTGTTGATGCTAGAGGTCAGAGGAGAATGGGCGACTGATTCAAGATGATAGAAGAGCTACTTTGACTGAAATAACCACTCGTTACAACCGAGGTCTGCCGCAAAGCATTTGTGAAGCCACAACAACCAAACCTTGAGGCAGATGGGCTACAACAGCAGAAGACCCCACAGGGTACCACTCATCTCCACTACAAATAGGAAAAAGAGTTTACAATTTGCACAAGCTCACTAAAGTTGGATAGTTGAAGACTGGAAAAATGTTGCCTTGTGTGATTCTCCATTTCTTTTGAGACATTTGAAATTTGGCATAAAAATCATGCCTTGTTACCATTGTGTAGGCTGCTGGTGGTGGTGTATTGGTGTGGAGGATGTTTTCTTGGCACACTTTAGGCCCTTTAGTGCCAATTGGGCATTGTTTCAGTGCCACGGCCTACCTGAGCATTGTTTCTGACCATGTCCATCCCTTTATGACCACCATGTATCCGGCTCGGGCAAGACACTGTTTGAAGCACAGAGCGTGGCATTACCAAGGGTCCTTCGCGGCTTGATGTGCCATACATCATTCCATAGGTCTGGGCGTGGGTACTTGTGCCCACATCCCTGGGTCAGAAGGTCTGACCGCAACTGGCCAGGGAGGGATTGTCACGAGCGAGCGGAGTTTTTTGAACCAAGGTCGGTTGGGCCAATAACTGCTAAAAATAGTTAAGAAGTTCACTGAGATTTAATTTTTTTTTTTTGTTAAAAACATTATAAAGCATATAGTGTTCATATGGAAACATATCTAAAACCCTTTTGTAAAGTGGGACAAAATAATTATGATATTTTTTATATTTAATCTTGCGATCGCTTTCGGGTAACTTTCTTTTTCATACTAAAAAAACATACTCTAACATTAAATAAGCTAGAGTTGTTTTGTTCTTAACGTAAAGACTAAAATGAGCAGGTTCTTAAATTGAGTTGGAGGTTCTCATTTACCTTATTTGATTTATTGATGTGATTTTAGCTCAGATGTTGAGGTATTTTTTGCACTCAAACCAATGTGTTCTGGGTCACTATTTCTGGCTCCCTTTAACTCAGATGCTGATTGTGTTAAAAGTGCTGATTTGCTTTAGTGGGTAGTTTTGATTTTTAGCACATATGCTAGGTTATTTTTGAGTATACTTATCTCAATTCATTTATTTTTCATTTATTCAACAAAAATGTAAAGTCTGCTGGGCCCTGATAGTGAAATTGTTGTCGCTGACAATAAGAAGCCGCTCAAATGAAGTCATTTTTAATTTTGTATTGATCCTGGTTCTCGGTTGTGATGTAAGTTTGAACTATATTTATCTGCGTCATTCAGCATTTGTGCTTTCTGCCAGACGAGCAACATGAGCTAACTTGGCACCGGTGGGAGGAATAATCTCTTCCCAAACAAACATAGACCAAGTCCCTTGATCTGTTTGGTTAGGTCAAATCTCGTGTCGACTCAACACTATTATTTTTTATTACTCAAGGTCACTGAAGACTTCAGTCATCTGACAAGAGAGTGAATGAAGCCAAGTTATGAGGTGATGTTACTGTTGTTACATGGAGTTATACATCACTGGAAGAGACAGTATTGGAGGGCAGTTTAAATCTGACTTGTGAAATAAACCGGTGAGATGGTCTAAATGCTTCAAACATATGCTGGATACACATAATTTCAGTCAATTCCTTGTTGTTAATTTACGTATTGGCACTAAATCTAAAATCTGATTAACAGTTGGTTTAATGGACATCTTATTTCTACCATAATATCATCTTATTACACACATTTAATCTGAGAGATAGATGTTCTATACGTTTTATGATGCAGGAATTGGGAATTTTTGTTTAAATGGTGATCAAATTGGTTGTGCAACCAGAAAAAAAGAATAGCAATCTATAATTATTTCCTTGAGTAAACAAGCTAAATGTTGATTATTCAAAAACCAGTGTAGAAGATTTTATATTTTTTGTAAACGAATATATTTGGACAAAAATACGAAGGTGAAATACAGTATGGTGAAGCAAAGGGACTTAAATATTTTAACTTGTGTGTTTTATGTGTTCCAATTACAGGTCTGAGTTCTCTAAAAGGTACCAAAAGCCTTGTTCTCATGATTTAGTTAAGAAACTTGTCTGATGTAGCACCAGTGTTTCTGCAGGGTCTTAAAAAGACTTAAGTCTTAAATCCACTGTTCAAAGTCTTAAATACATTTGCAACTCTTATTTTTCTGATGCAGCTCAATTGACATGTCTTTGTTGTTGCCAAAGATTGAGAAAATGCTCTTAATGCTAAAAAAAATAGTAAACATGAAGGGTTGGGTTGCCAAAGTTTGAGAAAATGTTCATAAATTGTTGTGAAAGTGATGTGTTCCCATAGTTTGAGAAAAGTCTCATAAACACTCAAAATTGTAAAAAAAATACGAAATAGATTGTTGCGGTTGCCAGAGTTTGAGAAAACGCTTGTGAACACTCATAAATGCTCAAAATCTTAAAAGTGATAGTTAGGGTTGCCAGATTTATTGATTAAGACTTATAAATGTTAAAACATGTATACGTGATTGAGTTAATTCCCAGCGATTGCAAAATTGAACGCTGACTGACAGACTAATTAATGTTGTTGTTCATGAAACACATTTAGTGAATAAAAAATGGCTCATGTGGATTAGTTAAAAACGAAATTCTGTTTACATCTAATAATTAATATTGTTACATAAACATATATTATAACTGTCTTATTCAAAATTCTGGGATTGTTTGATTGCTTGTACCACTTGCCCAATATAGTCTGGATTAATAATATTAAGCATAAAATGTATACATATATAAACATATAAAAAACATCAGATATTTGTTAGGTTTATCTTTTCTTTCATTGTAAACGTGTACTTGATGTACACCCCATGTAGCCCCTGAATGACACGTGATCCCAAACGCGGGAATCATTTTCTGAACTTCCGTCCATCCATAGATCAGTCGAATACATATTTTCCCCGTTTCCTAACGAAGCAGACACTGTCTGAACAAAACTACTTTTTCAAAAAGAGCATAAACATTTCGACAGAAAATTTTACAGCTTGTTAAAACACGCCATTAAGAACTTATAACGCCTCAAGAAAGAGCGAGAGAAATTACGAGAATTGAATCCTCTGAATTACGAGAGGAGGAGGAGGAAGTGGTGGAGTGACTGACATGGCCTGAATCAGCAAGGTAACAGCAAGTTAAGCCTCTGTAAGTAAGAACACTTCTCTTTTGGTATAGAATAGATTAAATTTAGCTTCATACGTAATTTAAACTTTACTCTTATAGTGTTGCAGTCATAACAACGACTGCCTGGATTATATCCTCTCAAAAAGCAACCTTCTTTCTGCAGTGAAACCTAAATAAGGATAACTAAAACAAAACAATTTTAAGATCTTTTATTAAAACAAGTTGTTATTGCTTTAAACATCTATTTGGTTTTAAAGAGCTGCATGCTGAAAGTAGACCTACTGATAAAACCAAAAGTCTATCCTTTTTAATGGACTAAAGTAATGACTTCTATTTGATGGTTTTGTTGGTATGACTATTTACTTCATGACAGTGTAGCTTTTACCAATAAAATATGTTTCATACTTTTGGATTCCTAAAAAGATTCACATATCTTATTTTTTTATGTTAATCTAAAGGTAATTTGTGTTTTATGTTCTTGTCTTGGGGTTGCCAAAGATTGAGAAAAGACTCCTAAATGTTAAAAATGTAAACATTGTGGTTAATGTTGCCAAAATTTGAGAAAAAGTTCATAAACTCTCACCTTTGAAAAAGGCATAATGTAAGTCGCTTTGGACAAAAGCGCCTGCAAATTCCATAAATGTAAATGTAAATGCATGATTAGGGTTGCCAGAGTGTGAGAAAACCTTTGTAAATGCTCAAAAACATAATAGTGCTGGTTAAGGTTCCAAACTATTTATTTGAAGCATATTGTATATTATGCAAAAATTAATGTATGTGTTTTGAATGTTATATTTATAGATTTTAAATTTAAGTAAAGGTCTTTAAAAGTCTTTCATTTCACCTTATCAAGCCTGGAAAAAACCAGGTACAAAAATGAAATTATAGATTGATTTACAAGGAATCATGCATTGATATGACAATGTTAGCTTTAATTATTTATTTGTAATTATTCTAAATTAAATTTAGCACACACACACACACACGCTCTCTCACGCACATATATATAGATTGATTTGATCTCTTGGAGCTCTAGAGGTGGTGTTTTCCAGCCAATGCCCCTCACATTGCATCCAGTTGGTGGCGTGCTATGTTGGATACAAATTTAAAGAGCCACTTGTGGCAGAATAGAGAAATGACATTCTTTCACATTTGGGTGTGAGTTTTGTTTCCAGATAAATGGCCCTCGCTCACATTCAGTCTCCATGAATACACAAATCTGATCCGTGCTTCAGGAACAAAGGAATGTGGGCTCACACTCTGTTTTTTTTCCTGTTTGAGTGACGCAAAGCATTGGTGAGGTTACCCCACCTATTTGTGAACTTTAGCACCTCCCTGCGTTTGTGGGGGTTAAGTGTGTGGATGTTTGCTCTGTATTGCACGGAGCACAAATCTGTTCAATATTTCAGTTCGCATACCTGAATTATAGAGAAGAGCGATAAATCAGTGGCCAGATCAAGAAGAACTATTTGTTTTGTGAATGTACATGCAGGTATGACAAACCCTCTTTTTTTTTGAAGAGGCAGCTTTTTTCTTTCTTTTCTATCAGTTAGAGTTGGCCAGACTCCAATAACTTCTCCCATTGATCTAAAGCAAAAACCACCCTGAGCGCACACACAGCCGGTCGAGTGAGAGGGCAGGCGGATGTAAAAACAATTTTTCACCCTCGTGGGTTTTTTTGTTTGGGCTCAATCCCCAGTCCTTTCAGGGGACATAAAGAAAACGCTGCCCTCAGCAGGGTCATCTGGGATAGAGCCACGGTAGAGGCGAGAGGCAGACTATAGGTGGCGATTAGGCCCTCTACTGTGTGATGAATCCTTTCAGAATCACATGATTTGAACTAATGTCACCATTTAATTATAAAAAACAGAGAGCGAGCTAAGGGAGGAGGAGTTTATGTTAGCAGGGCAACATAGTGTATCACTGTATTTATTAGTAAGGATGTAATTAAGGATTACCATCACCGATATAATTTGCATTTTGATTGTATGTCACGTTTTTGCTTCTTTACCCCCCTTTAAAGCTTAACCAGAAAGATGAATTTAAACTAACCTATTAACTAACCTATAACCTATATATTTGATCAATATTTGGTACTACCAATAAGATGGAGCTTAAGATGTTGTCAATGAAACAAGACCAGATTGAGATAATGAAGAGTCATAATGCTCCCGGATACCACCACTTGTTTAGCACTTGTTTAGCTCTAGAAATTCTCTGTATTGAACTAGTCGTTTGCTCACATAGTGATCTTTTGACTCTCCTATTGTCTTCTGGGTCATTCTACAATCATGGTGGCAGAGGCTGTTGAGCTGCCGACAGGTCAAATTGCAATGTCCTCAATTGCCATGCTCGTAATAATTACAAATGACAGTATCAAAATGATAAAATATAAGACAACACATACTTTCAACAAAATTTGTTATTTGTGCTTTACCATCATCCAGTCTAATCTCCCTCTTATCTTAGTTGCAGAGACTGTAATCTAAGCAGAAAAAAACAAACTTTCCTCTGTTTGAGAATCACCTCCTGCCCTGTTCTGGGCAAATGCAGAGGCATTTCATGGAGAGTGTAGGTGTTTTTATTCTAATGGTAATTCAAGGCAAGGCAGACCCCCAAACCATTTCAAAATTTTTCTGAGAAAGTGAACTCTTCACCTTTTTTTAGGCTACGTTCAGACTGCAGGTCTTAATGCTCTACTCAGATTTTTGTATGAAATCCAATTTTTTGTGTGTGCTCATTTACATTATACACAACATCCGACTTGTATCCGCTCTGTGTGTGTGAATGCAATCCAGCTCGTCATGAAGTCCACATGTTCAAGGTAGACATGGAAAAGAACATGATTTAAAGTGATTTTGTGGCTTTATTCAAGTTAATTCCCGGTTGAAGCTGCCATCATTTCAACCAAATCATATCAAGAAAAAGATAAAGAAGAAAAATGTATTAGTTCTATTACTTTTTCCTCTCAGCTTTGTCCTCAGCCATGATTGACATAAAACCTCCTGTCCACACTCAGAAATGCGATGTCTGTCCCCATACAATGCCATTTTGTTGCTAAGGATGTAAGGAAACTAGAGATGTAAGTTGGATCCACTGCAGTCAACAACAATATGATGTTGACGACGACAAAAAAGGTGTCCAAAGTGAATTGATCTTCACTAGAATTAGACACTGTGTCTATAATGGGGTTGATGAAACACTGTTATCTGTCATGACTACTAAAATACTTTTCTTCAGATGTCACAGTCATGAAAGGGACTCCTTAATATGAATGTAATATAGCATTCTTCTGACCAACAGCAGTCTGAGCCCAAAACACAGAGTTACTCTCTGGATATAAACAACACTGCACATTGGTATTCAGGCAGGGAGTCTGGATGAATTTCCAAGGTGATTAAAGGCTATAAATAACAGTCTGTGTGTTTTTAGTTCAGGGATGGATGGTGAAGCCAAGTGCTACACGTAGAAACTGCCCTTCACAGATAGCACTCCAACCTTCAGCTTGCAGACAACCAATCGAATGTCACCCCTCAAATGCTGGACTTAACACCTACTGCCTATCACCTCCTCTTCAATGACTGTCTCCATACTGCTTTTCCCACAATCCTTTAAACCATAATTGTGTCTTTTATTTGATGCTATTCTGGGATACCAATAACTTTCTTCTCTTAGTATGTTGAATGGCTAAATTAGTTTTGTTTATTGTAGCCTGTTGTTTTCCAGGTTTTCAAACTTGTTTAGTCTCTCAAAGCCTTTGGCCCTAAAATAACTCGACATGCTTATCTCCTCAGATATCTGTGCATGAAACAGCTATGTGTGTATGGTGGTGGGGGGGGAGGGGGTGCCATCCAGTCACACAACACACATCATGTGGATATAATAATATAATAATAACAGTCCAAAGACAATAAACTCCAAACTAACATTTCAAGTGAGATTTAAAGTTTCCTGGACTTGAACTACATTGACAGATCTCTCATTTAATGGAATAGAAGCATTGACTTTGCTTAATTTTGTTTAACTACGTTTTTGTAGATGTTTAACGCAATACAATCAGTTTGATGCTAATAACTGAACATTAGCATTACCTTGTGGGATTTATATCGGTAAGTAACTGTGGTTAGCTTTAATAATGGATTTTATAATCGAATTAATCTTAAAGTGTGACTTTCTGGAGTCCTGAGAATGGTAATCATAAGAACAACTAAATTAAGAAACAAACAAAATTATTGGTTAATTACTAGTGCCATAATGTCATAAAACCCATACCAGACTGTTAGCACTTTTCTGACAGGAAATTGATATTGATTTTGATAAATCTATGTCATAGTTTTTTTTATCCTCATACTAAGATTTATCAGTAACAACACAGTTTTCCTTTGAGTTAAAATATAAATTTATAAACGTCTGACAATTGACAAATTAAAATGCCATTGGGTAGTTCATCTCTTGCTACTAAAATCTGAAATATTTATAAATTCGTGGTAAACACCTTCATAGAAGTGGCATTTTCCAATGTGGAACTAAATAAACTAGGATGACAAAAAGAGCAGAAAATGGACGCTGTTAAACACATGTCGTGTTTGTTTTGGTGGCATTCCCTCATGGAGGGGAGACTATGTGGATCATGACAGGGATGTTAAAGTCTCGGTTGCACTTCCCCTCCAGGAATCTGAAGTGGAGAACCGATAAGCATAAAGGTCAAAGGTCAACCCGAGCAACCTGAACCCTGAGCTTTTTTGGTGAGATTTTGTTGAAATTACAAAATAATAAGTGTTTAGTTGAAGGTGCTGTTCATGATTGTTGGGTGCCAACTTTTACACTTGACGGCAAGTTTTCTTCTTTTAAAGCTAGACCAAAGCCACTCATTAAACTTTTTGATAAAATTAGTTAAATTTACTGATAGACATTTACACATTTGTAAATGTACTGATTTACTACTGTGTTGTTTCTCTTTTTAAAGCCAGTAATGACAATATGCATTGGAGTAAATGTAAAAGTGATTGTGATAATAACTAGAGGACAATAAGACTAATAAATTAGGCAGATTTTTCAATAATGTAGGAATGCTTGGTTTGCGTTTGTGACCCTGACAATACTTTATGAAGGTCTAATTAGATCATTCCGATTAGCCTTTGACAATGAATAATTTTATGATTTAGATTAAATCCTGTCAGTTAATGAACATGAAAATCACAGCTTTGAGAAATTAGCTTCAAGTATCTCAACTTATTTTTAATTAATTTATATATTTGTCATATTGAATAGAATCAAAAAACAACTACAAAACATCCAATTCTCTAAATTAATTAATCCAATACCAAAGATCATATATATTTGTTATTACTCACATATCATAGCCACACATGAGATAATGTTGCGTAATGTTGGATTTTATTATGGAATACTTAATGTATTGTTAAATCTAAATCTAAAACTAAAGTTATTATTCGGGAGAAAACCGTAGTGTCCTTATTTAAAACATCCATTTCAGAATTTCCATAGAAAACACTAATATCTGTTGACATCACTCAAAAACCAAGCTGTAGTTAAACTTTGCTGCTGATAAGTCTGTGAATTTGTAAAAATTCAATGTTTAAAAACAAATGTTTTTCACAAACACATTTCTTGGTGAACATCTCAGCCCTCATTTATGAGTTTTACATGCAAATAAAAAGGTCTGTGTCGCTTGAGCTTATGGTACAAAAAGTTTATTTAGTAACAGCTTTGTAAACATTTGAGGTAAATGAACATTTACATCAACTTGTTCTTATAAAATTGAATACACAAGGCACTTCTCTTAAGACAGCATTAAAACAGGCTGCTGTTCTGAGCATATGTAGGTGGTCAATTTCCCTGATTGGTCAGAATAATCAGCTCTGCTTGAAAAAAAAATCAGTTCAAGAAATGAGTGTTATCTGAGATTTATGGGCTGCAACTAAGTACACTACAAACAGATTGAGAGAGGAAAGAGCTGGCTGGCTGGCCAATTCAAATTCATTGATGAAATGCTTTAGTCCAAAATGTTCAAATTTCCTGCGGCCCTTTCAGGCTACCTGAACAGTCCTTTAAAAACACGGGAAACGTGTATATTCCTTATACTCTACAAGTGCTGTTTTCATAAATTACATTTGATGTTATTTAAGTGGAAGAATACTGCCATCAACACAACAACTTTAACCATTAAGACATTTTCCTTTAAGGATCAAAAATATTTCCTCTTTTCTATCATGTATGTAAGAATTATTAAACAGTGTCTTTTGCCTAAATGTGCAAATCTTCAACTATTTACTAAAATGTAAACTTTAAGAACCCCAAAAAAGACAAAATAACACACTTTCATTTCATGGATACATTAAAACAGCAGAAAATAAATAACATAGATCTGGAAATACTGTGATCTGGTAAAGCCAAACTAATACTGTCCTAAGCAGCACAAACCTGCGGTCTCTGTGTGATGAAGTAATGTACCATTTATAATTCAAGGCCGCCTGTCTCCTTGAAAAGATTGCAGAAGTATTCACCTGATAATAAGAGTATACTACAATAGTCGAAATGGATCTCAAGACCAGTTTTGTCAAGGATTCAGAACAAATAACGCTTTCCGACTGGTGTAAGCTGTTCCTTGTACAGAAGGCAATTCCTATACAACAGCAGTAGCAGTCGGTAAATAAGAGTGCCTCACAGTAACCTGAAACTGGACCAAAAAGGGGATGAACTTCAGATTTGCATTAGACACTAACCCCATCTTTTTGTTTGCGTTTTAATTTTTGTTTATTTTTTTCGCAAACACGAACTGACTACATGAAATCAATTCCTTTTTTTGTACTCATTCTCAAATAACTGCTTACAGTTTAGGCAAAATTTTCAAACTTTTCATAATAAAAAACCATTAAGGGTATCATATGTCAAATGCAATAAGAGTTAGTACTCCTCTCACCAGAATAACTACTTCAAAGTGTTTTCCGGATGTTAAAATTGGTCATATAACAAAACTCCCAAATCCAACAGAGGAGCAGGATGTGAACTTCAGATAATGGGATTGAGAAAGAAAAAGAATTCATGGTCCAGAGAATACACATCCTATAAGAGTTAAAACTGTTTAGTAGTACAACAGTCTATCCCCTGCCTTCAGTTCTCTTTTTTCCTTGTTCATCAGGCAATGTGCTTTTCACTTTTTTCTTTCCCAACATTTCTTTTTAAAGTAGAGCTGTGCGAGGAATGGATTTTATAATTTGAAATCGATGTAATGATTTATTTTCATTAGTTTAGCTTGAAGTTATATGTAAGAGTGTAAGATCAATCACCTAACCTCATCTAAACATGCTGCTTGAAACAGCCAGTAAGAGGTGTTTGACATTTCTACAACAACATTAAACGTGTGTGAGAAATGGTGGTTTCATAGAAATTTCTGAATCCTGAAGCTTTTCGGATCAATTTTGCAAAAGAGTGAGCAACATTTGCACTTATTTTTAACGTGGAGGAGAAACTGAATCGATATAAACCTGCGCTGGTTTATTTGAATGTGATAAAAAATATTCTGACAAATAAAGTCTATCTTACTTGTAAACAAATGCAGTTGCTTTTTATGGAATGCTACAAAAAGAAAAGCAAAACTGACTTTTGAGTATTGACTTGCACACTAAACTGTTTCTAGTTTAAAGTAGCAACTTCAAAATGAGTTTGATTCGATTGTAAAAAATAATTATTGAAAAAATGTTAATATTAAAACTGTATATTTTGCACTTTTTTTTAATAAACAGCAGAAATTAATACTTTTAAACGTAAAATAGTTTCCAATCGAATATAGAATACATTTTTCGCCCAGCTCTATTTCAAAGTAAAGAAATGAAGAGATAGATACTGGAATGAAGTAAACATTTTTCAAATGTTTTAGATTAATTTTGATATGTGTACTCGGTTTGCTAGTTTGAATTCTGGATTATTGCACTGCAAACATATAATCGATGCCACTGCCATACTGACACTTGTGTATTTGAATTAGATGTTCACTTTTAATAAAGCTGCAGTCTTTCAACGCTTTAAAGTGGCTTTTTGAATCATTCCAAATTCTGTGGCATCACATGTTAACTGCTGCACTAACAGTAGTTGTTAGTCACCATGTGAGCCTTGTTTTAGAAACTCATGGGAGAACTCTTTATTTTTGCTTTCCAGCTATCTACCTGTCCTCTGTTCTTATAGTGTTTTTCTTTGTGTGTTTGTCCACAAAAATCAGCGCTCCAAAGTGGAGAGCCACTACACAGCCAGATCACTGGCCCTCGCTCTCACACTGCTGGCTTTACTAGCCCTGCTCAGTCGTCGTGCATCGGTGAAAATGACTGGTGGCTCATGCATCTCCACTGTGGTGATGACATGCCCCTCCTCAGGCCCGGAGCTCAGACCCCCACCAGTGGAAGTAGGGGTGCTGGTGAACTGAGCAGCATCTTTGGCTTGCCGCCCATTGTCAGAGGAGCGAGACGATGAGGAGGGGGAAGGTGAGGTGGCATTCATCTCCCGAGTCTGCTGCTCGGTGGCCAGGTTGGCCCAGTTCTGCTCAGCAGCCAGCCTGTGGTTGTTGTTGTTGCTGATGTAGAAAGGTGAGGACTCCTCAAGCTCCTCGCGCAAAGGGTCCATCTTAAACTCTCCCATTGAGGGTGCCGACACAGGCTGAAGGAATGTACCACCCACCACAGCCACCTCTGTGTAGTCTGGCGGATAACTGTGGGTCGGAGGCACAGTTCTGGGGGACTCCTGCACAGCCTCATCCACCTCGGGCAGCGACTCACGTTCTGGGGCAAACTCATTAGTCATGCCCTGTTTGACCTTCTTCCATCCGAGGTGATAGATTTCTAACAAATTCAGCAAAAGAGACACGCAAGCCACCACAAGCATAAATATGATGAAGATGGTCTTTTCCGTCGGCCTGGAAATGAAGCAGTCTACCGTGTTGGGGCAGGGCCACCGTGCACACTTGTAAAGAGGCCGCAATTGGAAGCCATAGAGGAAATACTGACCTAAAATGAACCCCACTTCAAACAGGGTCTTGAAAATGATGTTGAACACATATGTGCGCAACAAGGCACCTCTAATGCGAATTTTGCCATGTTCGTCTCTGATTGGCGGCTTCTCCTTTTTGCCGCCGCCTCCTCGTCCGCCGCCCCCCTCTCCTCCATTTCTATACAGGAGTTCTTTCTCCTCCTGAAAGCGGCTGGCCTTTCGCAGCTCCTCCTCGCGCTCTTTCCGCTTCTCCTCCATTCGAACAATGTGCAGGACGTGTCCCAGGTAGATGAGCGTTGGCGTGGACACAAAGATGATCTGAAGCACCCAGAAGCGGATGTGGGAGATGGGGAAAGCCTCATCATAGCAGACGTTCTCACAACCAGGCTGTTGTGTGTTGCAGGTGAAGTCCGACTGTTCATCGCCCCAGACTTCCTCAGCTGCCGCTCCCAACACCAGAATCCTAAAAATGAAGAGTACCGTCAGCCAGACTTTGCCGATCACTGTTGAGTGTTCCTGTGCATTTTCCAAGAGCCGCCCAAGAAAGCTCCAGTCACCCATGCTTCACGATTTCTAGCCTAGAGAGAAAGTACAGTCTGGAGACGAGAGAGAGGGAGAGAGAAAGTGGAACAAAGAGGATTCATCAGTTATGATGCTTCCAAGAAGAACGACACATCAAATATTCGTCCTGGGCCTGCTTTCAGGCTCATTTGTGATGCGATACATCCGCATCAATTAAGACGAGTTAAAAGAAAACATTTGATTTCGGACCTCGTGAACTCACACAGCATTTCTCGATTCTGCATAACAGACCCTGATGAAGCAGTCAGCAGCCAAATCACACTTGTGATTGCTTGCAATAATTACCACCACCACAACAACAACAACAACGTATGTATTTCCTTAACTCTAACTGGTTCCCATACACCTGGCATGCACAGTGTAAGCAATCTCTCTGGCTGCCTTTCTCTCCACAGCCTCTGACACACACAAACACACACACTCGTGCACACACTTTTTCACCACACTCATACATAGCCTCTTTCTCTCTCACCTGTTCGCTTCACTGCCCCGCAGGCATGTGCTGAGATCGACATTATAATGTTCAAAAACAGTTGAAAGCGTTGACTGGACAGTGATGAGTAGAGGACCCTGATAGAGCCAATTACAGAATATCAAGGGGGGAAATGCAGTGAAATATCACAATCAAAGCCAGAACATTCTGCGGCCCTATATCTACTCTCATATGATCTCTCAATGTGCATAATTAACCACCAGTGCAATTCCCAAACTCGCATATCACCTTTTGTTTGGAAAAAGAGATGTATCTAGAACCGTGAGAGATAAATACGGTCACACGATTGTTTTAAACACAAAGAAAAAAATGAAATAATTTGAGGATAAAATAAACATGTCAACAAACTTCCCAAATTGCAAAAATCCATAAAAAACTTACTAAATCGGTGTTGTATTAAGGGCGGCAAATCCATCGACTAAGGTTGTATATCATCAAGCCTGGGACCCTAAAAGAAAAATATGAAAGTTACTAAAAAATAATTATTTATGATATTTAATACATAGTGCACATAACTTTATATAAAAATAGCATGTTAAACTGAGCAAAGTGTATGTTAATTAGCAAAAATCTATTAATCTTTAAATTTTTAATTTTACTTAATTATTTAACTGTTCCTTTTATCTTTACAGTAGAAACAAAAAATATAAATCAATCCCGAAATGTTGAAGTTGGTTTATTTCCTTGAAATAGTTTAATTTGGTTATTAATCTGTAACTCTAAATTCTGTTATAAAAGTTAGTTTGTAAAATGTTATAAACGATAACCAATAGAAGCTCTCTTTGATCTTTATAAGTAAAGCATGTCATTCAAAACGCTTCTGGCACAATCTGTTGCCACCCGACACAAAGGTCAAAGAATCAGGCAGGTTTTGGCTTGATCCAAAATCAAACAGATGCTTTCATTGAGAAAATGATGTTAACTGTATGGTGATAAAAGTTAGTGGCCAACCAGCTAACGAAAAGTCACGTGAATTAACACGGGATGCAAATAGAGATCATGTAAATCTAACTTAAAGCATACCTTGGCTGATGTTGGCAAACTTATCTAACGAAAGCAAAATCCAGCGGGCACTGGTGCCACAGTTTGAGTGCGATGAAAGCATACAGACCTCCCAAAGGTAGCAGGAGCCCTCCCCGCTCCCCCCGTTCCCAAATCCTGGCAGCACGGCCAGCTTACCAAACTCTTTTGAAAGTGGCTGGGCAACTTTTTCATTCACAAAGTTCCTCAAACACAGACGCCGGTGCCAAAGTGTCGCAGGGCCCTTAGTTTCTCATGACGTTTGGAGAGTTGAGACGCGGTCTCACCAAGCGCAGCAGCCTCCCGGACCCAGCCATCGCTAAAGTCACTTTGAGTGGTCCTGCCAGAGAGCGGCTTTCAGAAAGTCATCGGGCAGTCAGCGGGCACGCCACGCCCCTGTCCACACCACTGAACTCCAGTCGGCCCAACAGAACCATCCTCGAACACGCGCCCTCTCGATATCAAACGGGTTCCTCAGAAAACGCTCTTTATTAGGCTACACATCAAAATACACATCAAATAGCGGATTAGGATTTGTTTAAGAAGTATTCACAAGCGTCCCTAAACTTAAAGCACTATACAACTATTATATTTAACACACAATACCTAACGGAAGTATGTATGATGAAAAAGAAATTCTTTAAAAAGTTGGTGGAATGTTGGTGTTGTGTGCATATGATACAGTCGTTGAGCAGGCCTTGTCCCCAGAAGCTGGAACACACTGCCCTCCATTGGTTCACCATTGGAGTCTACAGAATTTCAACATTTAGGTGCCTCTTAGTAAATGCGTTGAGTGAAACGTTCCATAGAAATGTTGCCAAAAGTGGCTCGATGAACATTTTTTTATTGGCTCAACACATTACTCTGACACACCACTGACTGAACACACTTTTTAAATCGTCAGAAACAAAATAGGAATTCAGTCGACATCCACATTTCATTAGTTGTTTTCTTTTACAGTTTATTAGGACAATAATACAAACAGCAACATTTTGTTGACATTTTATTGTTCTTTTAGGTTTTGGCAGAATGTAAAAAAAATGCAAATCGATCCTTTAACATCTTGGTTATAGTACCACGTAAGAAGTTTGGTAATATGGAGTTTAATTTAGGCATTAGCAAAAAACAAAACTAAAAAAAACTTACAATCTGAAAAAAGTTGGAAAAAAAAGATTTACCAATTATTACACATTTTACCAGTAAATAAAATAACAAGAAATAGTTATCAAGTGACTTGCATATTAGCATGGACTTTTCATTAGAATTAAATAAAAGCTTTAAAAAAAACATCTCACATGCTTAAATAAAATAAGGTTTTACATTTATGTTGATTCATTGCAGCAATTAACAGTAAAACAGCATTTGTTTAAGCTGAAAGCAAAACTATCAGGCTTTAATATAAAACTAATAGTTAACAAAATAGTAGTTCAGGCAGATTTAAGCTGCAAAAAGCTAAATCAATTAAAATCTCAATTGTGCACAAAGTTGTTAAAAACATTTACATTGTGTAAGAAATTACACATAACATACCATTTGTGTTGAGTAGGACGAAAAGTACAAAATACATCATTTATAATAAAACAGGAACATTTTGGCAATATAAAACAATACATATATCTCAAACAATATACATTTCATTTTGTGCAAAGAATTTTGAACAGCGCTGATGTAGTTGTGACCACTAGGAGTCCCTCTTGCTCTTTTGTAATGCCGTATAAGTCTGGTCAGGCTGGTCAAGGGTTTGCCAACATGTCTCTGAAGAATCACAGCCCTACACAATTCAGCTCAACCCAATGAAACAAACCCGGAAATGAGCAAGTAGCATCAGTTCTTAATAACACATTATGTACTGTAGCAGGGTTGTAGGTAGCTCTCAAGAAAAAGGGTTCCACACTATAGGCTGGTAAGTCTTTTTTTCCTGTTCTTAAAACCAGGAATTGTCCTTTGTGTTCTCATTGCACCTTTTCAAAAATTAGCCCCACTGTGTTTACTGCTAAAACACTCTATGTGCCTGTTATCTTCTCAGAAGGCAGGAATGGGTGTGTTCTCAAACAGATTTGTTGCTTGAGGAGCCTGTAGTTGAAGAAAGCAACTTAGAATTGTTTTCATTCTGTTGACGGGCCTTTTCTGTGAACTTTTTGTCTTGGTGTACAAAAGACTGCCCCCTTTTGGATCGTGCTGAGCATCTTAGCAGTGCTTTGACAATCAGGTAGGCCAGCTCGGCCACATTGAGCACAATACACAAGGATGAGGATCCCACCATAAAAAAAGTGAAGACCGTCTTCTCCGTCGGCCTTGAGATGAAACAGTCAACTTTGTTGGGGCAAGGCCACTGGTCACACTTCACCAAACGTGCCATCTGGAATCCATCGTAAACATAATAGAGCGCATACATGAACCCAGCCTCGAACATAAGTCGAAAGAACAAACTGGTTGTGTATGTCCACCAGAGCGACCCGGTGATGGATAAGCGTTTGTTTTTGAGACCTTCCAGGTCATCTTTGCAGTTGCTTCCATGCTCGGCCAAAAGACATCTCTTTTCATTAGCTTTGCGATACGCAACATGCATTGCCACTAGAAGTGCTGGTGTGGACACAAAGATGAGCTGCAGACACCAGAAACGGATGTGTGAGACTGGAAAGAAGTGGTCGTAGCAGACGTTTTTGCATCCAGGCTGTTGAGTGTTACAGGTGAAGTCAGACTGCTCATCTCCCCAGACCGTCTCTGCAGCTATTACAAGGATGCATATGCGAAAGATGAAAAGGACAGACAGCCAGATCTTTCCAAGGCTAGTGGAGTGTTTGTTCACCCCTCCCAGCTGAGTATAAATGGCTCCCCAACTCATCTTGTAGTTTTGGCCCCTGTACTGTACCCGAACAGTTTTCCTTTAGCGGTGCTCTTGGTCTTCTGAAGAGAAAAAAGGATACAATAAATATAGATACATTTGGAATACATTTTGTGAGTTAAAGGTTTGGAATGAAAGTTTATAAATGCTGCGTCTATTCTAAAAGTGTGATGAAATACAAACATATCCTTAATTTTGTTTTATTTTTCACTTTTAATTGGCTAGATTATACACATTGTACAAAACAACCTGAGATTTCCAACTGTGCATTACATTACAGGTCACAGAGGATAAAAGAAATCAAATAATTGCAGACTCTGGAAATGAACTGCCTTAGGTCTTACGTTGGCACTGAATATTATGTTCGTTTAGCTGAAATTGTGTACACATAAGTCACCTTTTACTGTTTGGCAAATATTTTTGTGGTATGAATAAACAGGGTTTCAATGGGGTCTTAAAAGTAAAAAAAAAAATAATAATACAAAAGTTTAAGGCCTAAAGGTCTTAAATTCACTGTTCTAGGTCTTAAATTATTTGTCACAGGTCTTTTTTTCTTGATGTCCATTTTTTCTGTTATATAGAAAAAGTATAAATGATGGTTAGGGTTGCCATAATCTGAGAAAATGTGTATAGATGCTCAAAAACATAAAAATCATGGTTAGGGTTGCCAGTTCTAGTTTGAGGATGCCATAGTTTGTGAAAAGGCTAATATACACTCAAAATCGTTATTTTAGTTGTTACAGTTGCCAGAGATTGAGAAGATGTTCATAAACACTCAACTTTGTAAAAGGCATTGTTAGGGTTGCCAGAGTTTGAGAAAACCTTAATTGCTTAAAAGCATAAACATGGTGTCAACATTTCAAACAAAGTTTTTGAAGCAAACAGTTTATTATGCAAAAAAAAGTTTTGTATGTGTTTTTGATGTTATGATAAAGGTCTTAATCCTAATCTGACCGTATTAAATCCTGCAGAAACTCTGAAAAGTGGGCAATGGAAACAGGACGACTTGGCACAACACCCTCTACACAATGTAGGCAAAGCAGTCCGAATGTTCTTTATTTAGATGAGATAGTTAAAACGAATTAACCATCAATTAGTTTAGATTAACTACCTAAAAATTAAAACGAAAAGTTTATAGTTAAAAGCTAACCTAACATTAAAACAAATGCATTATATAAACATTTAACAAAAACACAAAGAGGTGCTAAAGTCAAAAGCGTTTTTAAGACAAATGGGTTAAATATGTACCTTAAATATTATTTTTTTTTACTAGCAGATGCTTTCCCTAGTAACCCAAGTTCTAAATACTCATATATTTTACTATATAATGATTTACTTAAATACGTGGGCCTTAAACGAAATGACTTCATGCTTGTTCAGTTTTAAACAGTTAAACAATTTTTCCTTTCATCTTCTTTCCTTTTAAAGGCTACTTAGTAACCAATGTACATGAATAAATAAAAAATCAGAATTACAAATGATAATTTTACAGCTTTTACACTATTAGTGTAAGAAATTATACAAATTCGAATTTCTTTAACTCCTGTAACAACCACATAAACAAGAATAGTTTACTTTGTTAGCTTTCAACGCTTTAATCAACTTAAATAATAAAAAAGCTAATGACTTACCTTTTAGCTCACTTTAATGTTCAGACGTAAACACGCCAGCAGAAGAGCGTTCAGAGGCGCACCGAGTGCTGTTTAAAGCCTCGAGATGGAGAGAGAGAGAGAGAGAGAGAGAGCTGAAGTGATTGAAGGAAGACAGGACTCTGCCTTTTGAGCGCTCGCACCTGACGCTGGGCGGGGCTTCACCAAGCGTCCAATCAACGTCTGCTCAGCACAGGTTTATGAACGTGAAAGCGACCTTAAAGAACAGCTCGACAGACAGACACTGACATCCCTTTGAGGAGAGACGCGCATTAGTGTTCTGCAGCCAGCGTTAACGTGATCATTTCACTTACACCCAGGTGGCCTAACAGACACGAGGATAAAACGAGATTGTTCTCAAAATAATTATTATAAAATCTGTTTATTATAAAAGAATTATTTCACCAAACCATTATTATGGCGTGAAAAATATATTAAGTCAATAAAGTAAAGGTTATATAAAGTATAATAAGCAATAAAAATATAATTTTCTCTCCCCCTCTGTGTTCCAACCCCTATTTTTATTTTTTCCGGGGATTACGGGCATGTTTTTTTTGTAAATCTGGAAACTGGTCCATTGAACAATTTGCAGGCTTCCGATGGTAAATGGTTTTGGTTTCCAAACTTGTGAGTTCAGAAAAAATTTATATGTTTGAAACTTTTTAATCCAAAATAGTTTTTTTTTTTATCTGAAGTTCTCCCCTGACTCATTTTCTTTGCTTAAACCTGTATGAAATGAGCTGACACACGCACTCACATTCTTTCCCCTTTTTTGCACAGTAAAACATTTCTGTGGAAATGTTAACCCTTTTGCAATAGCCTTTTCAATAATCTCCTTTTAATTGTACATTTCACAATATATCACGAGCATTACTTTAATTAGTGGTAACAGAACACATTTCATGCGGCTGGAAGGGCATCTGCCGTGTAAAACATATGCCGGAATAGTTGGTGGTTCATTCCACTGTGGCGACCCCGAAAGGGAAAAAGCCGACAAGATAATGTGGTGTCAGCAAACACAATTCAAACTGTACAAAATTTGTTCAGCCAGAGAAATTAAGTAATTTAATTTTAGTATATTTTCAATAATTATATAAGCTGTTTTTTGAAAATGGAATTTTTTTTTAGCATACAATCACTTAACAATCACATTTTTTTCTCCCTGAGCTATTTTCATTTTCTTTGCTGACACCTGTATGAAATGAGCTGGCGCACGCACTCACATTTTTTCCCCTTTTTTTGTTCCTCCGGTGTTGCACAGTAAAACAGTTCTGTGGAAATGTCAAGCTATAAAATAAAATATATTTCATTTAACCCTTTTGCAATAGCCTATTACACGACTTGACTATTAGGGATTCAATAATCTCCTTTTAATTGCACATTTCACAATATATCGTGCGCACAACTTTATTTTGATCATTTTAAAGTAACCAATTATAAAGTGTCAAAAATACACTACCTTAAAAATAAAGATAACCCTTTTAAATTCTTTATTAAAAGATCTGAAGTACTGAAGAAATTCTTTAGCCTCTGACCAAACATAGTTCTCTTTGCAAAGGAAGTATACAATCAAACATTTCATGCTCATTTTTTCAGTTTAGCTAATCCCATCAGCAGCTGATCTCTTCTCTCCCTCCGAGCTGCAAGGTGCTGCTGCTCACTAGGAATCAGGTCACAGATCTCCTATAATGGAAGACAAAATATAGTCATTACAAACATTAAAACCTTAAACCCAAAAAACAATAAGGTTACTTAACCGGCACACCTTGGTAATCATAGCTGCAGGCTCTCCAGAAAAATCCGGAACAGGCCCAAAAGTATTGAGAACCCTCTTTATTCCCTCACTATAGCGCTGGAGATAGTCTTCCATACCTACAGTTGCAATGTACAGGTCATGTTATTCACGAATGCATGTAACGCTGCTCTCCAGTATAAATGAATACAGAGTATAGGTAGCATAATAAAAGGGAAGTGTGAGCCAAATGACAAAGCAAATCAGGATTAAGAAACATTTAGTTTTTCCGCTGAGTTTCCAAGCGTGAATGGAGTAGCTCCTTGTCTGAAAGGCACAAGTTCTTCTAGAATGGCTCTCTGCAGATAAGATGTGCGCCAGTGAAAGTTCAGCCACAGTTCTTTGCTTACTGGTTCCAAGAATCTATTTCATTACAGTGATGGACGAAAGAAAGGTGTATACAGGGGGCTTTCTCACCCCAGTGAGAGAATTGTAGCAGCACGAGGACCCTCTGCTGAGGATGATAATTCTTCTGTCACCATCGAGTGCTGCCACTGATCACATGGCAAAGAGCGTTTCATGAGAGGAGGAGGGTCCTTTAACAGATTTCATACTACCTTATGATTTTCACCATGAACATGTGATCTTTTCAAAACACTTTCACATTTACAGAAGTTCCTGACTGTTGCATCTTATAACTTTATAACTTTTCAGGTTATTTGTAGCTTTAAGCACCAAACTCATTTGGCAATCCACAACAGTGAACAGGAGATTCCAAGAAAGTCATCAGGAAACAGTTGGCTTGCCTTGTGGTGCATTGAGATGCATGGTTTCAATGGGACCAATAAAGGCGTAGCGCATACCCAGTCCCTCAGACATCACCATATCAATGTCCTTCACTGAGATCACTCCATCCTGCAGGAGAACAGAAATTAAGTTAATTTGGCAACACCGTCAGTTGTGCTTCATTAATGTTCTGATCTTCCAATCCTAAAATTACAGTTTCCTACGTAGAGCTCGTCCATATAACAAGGTTTGGTCCAAAAAAGGGAGAGGCACATGGAGGTGCCCCTTCTTATCATCCCATCTGAGGAGCACTCAAGCCGCTCTCATCGGATTAGGTTTCTTTTACCATCTAACTCAGTGTCCTCCCAACAATAGGATGTTTTGGCACGAAGGAGAAGGGAAGCATGGCAGTGCCAAGCTTATGGCCCACTTTCCCCTCGCATTACCTGTGGCTGCAGATACCTGTTCCCTGACTGTGCTGAAATCAAAGCCTGGAAAAAGAAGGGCCAATGGGGAACAAGTTTAAGAAAGGGACAGGGTGGTCTTTGTTCATTTCCTGCATGTAACAACGAGGCTGTTATCTTAGCGTCACTAGGCGGCGGACTGGCGGGGGAAATCGTGAAAAGAGGCCTTTCCTTCGTAGTAATCACCGGGGCCAGCCATTAACTTTCCCAGCTGCTCTACTTTCCAGAGCTGGCACTCTCTCAAAAGAGATCTGCCAGAACAAGAAGCGCTGAGTTTTACCTGGTGAATCAAATCTCATTTCATACCCTATAAAGTAAATGTAAAAGCAAACTTGAAATAAAAGTATTTAGGCAGTAAAAGAGGTTAAAGCATGTACTGCAAACATCGTATGAAACTGGATTGTCTGCTAGTAAAACAAGTGTGTTTGGTGGTGGGCATGTAAGGATGTGTGTGACTGGTGGGGTGTGTTTGGTGGTGGGCAGGAGTCTGTAGAGTGTGAAAAAGTAGCCACATTCTGTCAAACTGACCCAGGGTAGCTTATAACCTCCAGAGTGTGAATGGGTGGTGAATGAATACTTTGTAAAGCATCTTGCCATAGTACAGCTATGCTCTTGATTGGTTTATTCGACAATCTGTTTCTATGGTTCTGTTTTGATCAGTAGTCTTTAACAAGGTTCTGTTATCATGTAAAGAGGCCAAACCCCCAGAATCTTCTCGGAAGCACACACAAAAAAAAATACAGTTTAAAATGTTAACTTCATAAAAAAGCCACAAATCGTTCCATTGAAACAATTTTTACTTATAAGCTTTCATATGTCATGGTGTTCAAAACATTTAAAATATTAAACTCAACCATAACAAGCTGAGCCATCTGATCCAGTTATTCTGGTCTTAGCCACCAGTTTAGATTCAAATAGAAATGTGCATTATACAGTATAAGCAGATATGGGACATTTCAGTGCATTAAAATCATAGACTGAATGAATGCTGTGTCCGACATTACTTGGCTTTATGAAGAAAAATGTAGAAACTGTAAGTGGGCGAAGTCATTTATTTCCTTGGTGGTGGTGCAATACCAGATAACTGAAAATGGGGGAAAAGATATGAGAGAAGCTTAAATGATGAATCTAAAATTGCTCACCGGTGCTTCATGCTCTACACCGGCCACTGAAGTGGAAACACTCTTGATTAAGCAAGAATGAAAAAGCTATATCCCTGTAAAATAAGTTCATAAGTTCATTAAAAGCATTACGATGTAACTTCTTGTATTTAAAACATGACTAATTTGACGTAAACAAAAAGTTACAAGATACAATTACAAGTCAAGTGCAGGTTTAACTGGTTCATCAAGATGGTTTGTTTTCAGGGTTGGTCATTTTTACTCCTAAAAAACAGACTCTTTTGAAACATAAAGTATCTATCTTCAGCTGAGAAGGAGGAGAAGCATTTGAACCAAAACACGCAGCTGTTAGCGACGAGCAGATTTGGATTTGTAACAGAACTTCTCATACACATTTCAAACTGTTCAAAAATGTTCAGCCAGAGAAATTAAGCAGAACATGACAAAAGATATTGTCAATAATTATATAAACTGTTTTTTGAAAATGGAAAATTATTATTTTTAACATAAAATCACTTGACAATCATATGGCAGACAGGGAGAAGGAGGTGTGCTGTTAATGAACGTATCACTCATCTATGACTTATTGGTCACCAGGCTTAAGCTAACTGGGCGTTGCTTGAGGAACGTGCAACATAGGCAACACCCAGTACTATAGCCTGGAGATACTGGGCCTATGGGTTAACCAGCATGACATGCAACCAACCTAAGTTGAGCTTTCCTTACATCATTAATCGGATAAAATAGACATTAGTATAAATATTGTGGGGACATCCCAAAGCAAAACAATTTGAAGGGCAAAAAAACACATGGATAAAAGAGACAATTACAAAAAAAAATTATCTGTTTTTACCTGTTTAAAAAAATACATTGTATTTATGTTTTTCAAAAAAAAGGGAAAAAAAGAAATATTACTTGAAAATGTAGCTAAATAATATGTACTGTAGGCCTACACTTGCTTTAATGAAACAAACATAAAAATTGTAAGAACAGAATTAAATTCAAATTTTAATCCTTAAACAGCAAAATCCTTAATTTCCACCCTTAAACATCAGAAATCTACCATTACACTGCAAAAAATGCACTCTTGGAACAAGAAAAAAAAAACCTCAAATAAAGTTAAACTCTTCTTATATCAAGCAAAAAAATCTGCCAATGGGGTAAGCAAATTTGACTTGGCAAGATTTCTTAAAATTAGAAAAAAAGTCTAGCTGATAAATAGACAAAAACTCTCAAAACAAGACTTTACAAATTGTAAAACTGCACTGAAACTAGAATATTTCAACTTGTATCTAGTCTCTAGTGGTCTTAAAACTAGGCAATCTGTCTTAAAACTAGGATGTTTTCTCTTTTATTTAAGACTAGCTTAGAAAATTTAGTATTAAAATAAGTATATACTACCTTAAATTAAGAAAGTTTGTGCTTAATTTTAGTTCTTAAAGTAGAATATGGGTTCTTAAAACTAGAAATTCTAGCTTACAATTTTAATTTTAAATAATTATATTATATATTATTTAGGCCTATTGATGCATTTTAAGACATTACAGTTCAGATAGGAGAGCGGTAGAACACTTAGTAGAGCTCAGGGGAGAAGATCAGTGAAGGACCTCATCACCAGAGGTTTCAGCTCCACATGTCAGCGCTGTGACCGCTGCGCTATCAGTGCTGAAAAATTATTTAGTTTCTGATAAGCTATATAAAACTATAAGAGAAAACATTCTAGTTTTAAGACAGATTGTCTAGTTTTAAGACCACTAGTGACTAGATACAAGTTGGAAAATTCTAGTTTCAATACATTTTTACAGCTTGGAAAGACTTGTTTTGAGAGTTTTTGTATTTTCTTAAGATCCAACAGCTTATGTTACCAGCTAGAAGTTTTTGCTAATTTTAAGAATTCTCACCAACTGAAATTTGCTCACCCCATTAGCAGAATCTTTTGCTTGATCTAGGAAGAGTTCATCTATATTTGAGTTTTTTTCTTGTTTCAAGAGTGCTTTTTTGAAGTACAGATCTCTTCTTTTAAAGTTAGAACTCAATTGGATGAGGTTTTAAGTTTTGGGGTATTGATGATTTATTTACAGTGTAGATCCTTTTTCTTATTTTTATTCACAAACATTTGAATCTTATTTCAAGAAATCAAATGTTCTTACCTTTACTTGATCTAGACTAGAACTTGATTTAAGATTTTTTTTTCTTGTTCCAAGATGCATGTTTTTAACCAGTATTTAATATTGACTTCTTAAAATAAAATATAAGTAACATTCTTGATATAAGAATATGTTGAGTCAAAAATTCTTGTTTTAAGATTCTTGTTTTAAGATCAGTGGCAAAATCGGCAACTTGTTTCACATAGTTTCTTAATTCAAGAACATAAATGACCAGAATAAGATTTTTTTTCTCGTCAAGTAAATATAAGTGTTATTTTCTCAAAATAAGCAAAGTAATCTATACCCAAAAGGTTTAAATTAGAAAATTCTTCCAAAAATAAGAAAATCAAGATTTTCAATCTAATTTTAAGCATTTTCAGCTTTGCTTAAAATTCATTTTTTGCAGTGTAAAGACTTGAGGGATATTTCTGCAATTAAATGAACATGCCATGTTTTGTCTCCTTCACTTTAACTATAGATCGATTATGAAATATTTTAACATGACTTAAGAACATTCCTACGTATATCAAAGGTTATTGAAGTTAAATATCGTTGGACATAACATGTTATGAATGCACACATCAGAAACATTTCATGAAGGACTTTGTCAAGCAATAAATAGAATTCATTCAAGGATCGGGCAACCTAAACATCTAAAAAATCTGTATAAAATATATATATATATATATATATATATTTATGCAAATTATAATTTTAGCAAGTAAATTTTAAGTGTACTTGCATTACGCTTCTACGCTAACACTTTTAACACACTATGAAATAATTGTACTACACTACACTTATAAATATACGACTAAAATATTCTTTATGTGAAATTTATTTTATATAATACATAAACTTTACGTGAAAAAATATTGCATGTGATTTTAAGACATTTTACCACACCTCTGTCACACGATGTTCCTCAAATAACACAAAAACTCCTTTCAGCACACCGAAGAGTAAGCAAGTGAGTAAGAGTTGTTACTCTTAGAGTCACAAGTATAATGTCCATTGTGCAGAGAAGTGTCTTTGTTCTACACTATTGTTTTTGCTTTCGAACAGAGTTCAGCAAACTTGAGGCATGTTCATTTGATCCACTGTGATACAAGTGTCTGTACAAGCAGCACAAAACCACCACTGTGAGGACAGATAAGCTGCTTGTTTTCGGGAAGAACTAAGAGAAGGGGCATTTTTTTCAGCATCAGTGTGATAAGATTCTCTTTTTCTCAAATACAAAGGTCTCTTTTCAGTTCTTTTTCTTTTTTAATATTAGTGACTCCTTAAACTTGAACATGCCACAGTCCAATACAGAGAAGAGAAATCTGGTTTGGTCATCAAAGCTTTTCCCACACATCTGAATAGCCACATTGACTACAATTAGAAGAGGTTTGATAATACTTTAATTAAACTATTCAATAATAATTATTTATCTTTAGTCATTTAATACGATAATTCTTTATCTTTAATCTTCAATCCCTTATCAATTCTGCCACATGTTCAACACATACAGAAAATTTTTATCTAGTTTACGTTAAAATACACAGAATGTACACAGAAACAGAATGTTCTCCAGAAATCATAATTTTTACTCTTAAATCGTATCAAATGTAAGTGCTTATTTATAAATTTCAAGTATATTAGCAGACCACGCTCCACAAAAAATCCCAATTTATAATTTTAAAATGTTAGCTTTTATTCTAAAATGTCATCAGGGTCAATAAATCATAATTTCTATTCTTAAAATGTATCAAATTCAAGCTTTAACTTAGAAATTTCAATTAAATAGAGACACCGCTCCAGAAATCATAACTCCTACTCTTAAAATGTAGCAAATTTACTCATTTAACCTCAAAATTCACCAAAAAAATTAGAAAAGCTCCAAGTGTACATGGACAATTAACCTTAAAATGTGTTACACTTTCTCTGTAGCTCTGTATATATATATATATATATATATATATGTGTGTGTGTGTTGCAATATTAAACAATTTAACAAAAATAGGGGCTTTTGCATTTGTTTACCTTGGCCTTCAAAATGACAAAGTCTGTCACTGCAAAGAAGCAACTGACCATTCTAGTCCTGCGCACTACTATATGTCATCAAACAGTAAGTGACAACACAATAACTCAACACTGACACTATTTAAACTGAAACATGTAATTTAACCATTTATGGTAAGATAAGGGAGAACAGGATTTACCTTCTCCCCTGACAAACTGAAAAAAGATAATTATAGCCAGCAGGTGTTGAGGTCTCAAACCAATTAAGAATTTAAAAAAAAAAAATTTTACAAATGGTTTAAGATTAAGCACAGTATCCATTATTCTAAACACTTATCGTTCTGTTTTATGACCAGACCAACCTGAACCAGTCTCCAGGACTCTGATATGATGGCATACTGAACCCGGTTCAGAGCAAAACCATCAACCTCCTTCCTGAGGCGCACAGGGGCCTGCCCTGCATCCGTCATCAGTGAGAAAGCAGCATCCATGACGGCAGGAAGTGTTTCAGGGTGAGGCACCAGCTCCACCAGACGTACATAGTAGGGAGGGTTTACCTGCGAGTCAAAAAGCATCAGGAAATGAAACCAGTTTATCTGTTCACATGTGTGTTTTTTCCACAGCTACTGTAGACACTGTAGTGATTTTCAGATAATGAAGGTTTCTCTGATGGCACGTGTTCAGTATTCAGGGTTAAACATTCACAAATTGCCGGGGAATGAGAACTGTTATCTAAAACATTTCTGAAAGACAGCAAAACTGTCAGCTCATGAGAACAGAGAGGAATTGTTACATAGCAAGTGTGAAATTAATGTCTGAAAACCCCCCGAGGCCTAGTTTAAACAATTCAATCATTCTTTGCTGCAGGACTGACGAGAAAAACCTGACGTGACCAAACAAACACTGAAAAAGTAGAGAAATACAAAGAATCAATCTAAAAGTCACAGGAATGTGGTGAGAATGACTGATAAGAGCTGGGTCACCAGGGGCAAGTTTGAGGTTTCAGACATCTTATAAATTAATCTCGAATGTGATTTGTTTAGATCCAAGATACGTGGTCTTATTTCCTTAAGCTTGCACTTAACATTTTCCTCCGCGGGTATTTTTACTCATCGTCCATAGCAAGCTTTTCTTTGTTTCTAAGTCTTAATCCAACTACACTTCAACGTAAAATATGAGGAGGAAAATTGTTGTTTTCTTAAATGAGGGGGGAAAGGTGTGCACAGTACTTCCGTGTTAACCAACAAGTTAAGCCAGTAAGTTACAAGCATTTTAATTAATCAACATTTATTTTCCTGTCTCAGATAAATCCCACTCACAAATCTCTTTTTGTTGAGCAATGACTAATTCAACTGCAAAGAAATATATTCTATATAAATTCCAGATGGATGATGTAGATTAAATAAAACCCATTTCACAAGAATCAATATGCTTAACTTGAGGCCAATCAAAACCAAATGTACTTATTTAGCACTTTATTTGCTTCACACACAAGGCGCCTAATATGGATAATTAAAAGTAAAGTTAATTTTGGCTAATTATAGGGGGTAAGAAAAGAACTACACTAAACTGTTACCCAAGGAATTGTAGAATTTTTTATGAAACCTCAAAACATTTTATTCTTGTGAAATCTATGGAGCAAAGGTTAATATTAGAAGAAGAAAAAAAAACATCCTAATCTGTCATTCAGAATATTATTAAGATATTAATTCTTCATTCAAAAATTGGAATTGTGAACTGGGATGCTGGCTGTAAGTGTTTTCTTCACAAAGTTCCATTAGCTACTGATTAGGCTTATATGAATCCCTGCATACCACATTTTGTGCTTTAAAAAAACACACAAAAGCTATAAACGGCTGAATAAAGTAAAACAGAATAACTACATATTTACAGTTTCTATACTTGTTTATGCTTCTTTCACTCTTAAGTGACTCAAATGTTTCAAGTGGTGTTTAAAATGACTAGAATAAAGCAGCACCTGTCCAAATCTTCCCTAGTTCCCTCGGGCATCCCTCAAGGGTCTACTTTGGGCCTGATACTTTTCCTAATCTATATTCTCCCAATAGGTAACTTATTAAAAAAAACATAAAATTCCGTTTCGGCTTGTGGGACTTCGGACACAGCCGACCGGTACCGGCAGGCCAAGCGCGCAGCAGCCAATGCTGTGTTAGAGGCAAAAACTCGGACCTGGGAGGAGTTCGGGGAGGCCATGGAGGAAGACTATCGGTCGTCCTCAAAGAAATTCTGGCAAACTGTCCGGCGCCTCAGGAGGGGAAAGCAGTGCCCCACCAACACTGTTTACAGTGGAGGTGGAGAGCTGTTGACCTCGACCAGGGATGTGGTCGGGCGGTGGAAGGAATACTTTGAGGATCTTCTCAATCCCACTGTCACGTCCTCTGTCGAGGAGGCAGAGGCTGGGGTAGTTGAGGTGGATTCGTCTATCACCCAAGCCGAAGTTACTGAGGTGGTCGGTAAGCTCCTCAGTGGCAAGGCACCGGGGGTGGATGAGATCCGCCCTGAGTACCTCAGGTGCCTAGATGCTGTGGGACTGTCCTGACTGACACGTCTCTGCAGCATCGCGTGGCAGTCAGGGACCGTACCTCTGGAATGGCAGACCGGAGTGGTGGTCCCTCTTTTCAAGAAGGGGGACCGGAGGATGTGTTCCAACTACCGGGGGATCACACTCCTCAGCCTCCCGGGGAAAGTCTATGCCAGGGTACTGGAGAGGAGAGTTCGGCCGATAGTCGAACCTCGGATGCAGGAGGAACAATGCGGGTTTCGACCTGGTCGTGGAACACTGGACCAGCTCTATACCCTCTGCAGGGTCCTCGAGGGGTCATGGGAGTTCGCCCAACCGGTCCACATGTGCTTTGTGGATTTGGAGAAGGCGTTCGACCGTGTCCCTCGTGGTGTCCTGTGGGAGGTGCTCTGGGAGTATGGGGTCCGGGGCACTCTGCTAAGGGCTGTCCGGTCCCTGTACAACCAGAGCAGGAGCTGGGTCCGCATTGCCGGCACAAAGTCAGACCTATTCCCAGTGCGCGTTGGCCTCCGGCAGGGCTGCCCTTTATCACCAGTTCTGTTCATAGTTTTTATGGACAGAATCTCAAGGCGCAGCCGGGGGCTGGAGGGGGTCCGGTTCGGGGACCTCAGGATTTCATCACTGCTGTTTGCAGATGATGTTGTCCTGTTGGCTTCTTCGGGCCTGGACCTGCAGCGTGCGTTGGGGCGGTTTGCAGCCAAGTGTGAAGCGGCTGGGATGAGGATCAGCACCTCCAAGTCTGAGGCCATGGTTCTCGACCGGAAAAAGGTGGCCTGCCCTCTCCAGGTCAGTGGAGTGCTCCTGCCTCAGGTGGAGGAGTTCAAGTATCTCGGGGTCCTGTTCACGAGTGAGGGGAGGATGGAGCGTGAGATCGACAGACGGATCGGTGCAGCATCTGCAGTGATGCGGTCGCTGTATCGGTCTGTTGTGGTGAAAAGGGAGCTGAGCCAAAAGGCGAAGCTCTCGATTTACCGGTCGATCTACGTCCCTACTCTCACCTATGGTCATGAGCTTTGGGTCATGACCGAAAGGACAAGATCCCGGATACAAGCGGCCGAAATGAGCTTCCTACGCCGGGTGGCTGGGCGCTCCCTTAGAGATAGGGTGAGAAGCTCCGTCACCCGGGGGGAGCTCGGAGTAGAGCCTCTGCTCCTCCACATCGAGAGGAGTCAGCTGAGGTGGCTTGGGCATCTGTTCCGGATGCCTCCTGGACGCCTCCCAGGGGAGGTGTTCCGGGCATGTCCCACTGGGAGGAGGCCCCGGTGAAGACCCAGGACGCGCTGGAGGGACTATGTCTCCCAGCTGGCCTAGGAACGCCTCGGGATCCCTCCCGGGGAGTTGGAAGAAGTGTCTGTGGAGAGGGAAGTCTGGGCATCCCTGCTTAGACTGCTGCCCCCGCGACCCGGCCCCGGATAAGCGGGAGAAGATGGATGGATGGATGAAAATTCCGTTTCACTGCTATTCTGATGACCTTCAGCTTTAGATCTCCTCAAAGACTCTTCCATCACTCTCTTTACTGAACTGCCTCTCAGATCCGAATGTCTGGTTTCCTGCAAATTTTCTCCAATTAAACAACGATGAAACAGAAATGCTAATAATTGGTGCAAAAGACAGTCTTCTAAAATCAAATATTCCTTATATAAAGTTGGATGCCACATCAGACCTTGTTTCTCATCAGGCTAAGAGTCTCTGTGTAATGTTTGATAGATCACTTTTAAATCACACATGAATTCAGTCACTAGTCCTGCATACTTTCAGATCTGAAACATAAACTACCTTTGTCCATTCTTAACAATGGGTCATGCGCTTGCTACTGAAAGCATTGACTACTGCAACTAATCATACCGTGGCTTTCCAAAGAAGTCCCAACACAACCTTCAAAAAGTCCATAACCCAGCAGCTCGGCTGATTAGCATTACTCCATCCTCTGATCACATCTGGCTTCACTGGCTTCTGGTACCCAACTGCTCTAAATGATTCTGCTCACCTACAAAGCTCTAAATGGTGCTACTCCCTATCTAACCAACTTCCATCAGGCTTTGAGTTGTGCTGCACCCATGTTATGGAACCATCGGGAACCACCAGTGGGAATGCCTACACTTTTAAAAGTATGCTAAAGACCTCTCTTTTCAAACAGGCCTATTCGGTCTGATTTGTTTTCCTGCTTTTATTTGCTTTGTGTTGTGTTGTTTCACTGTATCTTTGTGTTTTGTTTTTCAGTTAACATTGTGTTCAACCTGTCTGTAGTAAAGTATCCTTGGGTGACTTCAAAGGCACTAAGAAATAAAGCCATTTCATCCAACACACAGTGCCATCATAACTAACCGGATGTGATATGATGCAGCGGGCTCGGTTCTGGAGCCGAGAGAAGACATTGCTTGGCATCAGACAGGAAGTGGAGCTGCTGAGGATAACGCTTTCAGTGACCAGATTCTCCACCTCGTGGAAGACACTCTGCTTGGCTTCCAGGTCTTCAAACACACATTCCTTGTTATCAATAAAAACATATAACAGCGGCTGACGGTTAACACTGTAGCAAAAGTGACTCAAGCTGTAGCAATATTTTACATTAGAGTACAAAGTGAAACAGGGATGAAATATGAATGGTAGAAAAATTGGGTTTAAAAGAAATGTTTCAATTCCTTTTATATTGGAATGTACATTGTAGCTTGTACCTGTATTTTCAAAATCAGAAATGTTTTAGTAATGATCCCTAATCAAAAACATGCCTCAATTCATTTATGCATATTTGTGTAAAAAAAAAACACAGCATGGGACGTGTTGGAATTTTTTTGGAATGTATTTTCAAAAACAAGAAATGCTTTCAAGCATTTGAAGTGATTCAAAGACATTATTTATGATAAATACTGCCTTTTGAACGTTATTAAGGGAGCATTAATAGTTCAGTCTAGTCTGAATATTTATTACAAATTATTTAAAAGGGGCATTTTATTGATAAATGATAAAAGCTGGGTAAGAGCTAAATCTGATGTTTCACTTAGACTCCAATTATGTGATTTTATTTTAATTCTTATTTGTTGAGATTTTAGAGATCTTTTCAACCATTACATACTCAAGTCTACAGACATTGATGCAACATAAACAGAATAAGAGAGGGATTTTAATAGCAGTTAAAACAGCAATTTTTGTTTTTTCTAAGAATTTTCCAAGGTAAAAGAGCGTAAAAACCTAATTGAGTCTTGACATAGGCATCTTCAAAAAATATATAGTTCATTGAGTGAAGCGCATTCACACTATGTATAAGAGAACCTAAAAACACAGAAGCTAGCTGAGAAGAAAATTACAAATGTTCAGTTAAATAACCTTTCTTTAAAATCAAAGGTGCTTTGAATGCCAACAATCATTCAAAACAGAACATTTGAACCACGTATTGTACTTTCCTATTGAACTAACCATTTCACTACTTGTCAGGAACAGCAAAACAAGCTTGTTTTTCTCTAAGAATTCAGCTATTGTTAAAACAAATTTCCAGTTCTCATTTAAAAATTACACAAGCCTTTTTTAATGCCAAAGGTTTTGCACTAAACGTCTAAATATGAAACATCTACCAGTACGTTAATAGTACATATGGACAACTCCCTGTTTTGAGTGAATCCCAACTGGGCTTCCCTCACTGTGAAAAACACAAGTATCAAATTGACTGGTTACTCTTATTTGCCCACAAAAGTAAGAGTGAGAAACCTCTCCAGGGTGTTTCCCCATCTTTCATTGATACACTCATGTGATCCTTTAAGGAGTGAGTGTGTTTAGAAAAATAAATAATTAAATGGTATGCAAAATGTCAATCAACTGATGTTCAACACAGCTTAATCATTAAACATGTTAACATAATCCAACAGTTGATACCATTTACATACAGGAGTGATTCATCATGGAAGGTTCTAGCTGTTGTAGAAAGCTCATGTGGTTTGCAGAGTGACTAAACAATTCAGCATGGAGTGATTGGTTTGCTCTTTATCATATGATCTTTCTTCACGTGACAAACATGTTTTGGCTCACTCTCTGAGAGCTGTTCATGCTCTCATCCACACTATCATTTCTTCTTCAATAGGAGGAAATCATCTACGTTAGAGAGGAAGCTTACCTGGACAAAGAAGGCTCCTTCGAGGGCCTGCTGTAAGTCCTCGTGACTACTGAGCAAACTCAACTGTTCTGCAGAGCTCAGCTTTCCTCTCAGCGTTCCAACATGCTCGAGCTCTTCAAGCTGCTTCCTGCTCAAACACATCATTCATCCTGTCTCCGACATGTCCTTAAAATTCATGATTATGTGGATCATAATCACTATCTTGCACATACAAGTCGTTTTCTTCCTGCTTCCCTGTAAATTACGCCTAGCCTAGTTCTTAAGAAATTACATGACTCCACATGGATTATAAAGATGAATTGTTGTGTGTGTTGTAATCTCTCGTTATATTAGTCAGGGCATGTCGATCAGAGGTTCTAAATGAAAGGGATTTAAAAAGGCACATTTTAATTTCCATTCATTTATAATTTTAGTTGTTTAATCTTGGTTTGAGTGACATTGTGCTTGATGTGACTCCTGAAGGCATTTAGTGGCATAAGTTCATCTGAAGCATGTTTTTGAGCTTAGAAGAAAAAACATCAAACATCAAAAGCACAGGGAGAAGATTCAAACTTCTCAGAAGAAAGCCACCAGCTAGCCATAAACACGTGACCAGCAGCACTGCTCCCATCCCTACCATGCTGCTCCCACATTCAAATTGAATGAGAATTCTTTCTTTCATTAAATAAAGATTTTTAAAGTTGTGGTGTTGTTTTTGAATCACCCTGTTTCTTGTTTTAATTTAGAAATATATATATTTTTTTTTATAAAGTATTTTTTATAAAGTATTGTTGATTTACTTGGGGTATTTTGGGTTGTCAGAAGCAGACTCAAATTGTTATTTTTCTGTGTGAGCCGTGAACTCCCTTCCAGACAACATTAATCCCTACAGCTCCCTCTGGTGACAGAAAATAAAAAACCTTAAATGTTTTGAAATACTTGGGTACATTGTCCCTTTATGAAAGCTTAACAACGTTCTTGCGATACGATAGCTTGTTAAAAAAGCAACTTTAAAAACAACTTTTTCCCCAGGAATCTATTTTAGAATAAAACAAAATTAAACAATAACATTTCACATCAAGTACATCTTTTCACAGAAAAAAGAGCAGAGTTTAGTTGATTTGTTTCTATGTGTCAATCTTTTACACATCACAGATGACTTGAACAAATTATTATACAACTTTTTGTCGCATCACTAAAACATACCAAAGAAAAAATGAAATACTATATTCTTCAAATATTTGGCTTGTGAGGGCATCACCTCCATAATGTAGGCTAGCATTTAAATGGTAATAACGAGGGTGAAAAAAGGAAAACGTTATGACCATTACTGTCATAACCCCTCTGGTGCAATACCAAACGGCTCAGGAACAGGGGTCAGTTAAGTGACCCCCAAAACCGCATTTGTGGGAGGATCTTGGATTTTGCACCCTCTACTCTCTTCAAGGCAACCTCATTTGTGAGAAGACCATGGCTTGCATTTGTAAGAAAATCTGGTTTTTGTGACAATTCATTTTGAAAGTAAAGACAAAATCATGCAAAGAAATACATGTTAACAAATTTGGTTGACAACTTTTGTTTTACAAGTTCTCACAATGTGAGTAAAGTTTGAAAAGTATTGAAAATACAAAAAGTATTTCTAATTTCATATCACAAATATAAGTAGTATATATTTATATAATAAATATAAATACACAGCACAACAAGTATGTAAAGAGGGGATGGCAGAATGTCCAACTTGAGTGATCCTTTCTCCTATAGAGAAGCGTTACTCTCCTCATGTATCCTGTTTGCCACTTACCTGATCTCTGTGATGGCTGCTGAAGCCTGTCCTGGTTTGTTGTCGTAGATTTTGACCTGGTAGCCTCCACTCAGGAAAACCATGGCCCAGGAGCGGCCGATCAGTCCACTATTTATATGTCAAATACATATAGCATTAGTTCAGTGCAACTGTTATCAAGAAATGTGTTTATGCTGGCTACATCAGACATAATTGGAATACTGTTTGTGAGTATCTGATTTACACAGACAAGACATTTTGTGTAGCATCACTCCAGCACAAACATGAACAGTATGCACACGATGTATTGAAAATATGGCATAAGATGATAAATAAATAACTGCTTACACGTGAAATAAAACAAATTTGCAAACAAGAGTTGCACCAGACAAAGTAAAAAACTGGATAGCTAATGTTTGATGGTTAATGATGTCAAGTTTCATAGAATAACTGTGTTCATGTCACACATTATTGAACCATTGCATTATTAGGCTATCGCACAACAAAGTTCAAAGTGCATTCGGTTTGAAATTGCTGCAAATTATATCTACAATTTAGCATTACTTGATATGCTAACTAAAATAAACTCACCTTCCAACAATAGTAATGATTTTTCCTTTTACTGCACTCATAGTTGGCTTATTAAACAACAACAACAACACCGCTGCGATTCATTCACTCACAGGAACCAATAACAGCGCAACATCAGCAGACCTCAGCTGGTCATGCGCACAGGGGACAGCTACGGCGTCTCGCACGTGTCAAAAATACGTACGGAGTTACAACGGAAGATTGTTGGTTGTATTATAGCTTTAAATGGCTCGTGGCTTCATTAACAAATGTTGTGTTGTAAAGTTATAATTGATGAAATGGGATTAAGAAGGAGAAGTTGTCGCAACGATCTTGTTTAACTTGATGCCTGCATCCATCTTGTATCCTAGCAACCGGTTGTGTTAACGCCGTTCCTTTGACCGAGCTAAGGTGCTAACCAAGGCTAACATCTTTTCTTGAAGAAACCTACAGATTGTTAATCAGGTAAGTTAACGGGTCAGAAAGACGTAATATATCGGAAGTTCTCATTGACATGGACAGCCGCAGAAATTGGTTATTTACGTTTCTAATCAGTGAACTCGCTGGTGAAAATAGTAACGTTACTGCGATAACCTTAACTATTATCATTAAGTCAGAGTAACTGATGAACTCTTAGACTGTGGAAGTGTTGTTTTGGGATTCATATAACGATGCTGTTTCATTCTGTATATAATTTAACGTTAAATTATGTTCTAAACAAACGCATGGCTAACGTTAGTTAGGGTAACGTTAGCGTATGTCTTGATTTAACTTTATTTTAGAAAGAAAATTTTCCTAAACTGTTGAGATTCAAGAAGCTTGCTTTTTTGTGTCTCTAAACCTAATCAGTCTCTTGGAACCATGTATTTATGAATGTCATTTGGAAGTATTGATGAAAATTCATTTTTTTAGCAGTTTACCACTACATATCCACTTTTTTAGATGGAGAACATTCATCTCGTCCCAGAGGAAGAGGAGGACGATTTGTACACAGGCTACAATGATTATAATCCGACTTTTGACTCAGAGGTGCACAAATATGAATTTGTCTGAAACTCCTATATTTTTGATGTGTTTGGATGTCTGTGAGTTTCAAAACTTTCTTCGCCCTGCAGGACCTTCACAATGACATGGGCTTTCAGCAGGCCGTCAGGACAAGTCATGGCAGGAGACCTCCTGTAAGTTTAACACATCTGTTGATTGATCCATGGATCAAACCATAACTGCTGGAAATCTTCTGCGAATTGAGACATTAATTCAGAAGAACAAACCAATGCTTTTATTTTAGTATCAGATGTTACTTCAGACTTTTGTATCTTTTAGATGACAGCAAAATTTCCTGGCACTGCTGCTGGAGGACGACCAATCGGAACAGCTTATGGGGTGAGTAAAGAATCAGATTGTCTTCAGTTAGGAAAATTAAAGGCAATGTAATTGCATTTATACAGAAAAAGAGTGAAAATGGGCATGCAAAACTTTTATATACTGTAACTGAGAGATAAAACACAGAGAATTGAAACTGAAATCTTATCCAACTACATACAGACTACTTATGTATTTACCTTTGTACTTGTCGAATAACACTCCACTAGTGGCAAGCTTTTAGGCTGGCAACCCTTAGTAACTGTCCTTATCCCTAAAGTTAAGTAACTGGAGTCTTACATTTTCTTCACATAATCCATGTTGTGTTTGTTTGTGATAATATGATGAGATATAAATAGAGGTTTAAACCTTTACAGGAACTGTCCAACTTCTGTTCTTTTTTGGTGAGTGATAAATAATACAAAAGCAGGATCATCAGAGTTAAAAAAAAAAATCCTGCTCACTATAACAACTGCTTCTTTCCAGACATCAAGCTGATTTGGCACAAATTGGTGCTATTTTTCCATATATGATTGCTTCATTTTTTTTCTTTTTCTAGTCTCGTGCTGCTGTTGGCACTGCAATGGGTAGACCCCCGACTGGAGCTGTTCAGGTCCGTCAGTTCAGTTGTTACTTTTTCTTTCTTTCAAAGAACAAGAAAATAATATATTTTGGTTATTTGCTGTGTTTTTTGCATACAGGATGGTGCTGCTCGTCCAATGACTGCGGTCCGAGCAGCAGGGTATACTTCATCCATTGCTAGAGGTAAAACAGAGGTCTTTTAGTTTTACATTACCTTTAATCTTTTTTGTCTTTTTTACTTTTTTTTGTGGTAAACCACATTACAAGTTAACATCTTCATTTGTAAAACTGTATTTCAAATTTGTACTAATTAAAATCTACTGAAGTTTGCTGGTGATTAAAAATTAGTTATTTGAGTGTGAAAATATGCAAATGCAGAATTTATTTGTAAAGACCAACATTAATTAAATATTTAAAAATATATAAATTAAATATGATGATAATATATTAATACAAAAAAATAGTAACCATGCATTTCTACATTTTTACACATACATTTATCAATTTCTATTTTACTATTTTGTTTTATTTATTTCTCTGTATCTAAATATTAGCTATACGAGAGTCATTGCTGCAGAAGCCATTGCTAATAGACTGGCTTAAAATTATTTGATTGGTCATTGGAAGCTGCCCGGAATAAAACAATCAATCAAGGCTGAAGTTAGGACCGTCCATATTTGAACATTCAATAAGTTGTAAATAAAAAATATAAACTTAGCATTCCAAAGCTGTCTATACACTTATGTTTACATATTATAGTTCAGTTTGTAGTTTGTTACATGTTAAATAGTTTTCTTTTTAATTCTAAGGGAGATTATTTCTGTTTCTGAAAAATGTGTTCTATGTCAGTTACCATTTCACAATGAAAGTAAAGATCCTTAAATTGTTATCAAAATTACATTAAATACATTACCATTGGTTGAATTCCAGGGTCTGCGTTTGATCCACTGGGACAATCCAAAGGACCTGCTCCACCATTAGAGACCAAGAACGATGATGCGTATGCTTTCAAACTTGCCCAACACATCCACTCTCGAGCTTCATGAAAGCCTGTTCTGATTTTGCTGTCTGTCTTGTTTATTTCGAACGCAGTCCAGAAGAGAAAATTAAGATCTTAGAAAAGAAGGTGAACGATTTGATCGAGGAGAGCTGTCTTGCTCATGCTCGTGGGGATCTCCATCTTGTGAGTTTAGTAGTGCTCTTGAACAGCTGTTTTACTTTTCAGATTAAAAAAAGTTAACCCTACATTAAACTCTTCAGTCTCTAGAGAAAGCCAAAGAGGCGGGAAGAAAGGAAAGAGCTCTGGTGAGACAGAGAGAACAAACCAGCACCGCTGACCATATCAATCTGGATCTGACCTACTCTGTGAGTACATCTCTCCACCAGCACAGCTGTGACTACAACAGTTTCATATTAAAAGATTCTGATCCTTTGTTCAGGTGTTGTTTAATTTAGCCAATCAATATGCAAACAACGATATGTACACCGAGGCTTTGAACACGTACCAAGTGATTGTGAAGAATAAGATGTTCAACAATGCAGGTGAGCGGCTTTCAAATTGAGTATCTGAGGAAATGTAGTTAGCTTTTGGTGAACCCAACATCAAATGGGGAGAACAGCCAATCATAGATGAGCATTATGTACTGGGCCTTAACGAATGGACTACTGTCTGACAGGGTTAAATACAACCAATTTAATAAATGTTGAAATATATTTTTAGCATAACAGGATCCAAACTTGGGTATATCTTTTGAAGCTTAATAAACAAGTTGGGATTTGGTTCACAGTTTTGACTTATATTTATTGGCTTTTTAAAAAAATGTATTTGTATTTTGTTGTTGCTTGCAGATTTTATTATGTTTTAGCATGTTTAAGTTCCATTTCTATAAATGTATCCATTTACAGTCAATAAACATAATGGTTACTTTTGTAACCCCCTTTCCCCGAATAAGGAATGGAGACTTGTGTCAGTGACAACTATGGGAACTCCTGTAGGAGCAGTACTGATACACTTGACCTTAGAGGCCAACCGAAGGGGTCTGTGCCGAGGGAGTATACTCACGTGAAGTTTGCATCCTTCAGATCACTTGTGGCGAACCAATCCTCTGGAAAAACTAAATGGACCATGCATCTGGAGACATCTTCCTGAAGTAGTCTCAGGGGACGAGTCTTCAGAAGACGCAGGTTGAGGATTGGACCCGCCTGTGCGTAAGGGAACTAGAAAGTATGGGATGTAACCCTCTTTCCATGTCGGCAGGAGGGACAGGTTCAATTGCACACTGTGTTAGGAGATGAGACAGAGGACATAAGACCCCATTGAACCTGGATGGCTTGACCGCAACTGCAGTCGGCAGCGGTGCCGGAAAGCGTCTATGAGCCAAGGGACATAATGGGAAGCTCCCTCAAAGTTTCCTAACTTAACTAATGGCGACATACTTAACCGATAGGTCCCAAGCGGGGCCGCGAACGAGCAGTTGGCGAAGCCTGCAACGCAACTGATCTCTCTGGGTGGCCTGTTCTCGGGCCGCTTGCAATGGACCTCTTTCCCTGATGATGTTGGGGAGGCCCCTGTACAGGACTGCTCCTCAGTCAACTCCTCGTAGCCGCTCTAGGTCGCTGATGATTCGAGAAGGACTGAGAAGGTTTCTCTGGCGTCGAGCAGATGGTGGGGGAGCCGATTTAGAAAGGGGACCTGCCACATCTCCACCTTTGCGGCATCATGAGTTCTCACAGACCCTCCACCTGCTTCCTGAACGTAGAGACCCGCAACATGTGGTCCTCTACGGTGATGCCGAAGGGGCCATCTGGGACCACAGCAACAGTTCAGCCTGTGTCAACCAAGATGACAGCTGTGGACTACCAATGTAGACATTGCGTGGCCAACGAGCTTTCCTCCACTTTTAGAGCAGTAAGCGCTAAAGTTCGTAGCAGCTCTCAGCTCATTCACAAGACCTGGGCGACAACTCCACTTTAACACTGCGCGACCCCAAACCCACACATCCAGCCTGGAGATATCAGATGTGAGGGGCAGAGCCACCTGTAACCCAACCTGTCCGGCAGCCTGGGTAAACAACCTGGCCATCTCCTCCGCAGCACAACCAGCCATCACCAGAGGGGGAGAGCGATGTACTGTCTCCTTCGGGAGATGCACAGGCTCTCTCCGGTGCATCAGTAGAGATTGCATTATCAAGCACACAGGAGTCGTCAGAACATCTCAGCAGCCATGTTCCGATAACGATAACACTCTGTGGCAGATACCAAATGCACCGTCGAAGTGGGAAGCATGCGGGACATGAAGCCCAGCATTGACTGTGTGAACGCCGGAGATGAGTACTCGTAGTAACAACATCGCCAGTGGAGGTCTGAAAGAACGCTAGCCACGCTCAAATGCGATATATGACAGAATAGTGAACTTCCACACAGTCGGATCCTACGACCGCTGCGTCAGTATGTTTACACCCCAAAAAACTGATACAGCTATTGAGCTATCTGTCAATGCAATTGATGCACTGCATCCACAGATTTGGGCGGTCGACATGTTTGGAAACACGCTACAAATAGTAGACCGGCAACAAGTGCTCTAATAACAAAGAGGAGCCTTACTTGGTTTGATGAAAGGCAGTGAAAGAGGAGAGTCTGGGGTGGTCAGCGACTCGGGCCTACTGTGTACAGCCAGGAGATCACGCTGGTTGTGTAAACACCAGATCTCTTGATCACGATGTGAAATCTTTTACCAGCCGCTTGTGTCTCAGAGTATAGCTCCAATGAGCAAATGTCTACATGTCTAGTTCTGCAATTAAGTTTCTCTAACTGTGTATTCTACTCCAGGACGGCTAAAAGTGAACATGGCAAATATTTACTTCAAGCAAAAGAACTACACCAAAGCAATTAAGTTTTACCGCATGGCTTTGGATCAGATCTCAAATGCTCACAACGGGATGAGGTCAGTATCTGAGTTGTTATTCGCACTGTATTTACTCTATAACTTGAAGTTATATTCAAATCTTTGAAACTTTTCTTTTTCTAAAGGATCCGGATCATGCAGAACATTGGAGTTGTGTTCTTACACATGGGCCAGTACTCTGATGCCATCACTTCCTTTGAGTACATCATGAGCGAGAGCCCCAGCATAAAGACTGGCTTCAACCTCATCCTTTGCTACTACGCCATTGGAGACTGTGAGAGGATGAAGAAAGCTTTTCAAAAACTAATTTCTGTTCCCCTTGGGATTGATGATGAGGACAAGTACATCTCTCCAAATGTCAGCAGGCAGAACGAGTTCTTCATAATTCCATTATAACTTTATTTATTCTTAAGTTGAGTTTTGTCCTATTTCAGGATGATCCACATGCAAACATGGTGATCGAGGCTATAAAGAATGATAAGCTCCATCAAATGGAGAGAGAGAGGTATTTTGATCTTATAAACTAAATAATTATTCTTTGTTTACAGTAAAACCAGGGGAAAAGAGTATAAGGGATAAAACATTTGTTACAGTTTCAGAACTATGTTTTATTTTTCAGAGAATTAGTTTTACGTGCCTTAAAACATGAACAAATAAAAGTTAGTTGTCACATCTCTAGAAATCCTGGGTTACTCCCAAAACAGTCGTTTTAGTTGCGTTAGGATTAAAATATCTTCTAGCAGCTTGTCTAGCGATACATTTTATTTGATCAAGAACATCACAAAGAATTACATAGGACAAAACAAACAGAACAAACTATAAAGTATACTACAGATATAGTTTAGCATTGATAAAAGCTATCCTAAACTAAAACTGCCTGAAAAGATTCTTTTTAAAGGGACATCTTGAGTTTTCCTGTTGTTCGAATAGAAATATAACTTTAGTATTTGCGCACCTTTTTATATTTGACAATCAGGGTTATAGCAAATCCCATTACAAAAACACCAAATGTATGTCATTATTTATCATGTGAACAATAGTTTTCTACTTTGCAACAAACATTGCTCAGTGTAAAACTGGGCTTGGGGAAGTTTAGTAGCAATTCAGGAGCCTAGAAATGATCGATATATATCTCAACATCATCAGCAAACACGTCAATTGGATCACCACAGATATGTGCCGCTAACACCACTGGCATCCATTATTTAGAAATCAAAGTAATCTTCGTTTGTTACTGACTTTTCCGAATGAACCTAAAGCAGAGACGTCTGACTCATTTCGTCTTGAGGGCCACATGTGGCACAATTTGCTCTTGTGTTGATCATTACTATTCCAAAAAATGTTTTATTCTTTTTTTAAGAGCACAGTAGTGAAACACGTTCTGGCTGTTCAATTTGGAATTACTGTAACTTTATAAAATGCTATGAACAACCTGAGATTTGGCCAAATTTACAGTTTTTTTTTTATTGATGATGTTATTCATTTAAATTTTTTATAACGTTAACCTATTATTCTCAGGTTATTACTCAGGATATTAATCTATTTATATTAGACAGAAAAACTAACAAAATTAATATAAGAAATATATCTACATATTTATATAAATTTCTTTATCATTTCATTTCAGTGTTCTTAAAAATGAACCCTGCCATATTAGCCATTTCAGAGGCGAAGTTATCGGTGTTTGTATTGTTCTTCATTCATATTTGTTTGTTTCATAGGTTATCATCATGTAACATTTTTGTTTTTTAACCCTCTAGGAAAGCATTAGCTGAAAAATGCATCATGACCTCAGCCAAACTTATTGCTCCGGCTATTGAGTCATCCTTTGCTGCAGGGTTTGATTGGTGAGGATCTTGATTCCTGCATTTGCATGTCAGGGTTTTAAAAAGTCTAAAAATTTTAATCCTAAATTTTAGGCCTTAAAAAGTCCTAAATTGAGTCTTAAATAACTCTTCAGAGGTCTTATTTTTCGGATGTTCATGTAAAGCTCTTTTGATATGTGTTTTGTTGTTGCCTTGGGATTGTCAGAGATTGAGAAAAAGCTCACAAATGCAAAAAAAAATTTAAAGCTGATTGTTAGGGTTGCCAGAGTTAAGAAATGTTATGAGAAAATGCTCATAAATGCTTAACTTTGTAAAAGGCATATTTATGGTTGCCAGAGTTCAAGAAAACCTTCATAAATACTTCAAAAAAATTAAAACTGTGTATTTGAAGCATACTGTTTATTATCCAAAAATATTTTGTATACTTAAAGGTGCAATATGTAAGAAATTGAACGCAGTTAATGATAAAATGGCCGTTAATGAGAGACGTTAAGTTGTTGATGTTACTTGTGATAGAAATGTTAACTAAATATATTTGGTGTTAGTATTGATGAGTATTAAAATTAGTGTTTATATATTATGCTGAAGGAATGTTTAAGCTCTTGTCTGCCTAGGAGGCTTTTTAAGTCTTTACACATAGTGTAGGAAGACTTTCACTGGAAACCTGTAGTCTAGATGGAAGAGAATGAATCCATGCCCTGGAGTTTTTTATGTTCTTTCAGTACCAGTTTTGGTCAAAAACCTACATACCGCACCTTTAAAGTTTTATTGCAGTTGATGGGTTCTAATAACATTTGTCCTTTATTAGCTATTTATTCTTAATGTTTAATGGAACAGATTGGAGCTCAGTCTCTTTCTTCTCCAGGTGCGTGGACATGGTGAAGGGATCCCAATATGTGGAGCTAGCGAATGACCTGGAGATCAATAAAGCCATCACCTATCTGAGGCAGAGGGACTTCAGGCAGGTACAGAAACACACTCCCTGAGGCACCACAGAACAGAGCTAATCGGCTCTTCGTCTGTGTGAACACTTGGCTCTGTCTTTCCCATTCAATAGTCTGTTTCATTTTGTTTCCTTACCTGTCCATCTGCATGACTCTTGAGGCTGAGGTATGTTTGTGTCACTGAATATTTTGTATGTGTGACTGCAGTAGCCTATATGTGTATATCCGTGTGTGTATTGATGTACATCACTGTTCTCATTTAGCGTAGCGCCAAATAGAAATGTTTGAATTTTGCCGGTTAATATTATTTTGTTTTCAGGCCGTCGAGACTCTAAAGATGTTTGATAAGAAAGACAGCAGAGTTAAAAGCGCTGCAGCCACGAATCTCTCTTTTCTTTATTTTCTGGTGAGTGCACTTAAGGAAAGGGATCATTTTGAAGAAATGGCCACTGTTTGGCTAAATTGCTGGCATCCTTTTTTTTCTGACCTCAGGAGAAGGATTATGAGCAGGCTGATCGTTATTCTGAGCTGGCCATGAGTGCTGACCGCTATAACCCCGCTGCGCTTATTAACAAAGGCAACACGGTGTTTGTGAAAGAGGACTACGAGAAAGCAGCCGAGTTTTACAAGGAGGCTCTTCGTAATGACTCGTCCTGCACTGAAGCGCTCTATAATTTAGGTCTGGCACCCTGACAGTTAGACAATGGGATGTTTGGATCATGCTTTCTGATTTACATCTGTTCTGCAGGTTTATCCTATAAAAGGCTGGGTAGACTCGAGGAAGCTCTGGACTGCTTTCTCAAACTGCATGCGATACTACGAAACAGTTCTCAGGTCATGTACCAGCTGGCCACGCTGTATCCTTTATGAAAGTCTATGATTATACATCTTTCAGGAAATACCAACTGAGAATTTTCTAGTGCCCATTCCCATTCTGATCCTTAAACTTCAATATGTTATGAATTATTTTAACCTAATTTCTTAAGTTTTTTTTATTGGTCGGCAAATGCTACAATTTTGTGCAGTAAAATTTCAGGAAAGCGCTGTTCTTTTTTTCTCAGTTATTGAAAAAAATCCATTAATGACAGCACTTTTGTCAAAACACAAAATGTAACATATAACATTGATTGGAAATAAAAACGCTTCTTTTGTTTTGTTTGTTCATTTTGTACACCTTTGTACATTTTCTGAGTGTTAAATAAATTTGGATCTCATCTTTATTGAACAGAACAACATGATCAACTAAAGAGTTTGTCATTGTAAATATTAAGAAAGCTCGATTTCAGAACATGAAAATGTAGGGGTTTTTCTTCTCTTTCTTTTTTTATTTCAGATATTTTTCAATTCGGGTCTGAAAGGGTTCAAACTGAATCCTGTTTTTTTTCTTTTGCCCAAGTTTTTTGATTTGCCATTTATCCTAAAACAAACAATTCGGCGATTATCGTGGAAATTCAACTAAAAGCATTACTGTCATTTGAACCTGATCACCCAGAACACTTGGTCGAACTTTGTGTTCAAGATCAGCTGATGATGAATCTACTCCCAAGATTATATAGGTACCACTTTTCTCCACTAGTAGGCGCTGTATGTAGTCAGTTATATGATCAGAATGTACATCAGGGTTTGAACATGAGGTTATTCGTCAATTTCTGAAAAGGGAAGGTAAAATGTTACTACATTAATAAAATTATATCTTTTAATTGAAACTTTCACTCACTGTCATTTATAAAGTAGTAGCAGCATCACTGACCTCACAATGGTTCACTGTCTAAAAAATGCAACACAATAACTTGATAATGTATCGGCACTAAATTTCTGCATAAAATGGGGTACATAACAATTCCATTGAGATAAGTGTTTGGGTCGTTGAGAGTAATTCTGTCAGCTTCCTTAACCAGCAATAGATATGAGATGCTGGAGGACCCTCACCAGGCCATCGAGTGGTTGATGCAGCTGACCAGTGTGACTCCCACAGATGCCCGAGTACTGGCCAAACTTGGAGACCTCTATGATAATGAAGGAGATAAATCACAAGCCTTCCAGTACTACTATGAGGTAAATCAGTAAAATACATTCCAAATCTTGTTTTGTGGGAAAAAGTAAATCAATAATGTATTTTAAAGAAAGAGTTGGGTTTATTTTCCAGTCGTACAGGTATTTTCCCTCAAACATTAGTGTCATCGAGTGGTTAGGAGCATATTACATTGACACCCAGTTCTGTGAGAAGGCTATCCAGTACTTTGAGAGAGCTACCCTAATTCAGTAAGTAACTCTATCACTGTGGGTTGATTCATCATAGTGTGATGTTAAATAAGAACGGTGAATTTCAGGCCGACGCAGGTGAAGTGGCAGTTAATGGTAGCCAGCTGTTACAGGAGAAGCGGTAGAGGCCTTTCACTCACTCTCACTATATTCCCACTGAAAGCATCATCATGTAATCAATTTTTCCTTTTTTGATATTTTAGGAAATTATCAAAAGGCACTGGAGACCTATAAGGAGATTCATCGTAAATTTCCTGAAAATGTTGAATGTAAGGTGCTCGGGTTTTTTGGCCAAGTTTCATCCAACCCTTTGTGGTTTTGTGTCTGATGGCTACTCTCTGTTGAGCAGGCCTGCGCTTCCTGGTTAGACTCTGTACTGATATGGGACTGAAAGAGGTGCAGGATTATGCCACCAAGCTCAAGAAAGTGGAAAAGATGAAAGAGATTAGAGAACAGGTACCAGGGCACACCTTACTGTTTCTTTTGTGCCTGGCTCATTGCTTATTCATAAGAAAGGACAGTATTGCACACTATGCTAAATGCATTCAGAGGCGCTTTAATCAAGGCTATAGTATAGGCCAGGGGTAACCACATAACCAAAGTTGAAAATAAATCCATTTATTTGCCATTTCGGTTAAGATTTTAGTCAAATTTCTAAATATTATTTTGGATTAAGTATGGAAAAGTAAACTATTTATTTAGAAAATATGGGCAGATTTTTACCATTCTTCATCAAATAAACTATACGTTATATTTTAACCTCAAGGTTCATACTACAAAAATAATTTCTAATATTCTGATTCATTTAAACAGCTATTTCATGGCTTCTAATGATTGTAAGATTACTCTCAATACAACAATGCTTATTCAAGCTCTAAATCAGAGCGTCAAAAGTAAATTGGATGTTTGTAGTAATGATTTTCTTAAGTGGTCTAATAATGTTAATTTTTAAATTCTGATTTGAAGATACTGCATAAACTACCCGTCTTAACAAGAGCTTCTTGATCAACAGGGTTATTTGACAAAAAGGATTTATTATAAAATAAAACGACCATTTTTTTCCTAGCAAAAAATACAGACATTTACCTACAATACTAAACACAAACAAAGATGAGCAATGCAAAAAGAACTCAAACTCCCTACTACCAATTCTTAGGGATCAGATCTCGAATCTCAGAGGATTTGGAACATTGATCCGAAGCTTCATTTAAAACCGTCAAGTCTTGTGATTTTGACCTAAACAAGCTTCAGACGTTTCGAAACACTTAAGTCATGTGACCTAAGCTTCGGCACACCTCCTGAAACCGCATCTGGTTGGTCAGAGACACTGGATCCAAGCGTTGACCGTGTTCTATTCAGTCAATTGTCTGAACCAAGCATCCTAAAGCTGTAAAAACTTGCCACTAATGAAGAAAAAGCATCTTTACCCTGTAGAATTGCTGTTTTGCATTTGTTTTTATTTTAGTAGCTATATTTAGATAATAAAATATATTTTACATGTGTTGACGTGTCACTGCTTTATAGGCTTATTAAACTCCCAATCAACATCCAATGAGCAGTTTCAGTCCTATTCACTTTATAAAGTTATGCTTTGTTCTCTAAAGCTGAAGGAATTATATCTTTAATATAATAGTACTTTCAAATACAAATGTCTTTTCAAATGCTCACAAAGAGTAGTTACATTTTCATTAAATCTGTTTGGAGACATGAAAAAACCTGGTGTTGACAATAAAAAAAAACATCAAACAGTGGTAAAACAAATCTGTAGTTTTATTTTCACATATACACAATGTTGTGGATGGAGATGTTTCACTGAAGATTTTAGAGAAACCATCTGAAGAGGCCAGAGTTTCATGAACATTCAGTGATATTTCATAGATGTCGCTGTGGGGCCAGATGTCAGATTGTTTCAAAGCCTCGAACCAATACAGCTCATTTGATTCATCAGCTTCGAAGTTTCACGAAGCTTCGGTTTGCCCATCACTACCAATTCTTAATTTGTATTTACAAATGTATTAATCGAACAAGCCAAACTGTAGCCAAAAACCAAAGCAAATAATTAGAAGTGCATGTGACAAAAACGTCACCTTTAAGCCAAAGAAAGAAAAGGAAGTGTGTTCTCCTTTAGTGAGTCTGAAGGAGTGCTTTTACTCAGTTATGAACAGCATCGCTGGAGTAATTGTTTCGGGTGGCCAGTTGTTGAACTGCAGCTGGTCTTTTAATTGCATTGGCTGACACAAACCTATACAAACCTATGGCTTTTAACAATGTGACGGTAGTGCTAACATTCATTTGTAAAACATTTGGTGATTCCAGTTTCTCAATAATTTCTCAATTATAAATAAAAAAAATATGTTTAGATAAATATGGAGATATATTCAAATTAAATGTGTAGCTGCAGGGATAGTAATAATAATAAACTTAATTATATGAAGTGCATTTCAAGCTATGCTTTCCAAAGTGCTAAACAGAGAAGCACAGAAAGCTAAGTGCATAAAACAACCGAGATATAATGAATAAATTAAGAAACTAAATAAAATGTCAACAGTCATACGGTAGTATGAAAAAGGTTCCACAAAAGAGTTCTGAAGAGAGTTCTACAGTGTTAGTGCATAGACAGAAAAAGCCCTGTTTCCCCATATTTTTAGTGAGTGTATAATACTGACAGAAGCTTAGACTGAGAAGCAGAGCGTATGATTTGGGTGCAGGCTATTAAGAGATGTCAAACACTCAGGGACCAGACTCTGGAATACTTTATACTTGACAGTTAAGAATTCACACAGAAGCATCCCTGGAGCCATTGCATTGATTTCAGAACAGGTGTGATGTGTTCACATGCTCTAGTCCGGGTCGAGTCACTAACAACTGAATTCTGAACTGTGGATGTTTTAGTAAACTGCCTTCTGGGTGCTCTTCTAACCCTACAGCGAGTGAGATCTGGCAGGGACAGTAGCGCCCGAGGACGGAGGGAGGGCAGCGCTGGCAGTGGTGAGTGTACTGCATCACCTCTGACTAAACCAATGAACTTTTGAATCAAATGTATTTTGAATGTTTTTCTACTCTTTTTCTCATCTCAACTGTTATCTGCCTAACAGGAAATAATTTTACCCTTACACACACGCCGCCTAAACTTCCCAGTGGTATGACTATATACAGCCAAGTAGAGCTAGTTAGCCTTGTGATTATTTAAAGCTACATTCCATAGTTTTGTTTTATTTTCTTGGTATGAAATGTCTTGACTAGTGGTGCATTGTGGTGTTTGAAACATATCATAGCTTTTATAAAATGTTAATCAGATAAATTGTGAGTCTGATCGGCAGATCACAGTGATGGAGTCTCCAGTTGTACTGCTGGTCTTCACAGTATAATTCGCTGTGAGAGCAGGGTTTACATTCTTAAGGGTTATGGCTTCTACTCAAGCTAATATTTTACTATTACATCTAACAAACTACTTTACTCTAATATTGAAGTCTTTGATATAATAAGTAATTTTATGAATGTGTTCATTTTACAATTTATTGATAAAGTATTAATGCAATCATTTGTTTATTAATTATATATTAATTATGTATTGTAAACACACTTTTGAATTGGGCCCAGGTGAACACATTGTGCTTGCTCAAAAACTGTAAAATGTATGAATGAATGAATGAATATTTCCTGTAGAGATGTTTTTAATATTTAGAATAATTTCAAATATATTTCATATTTTAGTTCCCCTTTAGATTTTAGTCTATAATAGAAGATATAATAAATTGGTAATATTAATATTTTTTTGTTCTGGACTTCTCTTTTGGGACATCAGAAGTGGATCTGGGATCAGGTGATCTTGAGTTTTCTGCTGGGTTTAGAGTTCAAACACTTCATTGTTTTCAGCTTCATTCTTCATCTCACTGCTCTCTTCTTCAAACTTTTCCCCATCTTACGTCGTAGGAAGTGGTTCGAACTCCAGGAAGCATAGTGGTACGGTCACTTTTTGTCTCATACGTCAGAATAGAATAGAACTGTAGCAAACCAAAAAAAAAAAAACCTTTCTGGTTATATTTTTTCAGTCATAATTAGCATGTAACAATTTTGTACTTCATTAAGCTTTACATGTTAACTTGTATTAGCATGGAACCTTTTTATATATCCAGTGTGCATTAGTAATCTACTAATCAGCAAAACTCATTATTTCATATAAAGGGTATTAGAAATTGATGTCAGGGACTAAATCAGAGGGATGTGGAGGAAAGAGCCATGAGCTAGGATTTAATCTTGCATTAAAACTGCAGTAGATACAATTCAAAATCTGACTATTAAACCCTCACCTACACAAACATAATATTTGAAGTGTTTTCACATTTCTAGATTCTTAATCTTGTCTTTACTAAATTTTAGATCCGATAAGCGCCAACAAGGCAGATTGATTTATTTTTGCCATATGTTTTTTTTTTAAAGAACGATGAAGAGTTTGTAATCACCACCTGAAGTGTTTCATTTTCTGTGTATAACTCAAAGTAGCAAATGCAGAATAATTTTATAAAGGCTTTGTAGACTCAACACAACTGATTATTCACCTTATTCAAAACTGTTTTTTAGTATCAGTATGGGACATAGGACATGCAGGCGTATTAAGGGTCGATTGACATGGATGCACATATGTTTTCTATCAGATGAGTTCTTTTGTTCTTGCCAGAACACAAAAACACAATGTTAGGAGGACAGAAACCTGGTTTCTTTCACTATTTCCACTCTCTTTGTTTTTGTGGTATTCTGTTCTTCTCCTGATCATTTTTCTGTTTGCTTTCTGTTGTGTTCTGCTCTATTCTGCTCTGTACACCTGAAAGGAAGCAGCTCCAGTCCCATCGACACTCCTCCTCTGAGAGCCAGTGGTAGTGTATATGATTTCACACACTTCACTAATGCAGTAGTGATCCAGATTTACTCAAGCACAATAGTGAAACAGCCAACGCTGTGTATGCCGTTCACTCCTCTCACTCCGCTTGCACTAAACTCTTAATGCTGTGTTCACATTACTTGTAGACTTTCTGCATGGTGGAGTCTAATAAGCAAGGACCCTATGCAATCTTTTCAGATTTTTTTTCTTGCTTTCCTTTACCTGCAGTCACTCGCTCTGAAATGAAGTATAGTCCTGTGCTGGAGCAGGGCAGAGGTATGTGTTCTGTTTCTCACTGCACCTTAGGCGCTCTTAAATTTACTCTTTACTCTTTATTTACAGTTCCTAAAAATGCTCCTTTTGCAGTTTTGTATGGCTGAAAACCATTAAAATAGTATATAGATGTAAATTACAAAAAAATTGAAAGAATAGCATCTTTAAGACTCCTATTTTAAAATTCAAATGAAGTTACATCGGTTCTTCAGAGCACTTCCAGAAATTTAGAATATGACGGGCAATTTGGATTGGAAAAAATCCTAATCTATAGTTGTACGACAAGCCTACTTCTCTTTACAAAGGCTCCACCCACACCCATTTGTCAACAAAAGCATCTATCGTTGTGCGTTCCATCTACCACTCTCTGTGCTCTGATGAATATAGGTGTGATAAAAATGGTAAATACTAGCTAACCAAAACACATAACAGCTACTAATAAAGGACAACTTCTATTTATCTTATCATAAATTAAACTCCATACATACATCAGTTTTATAGTAGAAGCATCACCTGTGTACTGATTGATATTACAAATTGGTGTGATAACAATACTAATTGCTAGCTAGCCAAAACACAACACCTATATCAAAGGAAGATTTTTTTATTTTATACATATACACATACACACACACACACACAAACACACACACACACATATATATATATATATATATATATATATATATATATATATATATATATATATATATATATATACATACACACCTGTGACATACAAAGGAAGGTTATTTAATTCATTGGCAAAGTTTGACTCCATCATTAAGTGTTGAAAATGGAGCGCAAGCCAAGAGAGAGTGATTGCTCTGCTCCACCTCGACCAATCATAGAGCTTACACACTGCGAAGCCTTGATGCGAAGTTAGAAAAAAATCAGAGACGCCTGGCAGATGGAGTCAGGGTCAGGGTTATGTGGATGTGCAGTAATTTGTAGGCTTGACGCATGTATAGTTTGAACTTTAGTTGACAGGCATTTTATAAAAAATGGCAATTTAGCACTGAACATAAGTAGTAGCTGTAATACTTTATTTTTGGGATCTGTACGTATCAAAGAATCAAAATAAAATGTTTTTTTGTGTGTGATTTGGAGAATATGTTTATCATACCAGCACTGAACTAAGCAGAAATCTTTAGATTTTGAAAGATCATAAATCTTAAAAAGAACCCTCCGTATTCATTTAGGTTAATGGTTATGTATGAATTGGAATCTTGTGTCACTATCTTTAAAAGAAAAATTAAAGCATGTAAACTTTGTGTGGCTTGATTTTTTTTTTTTTTTTTTTTTTTCTATTTTGGCAGGATGCTCTTCCTATGTTTATTTCTATTTTGTCTCAATATCCATGATTTTCCAAAATGCATCATCTTTCTCAGCATATGAATTCGTTTGCAGCACAACAGAAGAAGATGTGCTCTGTTTCCCAAAAATAACCCCTTTCGCTGCCTCACAAGAGGGATTCCAGTACCTCCCTTCTGTTTGTAAAGAGAGCAAATAAAGCTGAGAAATGTAGCAAGTTCTCTTCTGAGAACTATTCCAGTATCACAGCTCTCGATTGAGGTTTTTGGTGAGTTAAACCACGCACCAAAAAAGTCGTTTTTGATATGATATGATTCAGCAGTTGGCGGATCCTGTGGAGAAAACTACTGTTGTCTGCAAGATTGTTTTAACTTTTGCATTTGCTAGGACATTTAAAGCTCCCTGTTTGCTAGACTCAGATTCAGAGACCAGATGTGAAATACAGCTGTGTTACTTTTGATTACGTAAGTGTCAGTGTCCTAATTCACTCGTTACTTTGGCTTTGCTTCAGGTGAAATGGAGATTGATACTCTCCCTTTCTCTTCCAATAATTTTTTTTTTATTAATACTATGTTTAACTTTGGCTTGCAATGTTGAGCACAACACAAGCATGAAGTGCGTTACTGGCCATGCCCTTGTAAAAGAACCCTCTCTCTCTCTCTCCAGAAGTAACTGTAGTATCTTGTCCTGTGTGTTCTCAGACAGTGGGCAGAGCAGCCATGACACCAGCGCCAAGGGGGAGAGACTTGGAATTAAACTGAAAACCCTCCCAGCATCCAGCGAGCCGTACGAAGCCAGCACTAATCAGGAAATAGGTGAGAATCAACCTTAAAAGGGGTCCCAGTTAAGACTCACTTTTTAATTATTTTTTAATTAATAATTTTTAATTATTATAGTTTACAGCTATTAACACCTATAATTTTACCTATAAAAAGGATTACCGCAGTAATCGTATAAAAAAATGTCCTTTATGTAGTTTAGGTTTCTTGAAGGAATTTTTTTTGTGTACGTTATTGATTTTAAGACTTGTGTTCTTTGTAGATGCTTCATATGTGGATCCACTGGGGCCTCAACTCCAGAGACCCAAAACCGCAGCCAAGAAACGTGTGGAGGACGATGAGTTTGCTGATGAAGAGCTGGGAGACGACTTACTGCCTGAATGATGGGTGCAACAAAAAGAAGTTTGGAGGAAAGTCTCAAGTATGTGTAGATATAAATGAAGCAGCACAGTTCATCAGGCTTTCCCTTTCCTGATCATAGAAGGCTGTGTACAGAACATTTTCAACAACAAGCTGATTTGCTCTAATTGTGCTTTTTAGTTCAACTTTAGAAACCTACTTTTTTATGCCTAAACAAGACTTTTTTTTATTGTTCTGCAAATCAAATATTGCACAACAGATGTGCTGACTTTCCAGCATCTACTTTAGAGGTGTGATCAAAGTCGTAACATATGTGTTTATGTTAAGTTATTAAAATATGTGTACCCCTTTTGATCCCTAGTGCCTTTGAATCTATTTCATGCATTAATATAGGCAAAATTAATATTATACAGGCGACCAGACAAACATTGGACACCTTCCTTTAAATGTTTTCTTATGTGTTCTCTTTCGTTTTGGATTTTTTCTGAAGACCTCGTACGTTTGACCACAAAGCTTATTGCTCAATGAGGTCACCTGAAGTGTTCTTGAAGGAGTTTCAGATCATGCTCTTTTGACTCTGCAGTCCAGATCAGCACAAACGCTCTCAATTGAGTTTAGGTCAGGGGATCCTTAACCAGGTAAATTGGTGGAGGACATTAGTCAAATAGCTCCTACACCGCCTGTGAAAATGATTAGCAATTATGTACCCGCTAAACTTTTTCTCCAAAGGTGACGCTTGAGCCAAAAAAGAACCTTATTCAGAATTGGTCATGCTGCAAAGGATTAAGAAGTGTGGATCACTTTAAGATGAATTGTTGAACCACTCAAGAACTTCTGGCGCACGGCTTTTAACATACTTTGCATTCAGCATATAACTTTTCTCTGACTATCTGTGTGCTAGTGCATAGTTTCCTGTGGACCCTTGTTCCGTGATCAGAACAGCATTCTGTGTCCAAATACTTCTTTTTTTATTCTAAAAATACTTGCCAGAAAGTTGTAAAATACCTTCTAACAGTGTTCATTTGGATTGTGCGGGTCATGGGGCAACCTCCATCTTTTTGTCTCTATGCACAATAGGAAGAGATTGATCTGCAGGTTGTTGTCACTTTTGTTGTACTTGATGTAGAGTCCAGAAGCGAACAAATTCCCATTGGTAGTTGGAAAATGTTAATCATTTGGACATTTCAGATTTACAAAATGGCCAGGGAACTTGCACTGCTTGTCTTTATATTACAATGCGTACTGCATTTAGCATGCTGATCAATAGACGTAACTTCCACTCATAACGCCACGGCAGAAGTGATTTTTAAATTTTTTTTTTTTTTTTTTTTAGATATTTTGGATATAAACCAGAAAGCCATTTATCTTGCGTTGAGTGTGCGTGAATCTGAGATGCGAGCCCTCTCAGCTAGTGCTTAGCTTGGGGATCATTTAGATAATCTGGATTTAATTCTTTATTTTGGTTGTTTTGCGTTTAGAACAAGGGTGTCCAGGACCAACTTTTGACACTCATTGTTTAGAAAGTGCACCTGCTGCGGTATTAAACTCATATCTAATACCTGATGGCAGATGGAGTTGTTTTATTATGTTTTAGATTATTTTTAAGGCCCGACAAACATGAGTGTCAATGGGGCAATCACAGGTCTTCAATTTTGTATCCAAAATATGTTTAATTTTTAATTTGTTTGATTCAACAATCATTAAGCTCATGTTGCACAAATTAAGGTCCTCCTTGGCTTGTCTGAAGCTAGAGAGTAGTTTGCATACTAGAACAGGTTTGCAACTAAAATGTGTACTGATTGGTCATCATTTGTCCTTGGACTGTTGGCTGAGTAGTAACTGGACTTTAGATAAAGTTACCTGAACCTGTAAAGTAGAAGAGGTTGGAGAAGATGTTCTTGTACTGAAATAGTAACAGAAAGAGCTTAAAGACACATCTGAATCTTAATGAAGTCGTCGTTGTTATTCAAGTACTTTCAACTCCGCTCCTGGGAGTGTACTGTATTGTGTTATTTATATCTTAATCTTTTTCTTAATATTGTTTAATACTAATAAAGTTAGCTCTGATCAGATATTTAAGGCCACAAAACCTCAAGCGTGCCTGAGAATAAGAGATTCTGTTTTTAACGTCTGTTGTCAGTGTATTCTGGGAGATGTAGTTTCCTCTTCTGCGCATACCGGTCACATTTGAGCAGCATTTCATTCACACAGAAGATGGATAGCAGGCACATGTTATTTGTAATGAGAGCGAACTGACACAAAAAAATCGTAATTCTCAACAAAAAAAAAATCAGAATTGGGCATTAAGACCACCAGTCTGAACATACCACCAATCTGAACATAGCCTCAGAGAAGGCCCAGAGCATGCAACACTCAGAAAGAAAATGACAACTATATAAAATATGACGTTCATATTCAGTTGTTGAGATTGTACACCGTCATGGAAAAGTGTGTTTAAAGGGTAAATACAACTTTACATTTTAAAAACTAAATTTGCTCAAATGCTTTCTTAAAGCCCCCAGAGCACTCATTCCGTCTTGCCGAGGAAAGGAGGAGTTTTCACCGTGTTTCGGTCAGATTTGGGTTGACGGAGCAGTCGGTCCGTTCAGCTGTGTAGAGTTAATCAGCATTAGCGTCTTTCCTAGCCTAAACCGTTCACGCTGATATCAGGACGTTCTTGGTTCGTTTTTAGAGGTTCCCCGCTTTCCCTTCCATTCAGTTGAGTGAGTTTATACGCAGAGGAAACTGAAATGCAACTATCTGCGTCGACACTCGTGCTTCTTCTTCTGGTGTGGTGTTTCGGGAGGGCGCCGGGTGAACGCGAGCTGAAGGTATCCAGGAGAGGACAGAAGAGCCGCTCGTGTCTGGACCTACCGGAGGAGATTTTGGAGCAGATGTTCGGTCGGTTGTCAGTCGGGGTGCTCAGCGCGTTTCATCACACCCTTCAGCTCGAGGCACCGGAGCGTCAGAATCTGAGCTGTCAGTCTGCGGCTCGTCTCGCGCGGGAGAGAGCCAGAGTCCCGGTGAACCTCCTCAGCCTCGCGCCCTGGGCGTACAGGTACCAGAGGATTTCAGAGTGTGTTCGTTTATACCCTCTTAAACTACAGTTATTAACTGTCGGCTCTCAGGTGTGGTGCACTTTGATTCAACACTGGGTTTTGTTTTTTTTTCACAAATTAAATCCAGGTAAAATCAGATTGATATGCGTAAATTTAAGGATTACGTCATACGTTACCTTGTAATACTGTGGTAAAGTCAGTTTGATGTTACACACTAATTAATCATTCAGTTACAACCCTTTTATATTTTTGTTACTGTTAAGCTTGAGCTAAAACTATGCTGCACGGCTTAATTTCTTCTCTGCATTTACAGTTTTTCTAAGAAAAATTTCCCAAACATTATTTTATTGGGTTGCTTTAAGCTGAGCTTTTATACAAATAAAAAAAGTTACTGTTTTATAAAAGATTACTGGTCAGTTATAAAAAAACTTACCAATAAGCTTTACAGTTAGCAGTAGTTCTATTTCTTATTCAAGAGCAATTTCGCTTTCTCCTAATGCATACTGAGCCTTTCTGAAGTTGAGTTGAAACAACTTTATAAAAAAAAACATTTTGATAGATTAAAAATACATTTAATGAATTAAACAAATCAACCATAAGAAACTATAACAAAATCATTAACAGAATTTTCAGAAGAACATGCTGGTTAATGCACACGACTATTCTTTCGGGTACACTGTAAATTGCTTAAAATAATAGTAATAATTTTTAATATTTAAATAATATAAAGCAGTATAAACAGTCTTCTCTCTCACACAGCACACACCAATATCCAATTTATAGGGATGATTGTCATAATAAACATGAAAATGTTTCTGATGACCGTTTATTGCTCACTCCTCCTGTGCAACATTCATTATGCCGAATTATATTGAGAAATATATTGATTAAAGCTAAATCTCAAAATAAATCAGTGAATTAATATTTTTATAATAAGGTTTTATTTGTAACGCTAGTTTTTTTTATAACAGTTCTAAAACAGGTATTTTTAAAGTTAAAACAATAATTGTCTCCAATATATTTTTGTAAATGCTAACTTTTTTCAGATTGTAATGTTTTATACTGTTTGGCAGCATGCCGTATTTTTTCAATGATGTGTACAAAAAAAAGCCAATAATCTAATGTAGATATTTCACGTAATGTTGTGTTATTCATGCATTCCTTTTCATAAGAAATCAAGCTTACCTCAAACAAAATTCATCTTTGGCTAACAGTTTATTCATCTTTTTCTTGCAAAATAACTTTTTGTTATTGTCACTTCAAGAATCTCTCATGATCCTGCGAGGTACCCTCGATATCTTCCAGAGGCGTATTGTTTGTGTAAGGGATGCCTGACGGGTCCGGACAGGGAGGAGAGTAGCCACTTCAGAAGCACTCCTGTGTACATGCCAACCGTCGTCCTGCGCCGCGCTGGCAGCTCATGCGTGGGGAGTCGCCTTTCCTACACCGAGAGCTACGTTTCCATCGCTGTGGGCTGCACCTGTGTGCCAGTGGTGAAAAACCAGGGAAAATTCCAGAGGAGTAAACCAGGCGTGAGCAGAACACCTTCTAAAAACACAGTGTCCAGAACCTTCCCCAAGTTTGTACTGCACTGATATATATTTTTTTTTTATTAGAAAAGAAAATTCTATTATTTTCACCAGCTGAAAGAACGAAAAGTGGAGTTTAGTGTCAAGTGCCAAACTCTCTGAGGCAATGCAGAAGAGAAACATGGTGTGCTTTGTTATAAATCATCTGGAAGTTATTCCTTCTGAAAGCACGCTCTAGAAATCTGCAAATGCTTCCGTTATCAAGCATGAACAGTTTTATACACTATATTAATCAGCTTAACTTTTCAAAAAATTTCTTTGTCCCGTTTTTTAAGAACGTAAACAGATAATGAGTAAGACCACTGATCTCAAGTCTCTGACAAGATTTCTGATTCTCTTTGGAGTGAAAGCCATCTTCCTCTTCAGAACATCAGAAATATTTCCTCTAGTTCTTCATGAGAAGCTTTGAGTCATAGTTAATGTAGCAGCGGAATTCATTGGCAAGATTATGATTGTGTTTTGGTAAAAAGCTGCAGATCCTCAGGTTCATAAGTTTCCCAGCATGCTCCTCCATAATGGCTCCTGTGCAGAGTGAAATGCATACCAAATATACAATTAATTAAAGCTACAATGAAAACTTTTCATGAACAATTGTATTTGCAAATTCAGCAAGAGTAAAATGCTGGTTATTATACAATCCATGTAATAAGTATTAATTATATTATAATAAGGTGTATTTTTCATCATATATCTGCACTTGAATAACATCATTTTCATTTATTATTAACACTTTTGGTTTAAAACTACATTGTAAAGTTCTTTTCAAGTTACTCGTCATACATGATGTGCTTTAATGTAAACGAGGAGCTTGATTAATCAAAACTACGGTGTAGATATTCAGAAATGAGGGGTCTGGCTGTTGTGATGAATGCTAATGCGAGATTAATGATCCCTGTATTTACAGCGCTAAGCAATAATATTCCAAACTAGGGCTGGGCGCTGTACTGATATGAAAGTAAACATTGGTATTGTGTTGTGCCATGATATGGATTTTGAAATACCGTGGTTATCTTTACACGTTCATAAATTTCATGAATTCAGCTTGCTGTTTCACTGTTCAATTTATTTGATGTTTAGACGAGGAGATGCAGGAGCTGATGTGATGCGAGCGCTTGTTCTGAGAGGAGAGGAGGAAGCTAGTCAGATAGAGACTGAGTCAGCTGCTGCTCCGTCTGAAATCCAGTCCGCCAGAACAAACTAAGTGGCTAAAAGTCACTAGGAACAGCAGAAATTGTCACTATTGACTGGGATATAAAAAAAAGTCGCTAAGTTGGCAACACTTGACGGGCAGAGAGGACGGCTGCCAATGGGACGTTTATATACTTCTATTCGTTAGTGATCAGTTACTTGTATATTTATAATTCGCTAAAACAAGGACAGGAACTAAGCTGTTTTTTTAAGGGAATCTTTTTTTTTAATGTTCCGTATGTGTGTTTTATGGCAATAAAGCTGCCACTTATTTTATAAAATTGGATGTTCTTAAAACTAATTTAAAATTTTCATGGCACATTTGTCATCCAAAATATCAGCTAATATAATTAGCCATAATTAATATTGTGATATATTTACACAATATTTTAATATTTTGTAAATATTTTTTATATATTCCCACTTCTACATGTATATTCTTTGTTAATGTTGCATTAAGCTGCTGCCTGCTTTTCATTTCATTCTAGAATTTTGTGCCAAGACTTTTTTTTACCCTTTGTAAGTTTTTTATTTAAATGTCGCAAACTTAGTTCAACTACCTTTTTTAAAAGAATTGTATTTTTTATGCTTCTTTATAGAACTGTTATTTTTGGGTTTACACTACATTAGGTTTAGTTACATTGTGTATTTTGATTTAACATGGCAAGTTAATAGAATAGATAATAAAATAGAAACTTGAATGAGTTTTTTTTCCCTTAATACATTGCCAAAATAAATCTGATCTAGAAACATGATTGGAGTTGTATTAAGAGAGGGGAAAAACAGTGATTGGATTGGGAAACATCCCAATTGGCAAACACAAACGATTGGATGAGGACAAAAAAAAAACTAATAGCAGCATCCCTAATATCAATGCTTTATTTAACAGGCAGAGAAACCTTAGGTTATTGAGCAAACAACTACCTGATCAGTTTACTTAAGCAGTGTTTAAATTACCAAACAGAAGACCAGTTTCATGCTAGTTGAACATAACTAGGTTACTGATGTACATGTAAAGACATTAATTCAGGAATGGCTGGACTCTAAGAATGTAACAGATATAAAATATTTGAATCAATCACTAACAACTACAAGTTTCTTCTATGCCGTGAGCATGCATCCCTATTGGCTAAAAAAAGATGTCAGTCAACAAGCTAAACCAATCAGATGCATCAGTTGCCACCTCCACATGAAGTGCAGCTTCTGACGCTCCTATTATTAAAAAAATAAATAATCTTGTGCACGGGACATTGAAGACTTCTTTCAGACAGCTATCAAATGCGCCATCATCTTATTAATCAAATATTTATCATGAGTATAGATATCAACTTATCTCCCAGCCCAAAATCATTAAAATCATTACAAATGCACACGGACATTCCTGCTGACTATTACATTAAAGCAAAGCACATATCAGCTGATGCTTGATAAAGGTAAATGTTAATACTATGCTGTATAGGTGATCCTGACCACAAGCCATGACAAATTTAACTTCATACCTTTAAAAACAACCTGAGAATAATAAACACTTACCTGTACAGAGCAGGATTTTCCCTTTAGTGAGATATTTCACAGTGAGCGCCACCTTGCTGAGACATTCCTCAGATAGGTACGGAGGGTCTGCGATGACCACGTCGAAAGTCTGAGGAAGGAGACCCTCGGGGAGGCTCAGAGGATTGTTGTAATCATAAAAGATAAACTCCTCTCCATACGCTGCGAAGCGCTGGTCATACTCCAGCAGCACAGCAGAAACACCATCAACCCTGAAGGACTCCAACCGCTTCAGCTTCTGATACACACTTGGAGCACTCACACAGGCTATCCTACACACACATACATGTTAAATGTCTTTTACAAAAAAACAACCCTTTGAACAACATAGAAGGGCAAAAACAAAGTCATCAGCCAATGACTGGCACTATAAAGATGCTGCATTAGTTCAACATCACAACAGAACGCTAGGGATGCAGCGAGCTGGGCTACATAATATATTTATAGCCTTATGATGAATAAAAACATACTTTACAGCTTAAATGCAAACTGTGCTGCATTTATGGTAAATTCAAGCTCAGGATTTCTGCAGGTTTGATTAAAGATCAAATTTAAGGCCATTTTCTCAAACCCTGACAACTCCAAGCAACACCAAAAAACATGTCAAATGAGTTTTAAATAGACACCTGAAAAATGACCTTGGAAAATACTTAAGAACTAGCACAATTAATTTGAGATCTAAATTTAAGGTCTAAAATTTGGGCTTTTAAATTTTAGACTTCTTTAAAACATGAAGAAACCCTGCAAGCATTCTAACCCATAAATAATAAGAAAATGGTGCATAACCAAAACATGTACATGTGTAATGAAGTTTCTTCTGTGGATCTGTTAAAGTATTTCACCCTCTGCTGATGAAAAATGTTTTCCACACAAATGATAATTCCATTAAAGGATATTGTGATTAATCTGAGCTAATTAACTGTACAAAAGTCATGTAGAATACAATCTTCCCCAACATGAATCCTTCTGTTCTTGTGCACTAAAAACCTAAAAGTGTACAAAACTGATGGTTGGAAGCAGACCTGCCGTGCTCTCCAGCCTGCTGCAGTACCTCCTCCGCCAGCCGTGTGGCAGTCTCCTCGCTGTACCAGAACTGACTCATGCGCTGCAGAAACAGACACAGCATGAAGAGGATTTTACTCTATCACATGATGAATTCACATTCCTTGCTGATGGATACCCATGGCTTAAAGGTGTTATGGAAATTAATACTCAAGAGACATGAAAAAGGAGAGAGCCCCGAAACGGGTAACCCCTTGAGATTCCCTTCAGTATAAATCCCACCCCTCTACATCACTTCCTGTTGCATCCCAAGTAGACATGGGCACATAAAAACTCAATCTTATTGGATAATTAATTACAAAGATTAAATATTCTATAGCAAAAAGGGACCTCAAACTTTTTCAGGTGTTTGAACAGAAATGTGAATTTTTAACCTTTCTGTTGAAGAACCAGATGAAATCCATTCAACTTAACACGCTCAAAAACCAGCTAATTACATGATGACGACAATCATGATTTCTTAAAAACAACTAAAGCTGCAATGAATGGGAGCGGTCAACCGGACCTCAAAAACCTTATAATTGCCGGACTCCCAAATGTGGCTCTTTGAGAAAAAGAGTTTACTGCGATCTTGGATGTCTGTCTACTCCCTGGCAGTGTGGCACATCTACAAGTTATTTTAAAAATTAACCTGTATAAATGATTAAATTGTCACAGTGACCAGCATTTGTCTTTAGAAGTATCAGTTTTTTTTTTTTAAATCACCGACTTATCATTTATTAAGTGTTCATATTTATATTGAAGAATCACAACACCTTGTGAGAAATGAGCATTTGGAGACCCCTTTAAGCACTTCTTGCAAACTTGTTTTAAAATAATCAATTATCCAAGAAGAAAGCAATTGTGATTCAATTTAAAGGTTAATTGAAATACTACCAAATCAGTGTCTGGTGATCGAAAACTTGTACTTTATTTCATATCTCAAGTCATGGCTGCTGATATTAGCGACCCTCATATGTGCACTTCCACTTAATGATAAAAGTAGCCAGAGGTGTGTAGAGTATGAGAACTTCTCACTGCTTTTATTCATTAAAAAGTGGTATTCAGATGATAAATTCATATTTAGGTTCATGCATGTTTGTGTAATCATGTTTTCATTTTCTAAAAGCTCATAACGACCCGATGACTGAAGCCACGATCATTGGCCATAACTCCACGCACTAACCAATCAGATGAACCGCTAATGCATCTCAATCAAGACCATGTGCTCTAACTGAACCGGAAGAATAACCGTAGTAGAAAATGTCTTTTTGGTGTACCAAAAGATTTATATATTTTTAAAAATGGGAGGATTTTCTGTGCGCCAACAAGCAAAAGCCAGCAGGGGGCATGGCGGTGGCCTGTCAGTGGGAGGAAACAGACCGAAGCACAACAATACAAGTCTGTGCACAATCACAATACAGACCTTACATATCAAGGGTCACATCCACTCCAGTCCTGGAGGACTACTGCCCTGCACATCTAATGCACAAATTGCTCTAATGAAGACCTCATGGCTTAATCTAAGCCTGGATCTAGAGTACTATGCATACTAGAACAGGGTTGCTAGTCAAATGACCGGAGTTGGTGACCCCTGATTTATAAACATAGTATGCTAAAACTAATAAAAATGAAATGTCCGCACAGATTTCACTCTAAAGTGTTTCATATGGCGGCACTAAAAGTCAGGCTATAACGTGCAGCGGCCACGAGGGGACTCATTTTTAACCTGTTCAAGGAGCCACATCGCCCTGCAGCAGATACAGCCACATCAATGAAACACACCTGATCACAGTAATTATTTCATTATCAAGGTGAGGAAGTAACTAAATAGATCATTATTGGGATGAACTTTAAGACACTGTCACTCTTGCAACTCTGTTGCCTGCAGCCAACCCCTGATTATAATTCAAAGGGAAACATAACTTTTTATTACTGTTAAACTTATCAATAACGTCACAAGGATACATTCAAATATGAATAGACATTTCAATATACACGTGTATAAGTGAAAGTAAGCAAATGTGTACCCAGTCCTCCTCCACAGCACCCACACTGAAGGGATCCTCAGCGGCCATCGAGCCCTCGCTTCTCCTGCTCTCGGTGTAGAACTCCTGCAGCGCGGCGAGCGTCTCCGCGGAGAGCCGGGGCTCGTCGTCATCACTGTCGCTCATCTTCACGCAGAGCCGTCGCTAAGGAACACACGACACATGGCTCTTTAACTAGATATTTTCACTGAAACTTTAATTTGTACTAGATCTCAAGTGCTGAATGGACAAACAATACGATTTCAACTTACCAGACTAAAGAAATACACGGTCACAGTTGCGTGTCGTAAAAGTTTGCTATTTGTAGACAAAACAAACACCAGACATTACTGAAAACGACACGGCAGGAACCACGTGTTTGAACTACGGTGCCCGGGAGGGTACTTTCGCAAATCTTCTCAAAACGCTTCGTTTGAACGTTAAAAAAATCCTGTCACGACCTACTTTTGTGCAAATATAAAAAGTTATATATTTAAGAATCCCTTAAATTTATTCAATTAACATTATATCATAAGATATTTAGCTGCGTTTAAATCGGTACTCATATTTACTCCTGTTTTCTGAGTGTTTATTCCTCTTATAACATAAATTGACCTCATGTACTATCTGTTTATGTGTCATACTATTATTTGACTAATAATGGCTGTATAATATCATATATATTCTCAGACATAAAAATATATTTAAACTTTGAAACAGTGTTACACAAGTAAAACACAATAAGTTGAACAACTAAAAAAGAACACAATTCAAGCTTTTATAACAAGTTTATATACACTTTACATTTCAGGCATTTTAAAATAACAAATAGTGCTTTGAACAATAAAATTTAACATTAAATGCCCTCTAAAACATTTGAAATCCCTCAAACATCATTTTTGGTATTTTATTGCTACAGCTAAGTAAACTGTGGGGGTCTCAGCTAATTTCACTAGTGTTGAAAATTATTAAAGTAATGTTTAACAACCTTAACATATGACTCAAACGTCATGTCTAAAAAATATCCAAGGATCATTTTAAACCAGCTGTTCAAAATGACCATGATTTGGGCAAAGAGTAAAACTACACTCAAACCGTTCACGGGATCAAAACTAACAATTCAAACTAACCCCTTGTTCTTCACAGGAAACTGTAAAAATATAGTCTTATAAAAACATTTCAGTCCTTTGAACACTTTCATTTTTGTCTTTTAGAAAAAAAATATACACCCTGGGACAAAAGTGATTTGGTTTTTCGAAGGAGCTGTCCTGCCATTAGCGTCTCTTTGAAAAGGCTTTACGTAATGCAACCACATCTCAATGTCACAGACTGAACACCCTCATGGATCTGCGCTGTGAGAAACCAAAGGCACTCGAGAAGAAGCTTCTTGCACACATGAGAGAAAGGGCGATGAGGACGCAGGCCGTTTTGAGAAGGATTTCTCCTTCCGGACTTGTTCATCTAAGGAACCCTCAGAAGCAAAGTAAACAGCAATCAGATCAGCTGATCACACCCTCTCAGCCTCGGCCAGCCTCTCTCCTCTCGAGGCTATGTTCAAGTCTGACTGAGAGAGGTGGAGTTAGCCTCCTCCACCATCCACCAGGTGAAGGGGGAAGTTGGACATGAATGATAGGCCGTGGTTTATTTGACACAAAGAAGCCCCCCTACATTGGCAACAAACTCCTCCAGGCTCTTGAGGAAGGCCACCTTCTGTTTGCGATCCAGGGTTGGAGGAGTGCTGCTTGCAGTCAGGCTGTTAAATGCATCCGCCAGCCTCTGGTAGATCACTGCATCCCTCTGATTAGCCAACAAAGTCTCCACCAGCTCAGAGTACTCCATCTGCAACCACACAAACCACTCAGTTACAGGTCTGTTGTGTGTCAGCCCAGTGTGCAGCCAAGAGCTTGAGGTGATGTCTCAATCTGCAGAATTTACTTGTGGTCAGTTTCAGATTCTATTTAGTGTTTTCACTCTGCCTAAATAAAGTGTGAAAAACCTTGTAAATCAAGCGACAGGACTTTAGGAAATGAACACATGCATTGTATTACATTTCTGAAATTAAACATACGAGGAAAGGAAATGTAATCGTGTTTTGAGAGTAATGTTTCGATCACTGTCAGACGACTCATTTGAAGTGAAAGTGACCAATTCGCAGGATATGGAGTAACCATACCAGGATTTGTTTACACGCCGGGAGCAGCAACACCTGGGGAGCAGTCGGAAAGCTAATGTCTTGCTCAATGTGAGTGATGAAACGCTTGCTCACCAATTGTGGTTGTTGAAGGAAGAGCTAGTGTATCACTCACCCCACCTTCACCTTGGAGATCAGAAGGTTCCTGGTTCCATCCCCAGTCAATCTCTCAGTCGAAGGCAACAATTGCTTGTCTAAAGCTAAGCTGTCAGGTGCTGTTCTAGTAGATTAATTCTAATAAAAAGTATGTTTTTTCCCATTCGACTACACTCGGTCTGTGTAACTAACGGCAACTAATATTTATTAGGTGACTTCTAATTAACTTTTCTAAGAACTAAAACAAAGTTTTTTGTCACACATGCAGAAGGATTTGTTTCTTCTTTCACAATACTGGTTGCAGACGCAGCTGCACAATTCTGGATGAGCGTTTGTTCATGTGTGTTCATGTGAAGTTAAATAAATTCAAGACATGAGGTTGCTCTTCACACACGAAAGATGAGAAAACAAGTGTAAAAGAATAGCCAGGAAGAAAAGAGGATGAGCCAGGAAGAGAAAACAATGAAAAATAATTAATTAAAAAATGATCCACATTGAACAGGTATTCCTTTAATGGCCAAACACAGAGTGCTTCTGTGGTAAAAAGCGAGCGTCAGAGATGAGCTCTGTACCATCAAATGGCAAGGAGTGCCGCTACACCTATATTTCACCCCATCTGGGCTAACAGCCCCCCACGGTTCAGGATTGCAAAAAAACAGACAAATATAATATGGCCCATTGTGGCTTTTCTCTTTAAATGCAATTAGTTGCTTGTACAGTAAACGCTAGTAAATGCAGAACCAATTGCAGCATAAGCAAACACTTTGAAACCTTGTTCCTATGTTTAAAACACTGTTTATACAGGATTTCAGGATTTATACATATTTCACAGAAAGGATACTGTTCCTGTCCTCATTCTCTTTGGTAGCTCTAAACTCAACTACGTTGATCTTTTCAAAGGAGTCTCTCTGTTTGTGAAGCGTTTTAACAATGTTGTCAGCATAATGTTAACCATAACAGGAAACATATATAAATTGTATATGGTTACCCAAAAGAATCAAGAAGTATTGCAAGCGTTTTCCATTCACATGATCGTGAGAAAACTGAGATTTCGTACCCACCCCTCAGAGCCTCTAGATTAACTTCTCTTGTGGAGTTCCTTTAATAAACTGCACTACTTGCTCAAAAAAACTTGTATGAGAAGCTTTTCTGCATGCAAGAGTCACTGCTCTTGAACACATTTGCCTGAAATGTTTCTTTTTCAACCAACTAACCACATAAAGGGTGCATTCTGAATAATTGGTAATAACAATATTGTTGCCAATAACAGTGTTGATTAGTCTTTGCAGCCCTAATCATGGCAATGTTTAAAGCAAGCCATGAGGGTAACTCCTGAGTGTTTACTAAGCATACAAGGTTAGTGTGACTCCTCAAGCTCTATGGATGAGGATGAAACTTTGAAGTGCATTCCTTTAATACGTCATTTACACTTAAACAGGGGTTTTAGTAAGTGTCATAAGACTTAACACATTAAGAATCTAATACCTAAATATGTGTCAAAATTGGTTGTTGTTGGTTGTTTGCTGGAGACCCCTTAAAGCAGTTTATTTCTCGCTTTTTAAACGAGTTTCCTCGTACACAACACTAGCAGTTAAATTCTTTTTTGCATTTAAAACCTTATTTTTCAAATACTTTCCTAGGAACCAGCCTCTAACAAGTCATATATTCGAAAACCTTGTTCAGAGAGCAATACATATCTGTTATGAGTAAACATGATAAAAAAAAAAAACCTCAGCGGAATACCTGATGAAGGCACACGAGTGTGTAGAGCGCTTCTCCAGCTGCTACGGTCATCTCTGTGTTGTGCTTCTGGAGCACGAGCATGTCGAACACCAGCTGAGAGAGAGAGAGAGAGAGAGAGAGAGAGAGAGAGAGAGAGAGAGAGAGAGAGAGAGAGCATACGCCCAGTTAAAACACAATACCTTTAAAGATTCGCATTTCAATCCATAGAACAGTTTCTGCATTTTTATTTGGCTGAAGATAAATCCTCTTTTAAACAACTTCTTCAAACCTCACGTGACTCACTTTCAGAAAATGTTGTGTGGCAATAAACAGAGGCGTGTCCTTCTCCTGCGTCTTGGCACACTGCTCAGCCAATGGGGAGAGAGCCTCAAGGCACAGCTGGCTGATCTCAGAGGTCATGCTGCAGCGGGTCGTTAAGGGGAATCAATCTAATACAACGCGCTTGAGCATCCTGCCAAACTTCATGAACCAAATGGATTCCAAATTTACTTACTCGAGTTCATTCAGCTCAGTTTTCATAAAATCCTCCATAAGTTGGTTTCAAATTCTAAGAGTTTTATAAGTCCTTCTGGGTTATTGTGTATTTCTTTAAGATCTTGCCCTGTTAAGTATCTCACAGAGCATTCAATCAGCCAGTATTTAGCTGATGTTCGACATCGACAATATCCACACACAGGCATGCAGTTTGTTCTGTGACTGTTTGTTTTTTCTCATTCTTTTAATACATATTGGATTATTATTTGTCTTAAATCTGTTGGTAGGATCTGATTTTGAAAAGATATATCAGAGTTTGATCATTTTGCCTCGTGTTCTGCTCTCGTTCAGCTACTGCTTTCAAACTAAAATGCTTAAAGGTTCAGTGACACTATTATTTTCAATAATATGTTGTTCACGTTGGTCTAATTGTATGGGGGATGTGATTCTTCTACTGATACAGTCTCTATTTTGAATTAAAATCGCATTCCATCTCCTCATTTTCTAGTTCGGGCTTTTTCCAGAAATGAGATGAAATTTTCATTCAGCAACTTCGTAACTGCACCCTGGTTAATCGTCTATTGGTTAGCGATTTGCATGATCATGATGTGCATGCAAAGCTACTGTCTAACAGTCAACGCAGATTTGAGAGATATTAGAGGGACTAATTACGAGCAAAATCACTAACCCTAACACACGAACACAGAGCTAGCAACATTGATTAACACTTTAACGATGTTTGGAGGGAACCGTTGAGCCAGAGTCATTTAGATGTTTGGTTTCTGAACACACTGGAATTGAAAACTTATTTTATTCCTTTCAAGTTTATAATGGGACTCGTGTGACGTCGTTAACGGCGCAAATAAAACCCATTTTTAAAAGAAACAAATTAATTTTTTGTTTGTGGTTTGATTTTTGATTCAATCTACTCTAATAAATCACAGTAAAAGCCCTTGAAAAAGGGGTATGACCCCTTTATAAAAATAAATTGAGATAAGTCAAATGGATAAAAGTTTACAAAAAGAGAAAATGTAATAAATTCTTGAATTAATTCAGCGAATCTGACGCAAACTTGTGCAATGATTCTTTTTCTCAACAAACAAAACCAGCAAGGATACGTGGTCATTCCCAGCTCCAGGGAGCACATGAGGCTTTTGAAGAGGTCCTCAGGCAGCTGAGGGATCTTCTCAGGGAAAATCTCACAAATGAAAGTGATGAGCTTATAATACTGGTTACACAGGGAAGGAAACTGGGAAAAGAGACAGAAAGTACTTCAGAACAGCAGCAGACTTTCATTAAAAGGCACTTGTGTACAGTCCTAGCATCAGCAAATCATTTTACATTAATCTAAATGCAAAAACAGCAGCTTCTTGTGATAAGTGAAATTGTTTGTTTGGCTTGTTTTTAATGGGTTAGTAGCACAGATTAACTGGCGTTCCATTCATTCTTTTGCTCAAAACTACTCTATATTCTTAAGGAATATAGAAGGGGTCTTGTATAACCCTGATTTACCTTGAGCAGGTCCTGAGACATGAGAGGGAGCACAATGTTGACCCCATAGAGTACCACATCAGCAGCAGACACCGCTCGCCCAGGCCCAGTGCTCTGCTCCGGCCCACGGAACACCTCATCTGCACACAAAACACCCCCTCTCATCTTTCCATCCCTCACATGGGGCTCATGCAGAGCCTAGATGTGCGCCGTTACCGGTGTCGCTGAAGTCGATGAACTCTTTGGAGAGGAGGTTAGTGAGGAGCTCCATTATGAGCAGGAGATCCTGGTACTGTTCCTCTTCTCCAGTCACATCCAGTCTTTTGCGGCCCATATTGTTCTTGGAGTAAACCTGCAGCAGCGTCAGGCACACCTCGTACAGCTTCATAGACTTAGTCTGAGGAGACACAGACAGGGCGAGGAGTTCAGGTCTGGAATACTTTGCCTCAGTCATAGTCTTTACTTTTACTTTCAATTCTTTTTAACGATGAATAAAGGGTAAAAAGGTGAAAATTACCACAGCAATCAACAAGCTCACTAAACAGGAAAGAATATGGCTGGTAGATTAATATGTGCTTAAAAAAAAAAAAACTGTGCAAATGGCTAAAATCAACACCTCTTGCAATTGTGGATGCAATGAAGCAAACCACTATTGTAGGAGACATTTTTGGCTGCTTAGGCATGTTCCCGCTGTCACCAGGTGGGGCAACATAGAATTATATATTATTTAACAGGTGTTGTTTGTTTGGTTAAAAAAAATCTGGATGTTTCTCCACCAAACACACTCACATTCACAGAAAGTCAGACACTATTTATTGCCAAATAAATGTTATAACTTTTTCAGTCTCATGTTTTACCATCAGCACAGCACTGAAAACATAATACATTAAATAAACAAGGCAGAAACAGAAACTTATAACTCTGGATTCTTTGTGTTAAATCCTAAATTTTCCTACGAAACCAAGAGAAGGAGTAGCTTCCTGCTGGTACAACGTGCCGAAACATGCATCTTTGGAAAGCAGATATATTCAGGAATAATAGCCAGAAATACAAGAAGCTCTGGAAAATATTTTTGAAAGAACACCACCAATTGCCTATAAACTGTAACATTTGTATTGATGGGGACAATAATTACAGAAGAAAATTCATATTACACATGTAGTGCTCTAAAAAAAATAAAATAAAAGTCTGGGGAGCTCTACCTTATTGGCAGGGAATGGGAATTCACTCTCCAGACTCATATAAACATACTCCCTCAAACCATCTATAAAGAAACTTTTATAGAGCAAGTGAAGACCTGTCTCCATTGCTGAATTTATTCTGTAAGAATGTGTGGATTTTCAACTGTATCCTGATCTGAATACCCCCCAAAAAGGCATCGAGCATCCTTTAGATATATGCCGTGTAATTACATGCAAAGCTATACATGATGGATGATTAGAGATGATGATTAGAGTAAAAAAAAAACAGTGAATTAAAATATTGAGCACTGTGGGTAACAGCTTGTTTGTCTGTCATATGATCGTCATACTTAATGATAAAAGAATTTCTTCACACCATCACAATTACTTCAAGTACAGCAGTGACAGGAGCCGGGGAGACTGTCAAGATGTGGCTGTGCAAGTAAAGGGATTTGCAGAGAGATGTGCTTGAATAAATGTTGAATCTGAGCATGGAGACAAGCCAATCCAAAGTTCAAGGTCCATAAATGTCTGTTACTATGCATCACAGCAGACACTCCCTGTAGCGGTGGAGCCGGGGGATGCTGAGTGGGGAACTCCAGGCGAACTCTGATAAATACTTGTGAACATCATTAGTTACTGTATTAGTTTGAAGAAGAGACATTGTGTCTGATCTCGATTGACAGATTGTTCATTAAGTGTCATGTGTTCTTGTTTTCGTTGGTTGTACTGGTTGTGGAACAGTAATCCATTTTAGTGGGGGTGCTGTGTAGCAACCCACGCTGCATTGTGGGTTACAGAATTTCAGTGTTGTGTCTTTGTTCAACATTCAAACTGCACAGCAATTAAGAAATTAAGTTATTGAAAGTCTTTATTTAGAACTCATCAAAGAACTTGAGAATTCATTGAAGAGTCTGGTACAGTCTTAATAAAGATTCTCTCCTTGATAGAAGGATCTGCAAACTATTGGGGCTATAATCGAACCTCTGTTGCCGGATACATATCTGCACCATGTCAGTGCTGACAACCCAAAGCAATCACATGCTCACATGACCCGTACCATCTAGAATATTGATTCACAAAATGTTATACACAAGTCATATTGGTTCATAAATGTTTGTGTAATTCTATTCTTTTTCTGGGAGCTCAAAATGGCTCGATTACTGTAGCCATGCCCATTGACCCATAGCTCCACCCACTAAGGTGCTAATATATCTCAATAAAGAAAAGACATGTCGACTAATCTGAAAGTTTAACTAGTAGAAATGTGTGGATTTTCTGTGTGCCAACAAGCAAAACCCAGGAGAATGTTAATTTGGCAGAGCACAAAGGGGATTTATGGAGTTTAGGATAAATACTGCCTTTTTAAGGTTATTAAAGGTACAGTGATATTCTAGAGATGTCACAAATGTATTATAAATTATTTAATAGCATGAAGTGGCACCTTATTTGCAGAATTTGCATCATGCATGGGGACACATCCCTCACCTCTCCCAGGTAGCAGATCTGTTTGTGAGCCACTTCCACAAACACCTCGATGATGAGGTTGACCGTCTCTGGTGAGTTCTTGTAAACCTCCATGAGGCCTATGCAGCTGGACAGGAAGTCCATGAGGAAGCTAAAGAGTGATGTCACGTTATCGATCTGGGTAGCTTCAGCGATGCCGCAGAGCGCTTCCAGAGTGGCCACAATCTCCTGCTTCACAGCTTCCTCCTGACAGATCTGAGCAAAGTTCTCCTGGTTGATGAGGTTGAGGAAGCGTTGCTGGAGAGGATGCAGTACCTGTAGAAGAGATAAAGGAACACGCATCACTCTTGCTTCTGATTCAAAGAACTTTTTAATGTTGTTTCCTTACCTCTGTCCAGTATTGCTGTTTGGTATCCGAATTCATTTGCGCGAAGCCACCGAGCACCAGTGCTTTCATCAGGGTCCTCTGCACGCTGCTGGACAGCATATGCAAGGGAGGACTGCGGCTGGCAAACTGTTTGGCTAAACTCCACCAGTTCTCACACTGAATGACGATGTTTGCCCTGTGACACACAAGAGCAGTAGAGTGAATCTGGCTGATATTCTTTCAGTTATTAGTGCTGTTGATTGATAAATTTATTTTTAACTAAATCACACCAATATTTTTATAATTAATCTCGATTAATCGCAATAACAAGACTGAAACTTTTTAAATTTATAAATATAAAATGTTAATAATTAATGTAAATTGAAGACAAATAAATTATACAAAAAAAATATAACGGTTTATTGAAATTTTTTTGTTTACTTATAACACAGATTTTGCCATGCAAACAACATATCTGCAATAAACCATCAACCAAATTAACGTTTTGCTTCTCGTCTTTGGTGGTTGACAGTTCGTGGTCTCTTTAGACTCTTGTTTTCCAGGACTCTCAGCCATTAACAGCTCGTGATTAGTGAAGCAACTTTAGGTCTTTAAACCTTGGAACAATTGCAGTATCGATCTTCAGTCGTGTGATATTAGTGCTGTCCTTCCTTTTAGATAGCTCTGAGGTAAAATCATGTTTGAATTTAACTATAGGCTGATCATCCTCTGTTCACTCCATAATTTTGCAAGTGGTACAAGGCTGGCAATAGCACTGAGCAGGAGAAAATGTATTTTACTTACATTCCATTGTTCAACACCATTTCTTATTCAATATATAATATGTATAGTAAATAAAAAATCTATCCATTTATAGCATTTATGTTGAATCCAATTAACTTTTAATGAATACACAAGGAAAAAAAATTGTATCATCTGTGCATGAACATACACCTTATATTCATCTATACGATAACATTCAGAGTTACAAATAATCATGAAAAAAAAACGATTACAGATTGTAAGTACAGATGTACTTTCATGCTGTTTTAATCCAGAAAATATCCGGCAGCTGCTCAGACTGTGTGTACAAGTAGTTTTATCTTTGCAGAAATTCCAAAACTGTATCTCGCAGTTTTAGAAAGCGCACAAGCTTTTTGTGACAGCCAGCTCACCTCTGTGTGCAGCAGGAGAGTTTGGTGCACTACGCACTTCATACTCACACCGTTACATTAATAATCTCTGGTGGGTATGATAAGCTTTGTTAAAGTATACAACCTTTACAACTGTGTGACACTGAGGTCTCTAGACAGTTTTTTTACTGACGAGTGCTTGGCGATGGATTGAACATTACACAGTGTGAGCTTATTCCTTTCAGAGCAAACAAGAGTTTACCCTCAAAATTTATTTTTGCTCACTCAAATACGTGTTTATACACGAGAAAAACATTTCATTCACAAAACGCAGCTCATACATGTGCAAATTAACTTTTTGCCATCTGATTTTTTGCACTCAGAATTGTGATGCTAAAAAAAAAACATATTTTTCCTCGTGAACACTTATCCGCTTCAGATGGAGATCCACCGCTTTAGTTGCCCAACAATCTCTCGACATTTAGCTAGCACACTTTTAAAACCGCTGACATGAATGGAAAGTTCGTTGAGAGTTTGTTGCAGTATGTGGGGCACGTATTATTGCTCACAGAAGCCCAGTGCTCCCCATGAGCGTGATGTGTGTCTGTGCCTTACATTGTCTGTGCCCCATCATCGAAAAAACTGCAACTGCGCTAATTGCATACATTTTTTAACACGTTATACATGTCAAACTAATCGCATGCGCTAACGCATTAATTTTGACAGCATTAGTTATAATTTAACTGGATATGATTGAGAATGTCATTTTTCTACTAGTAGATAAAGCACTATGTGTATATTTTCTCAAATTAATTGCACATATGACTCCCTATTACCTTCCACTGTCAATGTACAAAGTCAACAAACCTCTCTCTCCTCTCCACCAGAGTCACCAGCAGCTCCACGGTGTCATTAGATACCTCCGCCTCGGAGCTCCACACCGACAGGTTATTGATCACCTTCTCCAGCAGATATGCCACTATCCATTGCGCTCCCTCTGTGTCCACACCAAACGCTGAGTTGAGAGGCATGCTGATCTGCGAGAGAAGGGAGCACAGAAACTAAAAGGTAGAAGCAAAATCATTTATATCACGTTTATTGCAAACAATTGTTCTTTATCTTTTAAATGATGTTGCATTTCTTCATTTCCAATTCCTTTATGTATGACCTCTTTTGTAAATCACAGGTTATATGATGATGACTGAACCTGAAATTTGCATGCACATTTTAGTGTAATTATTTAATTAAACATATTTAAAAACTTATATAGAGGATTTATATAATAATTTTTGTAATAATCTGACTGGAATAATTAAACACAATGATGCTCAACAAGAAACCACAAAACAAGTATTCAAGTTCTGGTCCTTCAACAGACAGCTGCATTTGTTTGTCCTGTTTAAAATAGAATTAATTACTTTAATCTTTTTTTAAAAGCATGACAAACCAAATGGTAGTGATGCACCTATCGAATAGCCAGAAATCAGAGTCAGGCAGTTTATGTATTTTATCCACAATAGATTTGGTCTACTTTCAGCCCATTTTTGGGAAGAGAGAGAGGCCTGCAGCTAAAAAAACTGATATAGGAAGAACCCTTATCATACCTACGAGCAAAAAGAAGCACACGACGCAAAACACACAAAAATTGGCATCTAGGCCACCGGACCATAGCCCATAGAAACATTGACTGCAATGCTACTATTACAGTCGCACATTAAATTTTGCACATTTAATTTAATATAGCAAATATTTTATTGCACATATCCATACATATCTCTATTTTCTTAACATATCTCTACGCTTTATAAATTATATCCCGCACTTACTGCAATTACACTACTGGTTAGACACATACTGTTTATTTTGTTGCCTTGTACTTGTACTTGGGTAAAGACAATAAAGTTAAATCTAATCTACATAAGTTCAAGTAATTTTTAATAAATATTAAATTTGTTAAATAATTACAGTAAATATTTGGGAAAGCATGATACAGTGGCTTTTTGACATCTTCTTAATGTAATCTCAGTGTTTCTTTGTACAAAACGTTACAACAAACACAAATGCTGAATGTAAATGGATTGATAAATAGTTAAATAATAGTTAAAATAGCACTGATTTAATTTCATGTACTCATTTACTTCAAATCCTCAGCAGTAATAATAAACAAACCTAAAGTTAAAATTAGAAAAGACTGCTGAAATGCAGCTTGGTAATACCATTAAGAAAAAGGTTTGTGTGTGGTGTTTGGTCAAATATGTACAATTCTATAATGTGGAAATAGATCAAAATAAGTAGAAAATTAGAAATGAATAAATACAAATGTTGAAACGACAGAAAAAAAATCTACTTGTACCTATTTATAACAATTTCTTATTTGAAAACTAATTCAGAAGAAATAGGATACCAATAGAATAACACTTGAATTTTAAGGACTGTTACAATACTTTACTGTGATTGGCTAAACATTCAAATATACGCTTGCATTATCTTCTAGTAACTACTAACATATTCTTTCGAGCTGGCCAGCAAATATCTTATGGCTCATCGTAGCACTTGTATGATCTTCATACACACAGAAAAATATATTATTGTGATTCTTACATGATGTGAAAGGCTCTAAACACAATATTTGTTTCTGAAAATTAAAGCTTTTGAAGCCCTAAAATGTCTCCTTTATTTAAGGAAAGGTTAAAATTGTTAAACAGTAGCCACTCACTTGGCCATAGAGCTTCTCATCCACCAACAGATATGTCTTGACCCAGCGGCGGAGAAACCAGACAATATCTTTCCCCATCTGAGGACTGAGCAGTTGGGTTAGACTTGCTCGTGTAGCTCGAGACTCTACCTCTGACGTTCTGAGCACTGCTGATAACAATCTGTGGCAGAGAAAAAAAAATACAAATCACACGAGACACTCCTAGTCCCAATACATAAAGAGAGAAGAAGAACAATGGTCTCCAGAAAGGCATAACTGTCCTGGCTAGATGCTCAAGAGTCTGTGAAGGCTTACAATAACAAATGCTATCAGTCCCTCACACCTCCACTGTTAAAAAAGGACACAAGAAACGGATTAGAGCAGCTTACGGTCTTGGAAGACTGACATCCCATTGTCCCAATGGAGTGCAGCAGCATTAAAGGCTTTTCATTGTTAGGAAGTTTGAAACCTCGCTGACATTTAGGACCTGCAGAGATGATGGTTGTTACTGGGAAACACAATCCCTTGGTCACTGTCTCCTTAAATCCTCTCTGGTCAGCTCCTGTTCCCTGTCCATCATCAGTGCACTGTTTCTCTTAATCCCCTGACCTACCCCAGAAAAATTCTCCATCCTTCCCCAACCAGTCATCTCAGAGTCTCTTCAATCTTTCAATCATCACCTCTATCCTATTCCACAGTTTTGGAATAACATCATCCATTAAGCTCAAATCAGATTACAGGAAGATATTTTTTATTTTCTGTGAGACTCCTGTTAACCGCAAATACAGCGTCTTCATCATTAAAACTACACTATTCATTAAATTCACAGTCTGGACCACAATCCAATCAGATTAGAATCAGATCAAATATCTGCCTGGAATAGCCAGGGAGAAAAAATACCCTTCAAAGTTTTCAGGCATAACACATGCCACTTGCCTTCAGCACATAATGAACTGGAGCACTACTTACCGGTGGTCCTACAACTACTACTAATACAACTCCTAAAACTACAATTACTAAAGCACCACAACTACAACAACGACCCCAAAAACAACACCTAATAAAATCTACCACTACACAAAAAACAGAACTATTGCCATTCCTACAAGCAAAACAGCAACAGAAAACAAAAGTTTCTAAAACAAAGCAGCAATTGACACAGCTACAGGGAATATAACAACCAATAAAACTAAAACCATTTCAAAACAGCACAACTGATACCACCACAAGCAGTAAAACTAATTAATTTCGTTATTCAATTACCGACAATAATTTTTAAGTCCGATTACATCTTTAATTACTACACCCCCAAAAACCATTAAACTAAAAGTACTGCTACAACTACAACAGGACTACTATAAACTATAACCAATATTAAAGGTAAACCTACTGACACTACAACAACCATCATAACAAATATTAAAAATACTGTAACATAACTAGTTTGACAACAAATATTACTGTAACATCAACTTATAAAAGTCCTAATACTACAAAAACTTCTACAATTACAGATACCACTACAACTACAGCTTCTACTTTTGCTGCTACTACTGCTATAGTAGTAATTTGTTTATATTACTGGTATTTATAACTGTACAAATATTGCTGTGAAATTATTGTATAAAATCAATAATATAAAATTCCACACCATACAATAAAATCATGTAAAAAAAAAAAGGGAGAAAAATTACATTGAAATAGTTTGTGAATACCCAAAATAGATGAAGGCTCAGAACCCCCTCCTCTGCCCCAGGGCACCTGGCCTGGCTCTAATGAAATAATGTGCTGAGTGTTGCTGCAGCATTGCCTGGCGCTGGGGCCTTGAGAGGGCTCCTGCTCGCGTGGCAGGCTGAGCTGGGCATATGCCAGGGAATTCCACACTAGTAAAGCAACTACAGATCAAACAGCCTGTGCTACATCACACATGTTCTCTCCAGCAGCAGTTCTGAGTGATAAACCTAAACCATGAACAGGGAAACCAATAAGCTGTTGTTTCTGTAATCAGGAAGATCAATCTACATATGCATATCTGCTCCGCTCTACAGCATCAATGTCATCTTTAGAACACTTCTTTTGTCTTAAAAGAAAAATGACCGAGCACACCAACTGTTTATAAAAACAAATTTAAAAGCTTTACAAAATCAACCAACGTACAACTTCATCTTGTACTTAAATCCCATAAATCAATACCACTGGGAGATCTCTTCACCTGATTACAGAGTCTGTCCTGTTGCAACCTGGGATAGAGGTGGCCTTCTCTCCAGGAGAGCCCAGGAGCTGCAGTGTAGTGTTGATATCCACCTCCGTCGAGTGTTTGATGGAGTACTCCATCACTTCTGAAGGTATGAGTGGTGTTTCTCCCTGAGGATCATCGGCCAAGAGGTAGCCTACAAAACAGTGTTCAGAGCTCTGACAAAAGACCATGGAAAAATCCCTCAAATAACAGGGTGTTGACTGATAAATACTTATGTTAAGACCACCTCAGACCTGACACTAGAATGATCCAATGAATATCTTCGTAAAGCTCATCAAGAATATTCCGGTCCCCTGTGTCCGTGTCAGAAGCAGACATTAGGTGCTGTTGGTGTCTCTGGAGTTGCCCGTGAAGCCGTGTGACTCTGTCCTCCAACAAACTGCAGGAAGATGTGAGAAGCACAAGGCTTAGAGTTGCTGATTGTAGGTGTCGCTATGTCACAGAGAGTGAGTCTGTACCCAGTAAGCAGTGGTATACAGTGGTCAGCAGCAATGCGACCCAACATGCCGATACTGGCCAGTTGATCAGAGAACAACTCTCGGTCGTCCTCCTGCAGTTCATTAATTTCTTCCTCTTCATGTGAGGTAACTCCGTTTGCAGTCTAATGTAAAACAAACAGCATGTGACCATTATATTTTGGACAGTAACTATAGCAGTTTGTTTTACAACTAATAAATTGAGTTCTGACCAGGTTTCTGGTGCCATCGGGGGCAGCAAGGTGGCACTGGATGTAGGAGTTGAAGACTTGCATGGCTGGCTGAATAAAACAACCTCTGGGAAAGTGCTCGTCCTCTTGCACCAAGGTCAACCAGGACTCCAGCAGTTTGTCATACGCTTCCATGTACACCATGTCATCCTTATCCAGCTAAAGAGATCAGAACATCCCATCACACACTCTCTCTTTTCTGTATTTAAAGTAAGGCCTACTAGTTACTTCGTAGTTCTTGTTTCAATAAAATCTGTTAAATAATACTAATAATATAATGCTGTCAAAATGAATCAAACGTAGACGGATTAGGCTGTGCAATGAAACAAATTTTGATATAAATTTGATCTGTGCGATCATAAAAATGATGATTACGAAAAACAAACAAATATAGCGTTTAATGCATGCTTTATGCCTGCACATGTCCCTTTATTCACCAGAAGCGTACCCACACAGAGCACATCTCAGGTCTTTTTAGCCTAAACCACTTTGTACATCATAAAGGAAAAAAAATCAAGCATCTAACATTACAAACAAATTCTTCTAGCTCAGAATTTTTTTTGTGTTTAATACCCATTTGTGTCATTTCAAAAACCCGAATCTAACACTGTGAATAATGAAAGTGATATGCTAACGCTAGCTGCTACTGTTAGCTCTTTATGGTTCGACTTGAGCTCAATCGCAGTTCAAGAGAAATCTCTACCTAAAGAATAAAATCTCTACCTAGGAATAAAATCCTTTTTGATCATTAAACAAAGTTCATGTTGTGAAAATGTTTCTTGTTTAATGCATATGTCAAGTTAATGTATTTATGAAATTACTATTATACTACATTATTTATAATTTATTACAATTAAACAAACATCTTTAAAAATGATGTGTTTTTTTCCTAATATACTGGATATTAGAGCAGTTTTTGAAAAATTCTCATCCAGATTTTGTTTGATTTAATATAGAACATATACAATAATTGAAATAAAATAATATTTGAAACATCACTTCACTTAAATGAGCTCAATTTATCGATTTAATATCACCACAAGTTGACAGAAGTTAATACAAAAACAAGAACTTTAGAAAAGACAACAGATCCCAACACAGCTTATAATTGAATTGTGTTTTTATTCATTGTAGTGCAAACACAACACTCACCACCTCCTCCAGGGCGGCGCTGCGACCAAAGGAACACGTGAGCAGTGTGAGGCAGTTAACGAAAGAGCCGAAGAGTTCGCTCGGCAGAGCTGTAAGGACGCTCCGTGGAAATGTGCTGATGAGGTTACTGATTATGTTAGCGATGGCCACCGCCTCAGAGTCTTCTATCTCAATTCTATCAGAAAACAAGCGTGAAGGCTAGATGTTAGCGAAAACTGTGATTAGAGTCTGAAATCATTCTGTTCCCATACTTGGTCGGTCTGTAGTCAATATTTATTTCATACCCAGCATGTAACCCACAAAATCCCTCCCAACTAGGATTTTCTTACCCCTGAAAACCTTCCACTAACGCACAAAAACATCAGATAGATCAGCAGATACAGCTGTTGTCGCGTTGCCACAACACCTGGACTCTCGGAGCACAGGGCGGCCCCTCCCCCTCTTAAACTCCAAAAGAGCATTCGAGGTCTGCCATTTTTCTGCTCCCTAATGTGGTTTTAACTGGTATCAGATGCACTTGAATTGTAAGCAAAATGGTTCCATCACAGCTGATTGGTAGACCTGCTGCATGCATTTCTGATGATGCAAGTGGAAAAACGCTCCAGGAATAGGTGATTACAGAGCGACAGACAGAGAGAGAGCGCAAGGGTGGGATGGGGAAAGAGACCCTCACTCACGTCTACTTGCTTGTGAATTCCATACAGCAGCATGAGAGTAACTGTATGTTATTTAAAGCTGAAGAAACCACTCACAGCTATTTGAGAGCTTTCACAATCATGAAAACATTAAATGTACTTGGCTTGAGTACTAACAAAAAACCTTGACTCTGGACTAGATCTAGGAATGAAAAATATTTTATTTGAATTGGAGAAAAATGTGAAAAACTTGTAATAAGAAAAACAGTAATTGCATATTTGAGAGTTGAGCCATTATGAGATTTTTTTAATAGTCCCTTTTACTTTTATTTTTCTTATTTTAAAACTCCCTATATTTTAATTTGAAAGTGATTAAATGCGAGTCGAGCATTGCGTCATCGTTCTTTCAGACAATTCATGCTAAAATGCCTGTTAAAACCCAAAAATAGGCAATAAATGAGCTCACATATTCACAAAGAACATTATTGTTCTGTAATGTTTGAGGAAAAAGGGCACAACTTGAGATTGCAGAAAATAGTCAAATTCAGATTTCATCCATTTAATAGTTATGGCTTGCAATTAATTAAAGTATTTAAAGCAAGTCACAAAGTAAACAGTTCATTCAATATTTGTTGTCCTTCTGACTTTTCCATGTAATTTTGTATGTTTATAATTTTTTTTTGTACAATCATAACTATACATTGATAAGTTTCAGAACGCTGAAGTAGGTCAAATCCAACATTAGATACCCATAACCAGAAGTTGTTAGGATTCTTTAGTTCACTATAGCCTTTCAAAAAAACAATTAGAGTTACATTTCTTAATAGTGTGGTGGTGGTGTTGTTGTTTTTTTGCTGCACATCTCACCTCAACCTTTACTGCTGAGGTTTTTTGCCTCTAAGCAATAGCATTAGTTCCCTCTAAATACACAAAAATGCCTCACCCAAAGCACTTTGAAGAGATGAATCCTCAACATTGCAATTAATTACATCCAGAGACAAAGATGTCAAGAAAAAATAACAAAAAACCATATGAGAAAAGCTGATTTATAGTGTATTAATCATTGGTGATAAAGAAAAAAACTACTAGCAGGACTGGTGGAAATTTCTGTGTTACTGTAATGTACTTATGTTTTTTAGGGGTAAAACGTATGTTTTTAGGGGTAAAAAAATATTTAGCAGGCTTAAACCGCCCTCTCCCCATTGTCCATTGCGATGATCCTCATTAGACATCGTGCGATGCCAAATTGGTCGACATCAACCAACCATAGTGGATTGCAACCATTAGAGCGCTGGTGTCTACATAAAACTGTTTAAACAGCTGTTAAACATTTTTATTTGAGGTTCCCTTGTACATAAAGATTGAGTCTGAATGTATTTCACATTTTCAAACTCAGTTTAACTTTATTGTTGACCAATAAACAAGCAATTAAATATATTATTATTGCTAAATACAGAATATAAAAAAATAAAATTGTGTTTTATCAACCACTTTGATATGCAACTATTGATATATGAAACTATTTCAACAACATGATTTGAATAGCATTCTCTACTAGTAATCAACTAGTTTGTCCAAAATGTAAGGTGCAATGACAACGCATATAATGTGTTTATTTAAAAAATGACAAAGAATTAAAATACATAAAGTAACAAAATTTTTTTTGAGAAAATATCTATTTTAAAAGATTTATCTTTTCAACTGATATTTTTTTGGACATTTGAAAACTGTAACGGACAAAGGAAGCAGACACTAGAGCAAGGGGGAATTTGCAAATTCAGACTGGCCCTACAAGGTTCAAACTGATAGCCAGCAGCGCTAAGTGCTCTGTAACTGTGCTACCCTAATATGACAATACCCAAAAAACTATTTTAAGAACCAATTATTTTTTTTCTATTCATTTTAAGTGACTGAATTATCATAACAAGGACATCTAACCAAATAAAAGATTGATGCTTATTAAAAATTCCCAAGGATTTATACAAAGCTAAAAAGCAGTCATCCAGCAGCTAGGAATTAAAAGCAATGCATAAAAGACTCAAGGTCTCAGGAAAACCCACCCATTGATCATGCTGAGTAATCCTTCCAACAGATGGGCCAGGTAGGTCACCTGAGCATTCTCATCAGGGAAGATGGGACCATGCATGGAGGCCAGCTGGGCCAGGCACTGAAGGGAATCCTGCGCCATGTCCGAGTCCTCTCTGGTCTTCCTGTGCACCTACAAAATAGAGAAGCGAGGTAAAATAAATGACATGAAAACATAATAAGAGACTAGATTTTATGTAAACTAAATCCATTGGTAACCATAAAAAGGAGCATAACAGTGCACACATTTTAGTCTTTCTCTAGAGTGTAAAAACCACACAGACCCCCTCAAAGAGTCGAAGAGGAACCGAAGACCGGCCCAAGGGCAGCTGACAAAACACACAGGCTGAAAAGTTCATACATAGCCTCCCTGAATCCCAGAGAAAAGGCTTCACTCATCGACTAAAAAAAAAACAATCTCTAGCTACTCTTTTTTTTTCCCTCTCTTATTTCCATCAATGCGCAGGTCTGTCTTTGATTGCTCATCTCAAGCAGATTTCAGAAACTCAAGTCAATAAAAAGAATTTAAAAACTATAACAGATGAACACACACCTGGCTGTTTCAAATAAAACAGATCGGCTCCTCAATCACAAACACTGTCCAAAGATGAGCGTTACATTTTCTGAGCCGAGGGCATTTTTCTTAGCTGATCCACTGGAGAATTTAGCACATGTGGTCGTTTGGCACACTCCTTCACACTCTTCTTTCCCTAGATCCCTGGAAACTTATTCCCCTTCGTCTGCTCACCAGACATCCTGATGTGGATGCTTGCAAAGATCCTTCTACTCGACTCTGATGAACCTAAACCTTCACTGCTCAAGACAGAGCACCTACAGATCTATGATGAACATCATCAGACTGGGATTGTTGAAGTTACAGCATACAGCATACTCCATCTACGAAAGCGGAGTGAAATCAGCCTCTGAGCAGAAGAGAGAGGGAGAGAGGAGGGCTGGGAGAGGCAGGAGGGAGAGAGAGAGAGATAGAGAGAGAGAACTGGATAGACAAACAGGGAAAAAGAAGAAAACGTACAAGGACAACACACGGTGAGCAGCATGCTCTAAAAAAAAAACAGCTGCACAGAAGAATATCCACACCACGAAAACTATGCCAATCTCTTCGAGTCCAACTATTGTTAGAGTCTGGCAGGGGGCCATCTAAATTAAAACAAGACAAGGTACCTCATCGCAGTGAATGTAAGGGTGAAGCTGCAGGGTGACCTATTAATAGAGAGAGGACAAAGCTGGGTTTCTCAATGGTAAGGGCTCTACCCCTTTTTATTTTCACCACAACAGCACTCAAGCTTTTTGAACAATGGCAAAGTTGACATTGGCCAAGACCCATTTCAAGTGCTAGTTTGGTTTACACCATCGAAGACCCTCGCAGAACAGCTTCCAACATCTTACACATAGTTTAATGTTAAGGACATGATTGACAGTTGGGTTTCAAGTTACTTGATGTCATGTTCGAAGAGCTATTAACAAAACTCTGACATTTTTGGGGTCATCTGTCTCATCTCATTCACACCTCTTGCTGTTCACAATCAGTTCAATTTCATTCATCACATTTAAACTACAGATTCAAAACAAAATAACACTGTCTACATTTGTTTCCTCTACCTGTGTTCTTTGACTTTTGTGTCCTTTGCTCTTTTTTGTTGAAAACACAGTACCAACCAAATATAACGAATGCACATCAATTAAGATCATAAATACCCTCACGTTTAAGCATTCAATGAAAAGAGAACGAGAGAACATTTATTTAATGTAGACGTTTCCACTAAAAAGTTGAATACAAATAAATAAACAATTTTAAAACTTTATTTTAAAAAAAGGGCAGGGCAAAACTACCAAAACATGAAAATCAAAATCGTTTTTTTTTTAACGCAGTTGGTGAATCGTATATTTTGAGCATTAAATACTGCCCAACGGAAATAATAAATAGATTTTTTTTCGTCCAGTATTTAAATGTTAAGAGATTTCACATCATTTATCAACTGCATATTCTTTATATTAAAGTTTTTATTTTGCCACAAACTATCACACCAAAAGTATGTTTACTTTAAGCGTTATTCCATTCAAGATGTTATGTTTCATGTTAGAGTTTATTTTATTTTGAAAATTGATAAAACCTCAATTAGCATCACATTACGTCCTTATTCCCATCAAGCTCATGTGACTTAATTAAGTCTATTATTTTATTAATCTATACTGCCAGTAATATGCTGCTGTCCTGAGCCTTCTTTTCTCATCATATATACACAAGGGACACTTCTGTTATCAGTAAGATTTTTATAAAAGTTCTTTAAAAGTCCATCATAAAATAATTTTCTACTTGAATTAAAATGACAGACTACGTTTAACTGGAAAAAGGTGTTGACTGACGGCAAAGCGGTGCTTTATCTGCTTTAAATAGAAAATCACATAAGAGTCTTGTGTGTCCAATTTGACATTAGTAAAAACACCCAGTCAAATCCAGTCTTGAACTGAATAATTTGTCTGTTTCTGATCTCAGGCTTAATTAGCTGTTTTTGCACTTTACCTATTCATTTCACCACCTGCCCAAAACATAAGATGCTATTAATGGTTTTAAATTAACTGGAGCAAAGAGACAATCAATAATCTCTTTAAAGGCGAGCGAGAAGGTCCAAAGTCTACCACAATTAGCTTCAACCTTTATGCAACACACCTGATTTTATCAATTGATCTCATGGCTCGATAGAAGCTATAGAGGTGTCTCTTAAATCAGGATTGAAAGCATTGAAACACGGTCTTTTTAGGAGTGACTACTCCTTTCGTTACCATCAAACATCTACAATAACAAAAATGGGTGTCGATAGCAAAAAAGATGACAAAGATTACCATCAGACCAAAAAATTTACTTTTAAATGTGTTGGATATGTAAGAAACAATATTTGTAAATAAATTAATAAACTATACATTAACAACATTTGTATACTTCTATTTAAATTAGCAAATTATTAACCAAACATTAAAATAAGCAAACAAAAACTGCATAACTGTATTAACCATAAGACCATATTGAGAATATAGGGAAATGTTCTGCATTCAAATGTCATGCTGGTCGTAAATTTGCTATATTTAAAGCTGTGCATTTTCTGCAGCCTTTTATTGAAATGTGACCCAGACGTCGTTTGTCTGAGTTCCACCCATTTTAAGGATGTGTAAAAATTGGACTTTGTAACCAAGTCTAAACTAAAACCACAAACAAAAAAAACAGGCTTCAGTTAGTTTTTCTGCTAGGAAAATCTTAGCACAAGCGTTATTAGCTGCAGAGAGCATATGAGATTTATTTGCGGCTCACTTCCAAACCTCAAAGAGAAAGTGAAAAGAACTTCTCCTGGGACCACCTGAGGTAGAACAAGAGCCTGTTAACTGGGGCTTTAAATCCCGGGTTCAGAGTCTAATCCTGCAGCTCATCTAGTCACCTCTGACCCTGGCCACGCGTGTCTGGACGCCCCCTTGTCTGTTCAGGGCACAGCTGAGAACTGAGAACTAACAGCTGATGAGCCAACATATATACACACAGACGCCGCTGACAGGCAGACACACGCATATCCAATAATTCAGCCACAGATCCCCCAGCACAGGCATAGAAAAACAATGAGCGCACCACACACAGCTACAAGGGACTCGTAAAGACACAGAGGGTGTGACAGCTGCCCACTTCTCATCGTCTACAATAAAACATTCCCCCAAACCACTGTAAATACCACTAAATATCACATGTCCCAAAGCCTTCCTGAGAGAACAGCACAGTAGAGGCTGCACCAAAGACACTTCATTGAAAAAGAATCCTAAAACAATGTTACAATTTAGCAAAGTCAGTCTAAACATGAAGACTGGCGCTGGAAGAGTGAAGCCAGGTACTTACATTAGGGATACACTTTGACTGCTTCTTTAAAGAACTTGTTTGATGCTTCTTGTTCAAGGTCAGAGGTCTCCAACCTTTTTTAACTATAGAAATACTATTTTGGCTTCAAAATATTCAAACAATGCACATAACAAAACAAAAGAAAAATCTCAGTGTAAAAGTACTCTAAGGCACTGAAAAATATAGTAAAAAAAATTACTTTTTGTGTGTGAACACAAAAAGTAATTTTTTTACTATATTTTTCTTGCCCCGTTTACAAAACTTTTATCAACAAAACGTCTTTTATAAACAAAAATTATTTCACCGGTCTTTACCAACAACTGTTTCCCTCTGAAAACTTCCTCATTTATCTGAGGCTGACACAGTTCTTGTTCAAAACTGGCATGCTTTGCATTTGTGCCAGGTGATTGTGTCTGCAACATTAACAGCATACTGGTATGGATTGGCTTGGTTTGGTTATTAAAAATGTTGTGTGTTTGTGTAGTCCAGTACATTTCAGAAAATATGTTTAGTACAAAGAACAGCAGCGCAAACCCTTGCTCTGTTCCCCATTAGCCTCAGAGAACTTTATACAAAAAATGTTAGGGTAGGATTATCTAGTAATTTTTTTTTCAAAACTTTCAAAAGAGTTTGCATCTAATTAGCAGTGATCATGCTTTTTGTAACATGTTTCTATAACTTTTTTTAACAATTTCAGTTAAAAAATAAATTAAGAAGCACCACTATGGATTCCAATCTCCAATGCGATCTCTAACTAATTTTGAGGAAGATCCAGCTCCAAAAGTAATTTTATAATCCTTTTGCATATCTCTTTTTCCTCTTCATGAAGTATTCAGTCCCAACAGGCTTGAGATTATCTACCAATCACTACAGCGAAAATTAAAATGTAGCCAAATTGTTCTCACTTTTGCAAATAGTGATAGTGATCTGTAAAATATAAAAACAAAAGTCCTGCTTGCTGGGATAGTGGTTAGCGAGCAAGACACACAAGGCGCAGATATACATTGCGCAACCAGAATTTTGAACCCTTTTGTTTCTTTCCCCTTCCTCCCTGTTCTCTACGCTAAAAGGAGAAATTACCAAAATATAAATAAAAAAATACAATATCAGATAGCTTTGGACATGATAAAGCATATTTTTACATCACTTAAATAATATGCTAAAAAAATGAACCAGCATTAATGATCAAAGCAAAGTATCAATAAAGAGAGAGATTTTCAGATTTTCATTCGAATATGCTTTCGAAACATCGCCATACTATACATCAAAAATAACGCTTCATTTTGCTGCTGAAGTGACAAAAACAAGATCAACTGTTGATCGATAAGTTGGCTTCACTTTATTTTTCTCAACCAGATTTTGCCTAATGACTGTGTTTTCTCCCCACTAAAGAGGCCCTACATAGAATAAGAGCACTGACAGCTCGAGAGCAAAGTATCAAGACCTAATTTTTCTTTCTTGAACAAAAGTATAAAAAGTTACATTTACATAACTATCTTCTGTTTTTGTTATAATAGTAAATTTGTTTACTATTAGTATTCACTTGACAACCAAACGACATTTGTTAACACTTATCACAATAATTTTTACCATTACCCTCAGTACTTTACCATTAATTACTTCAGATGTGCATTAATTACAATACATATCAAAAGATCTTCCAGAAACTGTTTTATTATACTGTACATCTAGTAGTCACATAAAAAAAAAAACAGGAAGCACTTTTCATGTTAACAGAGGATGTTTGTGTCATCAACAAACATCTGGAGCTATAGATGATGCATAAACACATGACATCACATGACCACAAAAGCTACAATTATATAACCAAAATAGACTCCAACTTCACAGGCAAGTATTCTATGTATTGTGTAAAAACACAAACTGCTCCAACCAATAAAAAGCAAAGCTTATGTTTGAACAGCCTCTGACCTTTAGGTCAAAACCTTGAGCTTTGTTAAGACATGTGCTCAGTTGGATGGCAGTTTACTGATCTGCGTCTACTCTACTAGGTGCCAATGTGCTGCTCCATCATTCACAGCTCTTTTTAGACTCATTCCTGAGTAGCAGAACATCATCACCCCAGACCCAGAAAGGTAAGTGAGCATTACAGAGAATGGACATGCCTGACAAAGCCTCAGCCTGATGATGTAATTTGCCATCATATTGGATTTATAATGGCTTGCCAAAAGATGAAGAAAACACAAAGACATCTGAGGACCACAGTTCCATTTTAATAAATAAACAAAAGATGTGAAATGCAGAGAAAATAATTGTGCTGTCTGTGATGTAATATAAACGTTGTTTACAATTATAAGTAGATTTGAAACAAGGATGTACTCACAGTGAAGAAGAGGTCCATGACTCTGTGGTCTAGCAGACTTTCCCTCCACGACTCAGTTGGCTTGAGCATGACATTCGGAGTGGCTTCAAACATGGCAATGTAATGTCTTCCCAGTGACACCTTAGCTAAGGATAACAGCATATGAGATAAAACTAGCCTTGTGTCTTTTTCTGCTCCTGGTCTAAAGTGTGGAAAGCACAGCAGACAATTCAAAGTTCTCTGACAGCTTCAAAAGTCCCCTCCTACTAAATGTTTACCTCAAAATCTTCCCCTTTCATACACAGCCCACTGGGAAGAGAGAAGGAGGGGAAAAAAGAACAACAAATTGAGCGAGCAAGAAGAGAGAGAGGCTCCCACAGGAATGTCTGATCAAAGCCAGTTACCGGCAGAGCCCATGCATTCCGCTGGGCTGGACCCACAGTCCCTCCCAGAAGACAAATGCAGCCACTTTTATGCTCACACACATACACTCTATGGTATCCGATCATCTGCTTCACAAAATGAATCAAAGCAGAGTACCAAACACCCCACACACCGGCTCACGGTTCAAGAATTGTGTTAGACCCAGTCTGTCCTCAACAGACCTGACTTTACGACCTCTTTACGAAGAACTCAGAATGACCCATGCTTAGGAGAGAGTAGAGCCTAGGGACAGTGGCTGCAACTCATGAGCTGACCACTAACAGGGAGAGACTGAGAGATGAACAGAAACCACCAAGCAGGAGGAATAAACCAGCTGCTCATTCAATGTCACTTGGAGGGTGTGCTGGAAAAGAGTGCGAGTGGATAAAAAATGGCAGGGTGACTAAAGATATGAGCAACTGAAATCCAAGCTGGTCTTACTCGCAATCGCTCATGACTTGTTTCCACCAACCCACATCACAGCTGCTAAATTCACAAAATGCGAGCCTCTCAAATACATCTATGAAAGATTTTATGTTTCCCACTGAGCGCATTGAAGTAGCACTGGCGAAAGGTTAATTCAAAACTCTTGGATTAATATTTGGGAAGAAAATAAGATACATTTGAAAACGCTTTCAATGCAAAGTTCAGAACTTTAGACTTAGTAATAGTTTTGAAGAGCCAGTATTATAACTCCTTTAAAACAATGGGGATAACAGTTGTAAATCTGAGGAACATCCCGTTTGAGCTTTATTCGTGAAAAGTATTTGTGTGTTAAGTGATCTTTTAAAGAAAAAGTTGACTTCAATTCACTGAAACGAGTCTTTTCGAAAAGTGACGTAGGACTGAACAAAACATAATAAGCTTCTCCCGCCACTCACAAAAGGTTACCTGGTAAGGTGTTCCTCTAAACATAGCTCCTAGCGGTTGTGATTCGGTCACATCACAACAGGAATGTTTTTTATGTGCGTGAGGTATTCACAACTATACATTCTCTGCTGAGAAGAGGCTACAAGGGAGCAATGGATAAGCTTCATCTTATTACCTCAAGAGAACAACGAAAACCTTAAGTCGCGTTCCCGCCATTTTCTGTTTTGCGAATCTGCAGGCGTTCAACTCAGGTTTTGCAAAAAGCTTTTGAAGTGCTAGACTCTGTATCCAATAACAGCAGACTTGAGCCAATTACTGCTGATTGCCGCAAAACTAATAATTTTGAAGTAATTGAAAAAAATCAGTTAGAAGAAAATCCATATTATAACAAAATTAATGTGGTTTTGACTATGTATTGATGTCATCCTGTTGTTTGAGACATCAGAACACAAATACCCACGTCAGAACTGCAATACTGATTTTTTTAAATAAATTTAATTCGATTAAAAACTACAACGTATGCTTTTTAAGAGCCGAACGAATTTAAATCCACAAAACAATGATTTGTTGTTTTCGTATGTTTAAACACCTAAATAAATTTGAATTAGCGAACAAAAAACAAATTATAATTTATTTCAATAAATACAATAAAATCTGTTTAATTCATTAACACCCATTCATTTAAAAAGAAAATATTTAACAAAAAGCACCAATTGACAGAAAAATGTATGTACACAAAAGGAAAAGAAATTGCATAAAGCAAACCTAAATACTAATTTTTCATACATTTTCAATAGTTTTTCAATAAAATTACAATTAATGTAATAAAAAACATTTTGTTTGTCTAGCCATGATGGAGCCTGTGATGCTGACATGGCTTAATTAACAGTTATAAATCTTAAAATAAAATAGTTAATACAAACCCATCAATGCAAAATTTGTTTAGATACAGTACATTAATTGTAGTTTAGATAAAATCGCTAAAACATTCTTTGGCTTATTATCCTTTATAGACGTTTGAGTGTAAATGTAAGTTCCAATGTGAAAACGTGCATTACAAGTAAATTAAAAAGTAAATGTTTAATGGATTGTGTGTGTCCACAATACTCTCATGATGGATGATTATCTCCTTGTAATAAAAAAATCTAAATCTATAATAAGGATATTATAGATGCCTCTAATAAAAACAACGTATTACTTAAACAGAAGTAAACAATTAAAACAAATAAGCAAAACCATTTAAACTTAATGTAATTTTACAAAAATTAAGCAATACATCACCTGAATAAAAATGAGCAAAAAACATAAAAGCGGAGACAAAAACATTAATTGAAATAGGTGAGGTCCATCAGGTCATGACTTGCAACTTAAAGAGGGCAGTGAAGCGTCATTTACTAAGTTTAGTTTAGCAATCTAAACATTTGGAGATTATAACGGTTCTGAGTGCTGCCCGAGAGCAGAGATGAGATCCAGAACTATTAGGAAGTTTGAGTGTCACATACTCCTCTAAAGAATCCCTTCAAAGCTCAAGGAATGCCCCCCTCCCAATTGTCCAACCCAGGACAGCGGTCTTACAAAGCCCCTGTCCACTTGTGCACGTGCATTTATGGCTCTGAGATGAGGAGAGGCACACGGCCGTCTGTCATCTCTTGCAACCTTTTCAAGACCAGACCTCCTCAAGGCTTGCTCATAACCCACCCTTGAGGTCACCAGGGGCCATGGACAGACATGCGCCCCTAGAGACACACTGAGGGGAATCGCATGTTTAGGATTCACGCAAACAACACATCAATATGTCAAGTGGAAGAGTGTCACAGACAAAAGGTATGCATGCCAAGGCCTTGACTATAAACAGCAGCACTTTGAGAACAGCAGTCACTGTTGCAGTGTGTCAGGTCATTCAACAGTATTACAAATCTAAACATCTGATACAACTGTGATGGAATTAAACCATTAACAAACCTTGAACATGGTAAGAATTGTTTAATAGCTGGTTTTACACAGAGGCGAGGCACGGTTGAAGCATTCCAGAAGTCTCTATTGTGGAATAGGATTCTGTTTTTTTCATCTCTTCACAAACCTCTGTCCTCTGGGCGCCAGTCAAAAATAAAGAAGTGGTTAATATTTTTCTTCACTGGAGACAAGACATAACAGTATACTGAATAACTTCAGATTTTAGATTGAAATGCTCTTTCAACCAGATGCGATTCTATGAATGAACCCTACTGGAGATCTGATGTGGTTCATTATCACTAACACAAGCAAAACATTTTATTATAATGTATTTATAATTCTGTAATTTAACATTTTGATCATGGACTTACACAAACATTATACTGAAAGTAAGTGTTTTAACATGCTGCAGTAATGTGGTTATTGTATTATGCTCCAACTGTGTCTGCAGAATAAAAAGTCCTTTTTCATGATAGTTTTTAAATGTCTCTTGAACACTCAAAAGAACACTTCTAAGTAATCTGCAAAGGGGTTTAACAGGCACTAAAAGCATAAAAATCCAATACTTTATATAGGTAAAGACAGCACAGTCTCGCCTTATCAGCAGTGTTAAAGTTGTTAATAACCAATGCCTAAAAACGATTAACACAAGAGTGAAAAAAAGCATAAAGATCAGTTACATTTTGTTTTTGGCTGACTGGATATCATTTTGTTTGTCTAACTAGATTGTGTTTCTAAATGTAAATGGAGATACAATGCCAGTAAAGTTTGAAGTTCCACAAGGATCTGTTCTGGGACCCATTCTATTCTATTTTCAATCTACATGTGGGAAAATTTTTAGGCGAAACGGTGGACACACCATTGCAACGGCAAAATTTTTCCATTTTTAACATGGAGCTTAGGAGCTCCATGTCCATGGAGCTGTTAAATGTTGGGTTATAAGATGATGATCTTTTCCCATAAAGGAACATTGTTAAAGTATGGAACATGTTGTCTACTGTAGATGCAGAAAAATTTGTTCATGCATTTATGATCTCCAGAATGGAATATTGTAATGCTGTTAGCTGGCTGCCCAGCCTCCGCACTACAAAAATTACAGTTACTTCAGGACATAGTGACTAGAGTTCTCACAAGAACAAAAAAAGTGATCACATTACACCAGTTCTGTTCTCTCTTCATTGGCTTCTGGTAAAATTTTGCACCCTTCTGATCTCAGGTTTATGGTATTGTGCAACTTTAGGTTAAATTTCATATAACTTATTTCCTTGTTTCTCCTATTCTAACTGCCATTCTGTCTGAGTAAGGAAAATTATTGTTGGCTTCAGATGAAATTGATTGGGATGCTTCTAGCCTGTGAGGCGCTGAATGGCTTAGCTCCCACCTACCTGAGCAGTCTGCTATCACGATATAGTCCAACTCACCTGCTTTGGTCACAAGGATTGGGTCAAGCAGTGTGCCATAAGTAACCAGGGTGACAAAGATTTGTTAAATCCTAGATCCTTTCATAGTACCCAAAACCCTGGATTGCGACAAACTATTTCTTAACTTAGCTGGCTAGCCAGATAATCCGGTTTCATGGTATGTGCCCCTGGTCTACTGAGATAATTAATCCACTAAAGGGTGAAGAGCGTTCTCATATAGAGCGCTCTGAAACAAATACGTTGATGGTGTTTAGAGCTCAGCTGCGCTCAGAGTTCAAAACTTGATTAAAAACATACCTGTTTTCTAGCATGTGATTAATTGGGTACTGGTATGTGTTCACACCGGTATGTGGTTCAATATACTTACTTACACACGGTAAAGTGGTTCAATGTACTTATCGAGCCGACCCACATTGATTATCAATCATTATGCGGCCGATGCTAATCATCTATTTGCTGTTTGTGTTATGCTATTCTAACTGTTTGTTTGTTTGTTCTGCAGTCTGTTTGTCGATAGATAATAATTAATGTCAAAGGACTTTACACTGGGTAGGTGATCAGCACCAGCACCAGCCCCAGTCAGAGGCTCCCTGTGATCTCAATGAGGGGTTCTTCACTGTGGAGGTCTTTTCTCTGCATGTGTGTAGGGTTTTATTTATCATTCGTTCTTAGGGTAATTTCACACATCAATTAAAAAATGATTTGGTTGATTTATTTCACCACATGATTGGTTTAAACCTTGCTTTTATAATGTTAGAGATTACTGGTGAGCACTTTCTTCATACTAATACACTTTACAATATCTAAGGAGCAGTATATGGTAGTTTTTTTTCTACTGCATAAAATTAACCAATAGGGATTCCTATCTAACTCCACACATTCCACACCTGCTTTGAAGCAACTGCTAAACAAGTGCTAAATAAAAACATTTTTATTGATTGATTGAGACTATTAAATCTCAAGCTGAAAATGGGAGAGGATTTTGGGACAGGATTATTGAGCATGAATTTCTGAAGAGGGAGTTTCAGACACCTATTTTTATTGCCTCAATGTTTTTGTATCCAGTCATTTTAGGTCACCTATCCATTTTCATAGTTCTCAGGGTTCTACTGATACAGGTCAGACTTGGAGTAGTATATCTACAATGACAATATACACAAAAACTATAAACAAATCAAGTCCTTTAATCATCATGTAATAATCATGTAAATTTAAGTACTGCACAAAGCTAAATTTCTAATTTAAGATGAGTAGACCAGGCAATGTCACACCTCACCAACAATATGGTTTTAAAAATATCAACCAATAAACTCTGGGACTCTATCCTTTTCAAGTCTTAAACCAATGAACCTCCTATTGAGTGACCGGTGGGCAATTAATATGACTCGAAAGTATGCAAACACATCAATGCACAAACGGCCATCCGACATTCCAGCACAGCGCTCAATGAGATGTGTGTTTTAAGGCACACTTATTGAGCATGATAAGGGCTTGGCACAGGCATCCTTTGTAAGTGATATGTGACCCTGGTTGGCACAGACGCCAGCTCTGATCTCTTTAAAAAGGCACTGCAACTCAGTCAGCCAGAGTGGGATTAACGCCTCACAGAGCTAAAACACACAGACGCATGCTCATCAATCAACATTCATGATTTATCTCAAACATGTGAACAAACCAAGTCACAGACAATTATGGCAGCAATAGAGCTTCTTAAAGTAAAAAACTGTTTGTTGCATTTACCAGCTGTCCCTTTTTTGTAGATGAGCACTTGCTAATCAAACAAGTATGTTTATAAAAGATAAAGTTAAAAAAAAGGTTAAAAGAAGTACTGTTCATAGCTATAAGAATTTTATGAAAAGCTACCTTTTTATCTCACAGCTCTGACTGGTATAAGGTAGTATGAAAAGCATGTGTTAATGTTGCCAACAAGACAAACAGATCTACTTTTTATGTTCTCAAAATAGACATTTTTTGTTACTCACGTGTTCAGTTTTTTTCCTATTACTTTACAGAAAATGTTAACATTGTTATCAAATTCCCATTGTAAATATACCATTTTAAGTCACAACTAGTAAAATCTCAACTTTGCCTGAAAATAGACTGCACACGTCTAGAGCCCCCTGGTGTCCATAGAGACTGGCCATTTTACTGGCCATCATAAAAAATTGTTACAAGATTAGGACATTAGGACATTTAAAAAGGATATGATTTGGAGGGAGGAAGTTCCAACTAAGCACTTGATTGGCTAGTGCAAGGTATCGCTGGAACACGCAGGACATCTGAGCACTGAGGTTCTCTCGCTGGCTGAATTCCTGCAGGACTTCCATAGTGAGCATGAAGATCTGCCTGAGGTCATCCTCCTGAAACACACACACACGAACAATCATTTAGTATGCCACAGTTCTACTAAAAAGTTTATTTAAAGATGCCTTTTCTTGCTACTCTAATTTCAGACATTTCTTGCATATTTTAGTATCATCCCTCATCCAAAACATGAGCTATAAAAGTATAATTTATATTCAGATTAGTTCATGAATAGTTTTTTTTCTGGAAGCTCAAAACCGCTTGATGGCCATAGTCATGTTCATTGGCCATAGCACCACCGACAAACCAATTAGATAAACTGCTAATGCTTCTCATCTTAATGAAGAGTTTAAATCCTGACTGACTTGGAAATTTAACCGAAGACCGGCTTCAGTTACACAATGAAAAGGAAGTGTTTTTGCATCTTCTGCCCAAAAGTGTTTTTGACTTGCCAAAAGAACATATTTGTTGGTAATGGGAGGATTGATTGTGTACCAACAAGAAAACCCTAGCAGGGGGCTGGTGGAAGCCTTACAGTGGAAAGCATAAGAAAGCCATGCCTGGCCTGGCGGAGGATCACTATTTGTGGTGATTCAAAATACAACCTTTTGGATGTTATTAAGGGTGCAGTCTAGAGTTTTGATTCGAAGGAAATCTAAATGCATTTGTAAACTATTGCAGCAAATTTGACTTTTTATGTACTTGAAGACCACCAGAATCATTTCTTTTGATCAAAGATAATACTTAATTGACCCAGAGATCTTCAAACAAGAGGCAAGTACACTCGCATTAAAGACAATCGCATTAAAAACAAAATAACTCCTAGCTTCACATTCATTATTCTATAGGCTAATGTTTACTTCAGCCTGGTATACAAGCAAATACACCTGAGGCAGGACAGAGGGAACATGTACCTGAAAGATGCGTTTACAGCTACCATGAAACTCCATACTGAGCCCAATGTTGCTGGTTTTACTTGAGCTGGAAAACTCACTCAACAGTGCAGTCAGGATGGAGCAGGCCAAGGTTTGCTATGGCAGAAACAAGCATATACAATGAATTAATTTACATACAATACATCAAGAGACAAGCCAACATGAATATAACTATGACACGACAGCTGACAGGTTCACAAAAACTCTTTTATCCAATATATTTGATCATGAAAACAGGACACCCCCTGGAGGTCAAATTATGTTTGACACTGTCCTGACATTAAAACCAAATATTTTATAAAACAACAAAACATATTTTTAAGCAACATTTTCTATATTCTGAGAAAAGGACTAAGTGGAATTACTGCTAACTTTTACAGTAGAATACCCAGAATTTAATAAAGAAAATAAGAGATCATTTGTTTAATTCAGGATTAAAGTAAAAAGAACTGAGCTTGAACTTTTTTTTTATTGAAGATAATAAAAAATAAAGTAACAAGAACTTAAAGTGCTTAAAATAAACAGTAAACTGAAAATGAGATAGACATGACTTCAATGATCATGCTTTTTTTAAGCTAAAGTACTATGTCAAATAAAGTGTTTTCTTCTAAACAATACCACAAGGTCAAAGTGCTAAAGAACTGAAGACTAGAAGTTTTTTTCTGGGTTGTAAAGTCCTGCAAACTAATTCTTTTTAAGATATTTGGACCAGAATATGGAGCTGGTACAGTTGAGGAGACAAAGATGAACAAAGAGAGAAAGGAGAGTTGACACTTACAAAAGTTTCAAAAACTTTAGGATGCCGCAAATAATACATTTACAAAATATACAATCATAACTACTTCGACAATATGCATAAACACAATGTAGAAAACAAAAGAATTGGTAACTGCCTAACGAGTATAGTGTAGTATGGGTGTAGTGAAGTATGGGTGTCAATCATACTGTGTTGCAAGGACCCGCCTTTCTCTGCTTCTGATAGGCTTGTAAACTTTAGTTAAAGTTGCGTTCCTCTCATATGATTGGTAGGTGAAATAAATTTGCTCGAAAATATTTAGACCGCATGCGCAGACTCTAATTTATTTTTTATTGTTCCAAACGGCCGCACACAAGAGCTCCAGCACAGTGCCAGAAAACTTAAAGCCGTCTTATTTGAAGAACAAGGCACAAAAAGCTTCCGTCTCATCTATATTCAACATGTGATTGTGAAGCAAGTCTTACCACGGTGGGATTGCCATTGCTGATGAGCTGGCTGACTTCATGGAAGATGCTTTTGCAGTTGATGGATTTGTCAAGAGAACCTCGTTTGACTATTACAGCAACGGCTAGCAGAATTTGCTCTCGAACATATTTCTGCAGACTAGAGAACAAGATTAAAAAAAGAAATCGTTAAAATAGTTTAAAATACACTGTATCACCTATCTTCCCAGTCAGGTAGCTGTCCCAAATCTGATTCAATATGAGGCATACTTTTTGCAACGTGACCTCAGTCTGAACAACCATGTTACATTTACCTGAATATTAAGTCATAGACCACAACTTGAAAGTGCTTTCTCATAGATGAGTCAATGAAGGAGATGCAAATCAATACAGGAAGTTGCTCAGAGGTGTATTTAAAGGCTTAAAGTAAGCCAGTGTTGATCAATTCCCTCAAAAAACTCCAGCATTTCCAAATCCTGCCTTCTTTAATCTCAATCTTCTTCTAAACATTATTTTATACTAACAAAGTTGGACGAGAGGTGCAAAACATTTCACAAATATGAAAGCTAAAAGATGTTAACAAACACAATTACAAATCGAATTTTAAAACAAATTAATATTTTATAAAACACAACAATAAATTTGAAAACAAATTAACAATTCGACATTTCAACCAGAATGAAAATGGAGATTTCTGTCAATCATGGCAAGCACTCAAACAAGCAGTCCGTAAACTATTTGGCTATAATGATTGAAATGTAATTCATTATTTTCCAAAATAACTTTGCAGTAGCGTCATATTGTCTTGTAATTATGTGTTCAAAACTTTACCGGTCACTTCTTCAGAAGGCAAGTTGTCGCTTCCCCAACGGTACAATGCCTTTCTGTTTTCAACCAAAACGAAAATTGATAGTACCAATTTGAGAACAGATACCTAGCTGCTGATTGATTGAATTGTCAATCAAACTACAGAGGCAGCTGCATTAACTTTTATTTATGCAAAAGTGCTAGATAAGGCACAGCTTCCTTCAAGTGCTTTACTCCATGGAGTGCTGACATTTTCAAAATCATTGCATAAGAATGTCTTTCCTCAAAACAGTGTTTAATTATTTATAGCCTTAGCTTTAGCAAAAACTTAAGAAAATGTTTGCATGATGCGTTTGTAATGATTAACCGAATTCTTGACCAATCAGCTCCAAGTTTATAGCTCTTAAATTGTACATTATCTCTCCGTTTTGGTCAAAATGTTGTTGTGCTTTCTAAATTGTTATTTAGTTTTTTTTATTAGAAACTGTGTTTACCTTATTGTTTTGCTTTTATAATTGTGAAATGTTGTTGCACCTCTCTGTCACCGTAGATCTCTATTGACATCCATAAAGCAATGACAGCACCAACAAGGGCATCCTTATTGTGCGTTCTGAGTAACTGTGAGCCTTTACAAGCCTACACATGGGTGCAATGCATTGAGTTTTTTTTTATTTGAAGGAGAGGACCCTATCTCACAAAGCTATATGGTGTGTAAGTGGATGGAGTCATCAATGGGAAAAGAAGCTGCATAGGTGTGTAAAGGCATTTAGAGTAGGGGTGGGTGATTTATCACAATATATTCCACTGTCCAGACGGGAAAAATTGGACATCACATTTTAGAAGACCTAAATAACATTACAGAAAAAAATAGCACGTTAACCTTATTTAAAGTGAGAGATTAGAAAACTAAACTGTTTAGTTGGAAAACTGTGTAGAAAACAATTTTTGCCACTGTTTAATTCAAAAGGTGCAAATGGGTCCCCAAGATGGGAACCCCACCCAATCTTGAATAAAAATCAGACTCACTCGTGCACAGGAATCAATTGAGCGAAGGAGGAGAGACGGGTTTAAGAAAAAAAAAAAAGAAAAAGAAAAAATGTTTGCAACTTGGTTCGTTCTGGCTGACCAAGATTTTTCAGAACAGCGGCGATGGAATCTCTGTACCTTCCTCCTCTCCTCTCACATTATGTTACATCAGTTCCTGCGGAGGGCAAGAGCCAACAGATCTCGCCTAAACATCAAATAAATTGAGTGTGTGCAGGTAATTTATGAATGTGTATCCACGGCTTTGCAAAATCCATGTCACTGCACAAGACAATACAATATTCACCATCATACCGGTATAGAGTCCTCCCCTAATTTATAGTTTAAAATCTTGTGGAATGTGAAAAAGAACCAAAAGAAATCTGATTCTCCTAAAAAAAATTTAACTGAGCAAGAACAACCTTTGTCTGAAGAAACTGAGAATATAAGTGTTGCATTGCAGTTCATTCTTAAACTTACTTGGGTCTCTGTAAGACGTATGCAAGCAGGAATGTTCTGAGGGACTCGATGCTACTCTTTTCCAGGAGGATCCATTCTCTGACCACAGCCTCCATGATAGCAGTGGCTGCCTGGAATAACACATAGTCCACTTTACTCGTCTCTGCAGGAGAAGAAAAACACAAGAATAAATGTTTTTCCTTCTTTTCTTATTAATAAAAAGGTTCTCTGATCTTACATTTTATAACATTTCAATTTATTTTCCAAATTTTTTTGTTGCTGTGGATGATTCCTAGTGTTGCATTAAAGGTGTTTCATGCAAGTTCTGTCAGACCGAGAAGATAGGTACCAAACAAAATTTATACAACTGGCGGAGCGGCAAAAATATAATTGAAGCATTATTGGTCTAGAAGTGTGTATATTCGTGGTATTTTAAAGCATCATAAAAGCCAAGAGATCCCATATATGATTATTATGTGCAGCATTTCAAATCTATGACTATGTGGGTGCAAATGAAATAAGTCTGTGCATTATTTTGCACCCTAAAATAAAAAGTGCAAAAATGTCTATGGAGAGACTCACCAAGGATGTGTTTGCAGACCCCAAAAGGGGATTTAGACTTCCTGAATGAGAGGAAAATGTGCTCTGCATGCTGTCTTTGCTCGGTGCTGACCATTGATGGCGGGGCCTGTAAACAAATTGAAGCTAAATTTTAAGAAGCTTTTAGAAAACAGCAACATACTTTTAGAAAAAAAAAAACTTAAAAGCATGAGGCGGCTGCATTACTGATGTGAAGAACATTCTGTGCAAATGACAGGCATGAGCTGAGAGTGACAAAAGGATCAAAAGCACATACCAGAAATGAACAGGAAATGGAACGACAATGTTAGAAAAATAACACCAAGTACTCACAAAGGATGCCACAAATCTATTAATTACTGTTTGATGCCACCTCATTAGTGTGTGTGTGTGTGTGTGTGTGTGTGTGTGTGTGTGTGTGTGTGTGTGTGTGTGTTCTTGCTTTAAAGTAGACAGGTGAAAATCAAAACTTTCCAGCTTTTTTAACAGAAATGTACCTCATTGATGTGTGTGTGTGTGTGTGTGCGCGCGCACGCGCGCGCGCGCAAGTCCTCTCTAAAATGATAAAAACCCATTCAAGTGATTTTAATAACAGGTTGACAACAAATTGTTTATATCCTCTGAGAAGGAGCCGGCATGAAACTCCTTAAATGATGTCAAATACGGCAAATCCCATTAATTGCCATAATTTCCGATCCTTTGCGTCCGTTTGTAAATACAATTGGCCTCCATTTTGCTCGTGAGTAAAACTGTGTCTTCCATAGTATGGCTTAATAGAACACAACTGTGCTCATTCACTCCCGTTAAAGGAACCTTTAAGAACTGAGTGTGCCAGCAAATATACCAAAACACATTTTAGCTTAAAGCCATTTTGCTCCAGACTGTTTGTGAAAGAGGGTCAGTACAAAACAGTATTCGCAAACTTGAATCTCTACCAACTCTACAAGATCCAACTTCAGAACAAGTGTATTATACCTACCTAAATGAGCTCATAAAAGCAATCCTATTATCGTTGGTAATTTTTTTTGGTGCCAATACTATTCACAACTCTTACAATCCCATTAATCCTTTTTTTAATATTTATGTATCTTATTTTAATATCTGGCAAACCTAAAAATCACTTAAGATATTGAGCATTTATGAGTGTTCACAAGTGCTTTTTTAAACTCTGGTGCCCCTATCCATGATTTTGTATATGAGCCTTTTCTCCATCTCTGATAACCCCAAGCAAGATAAAAAAAACAAAAAACAAATGAACATTATGATCAGAAAAAATCATATTAGAAAAATAATACCTAAGATCTAGATTTAGACTATTTAAAGGCCTAAAATGTATGCTTTTAAATATTAGACTTTGAGACCCAGCGGAATCCCTGGCCATTTCAAATTAAAAGTCTTACCAATTGCATCACTGATAAAATGTAAATTTACATTTTGAATCTGAATAAATGTGGGGTGTGCAATAATTGGGATACAATGTTGGAAAACACAACCTTAGGACCAATGCCACTTTGCGATGTTAGGCTAGATATTTTAAATGCATCATCAGCAACTTAATTTATTAGCTTGTTATGGATGGCCTGTCCAGGTATTTCTAAAACAATGTCTACACTCTCCACCTTTTATTCTTTCAACTAATTATTTTAATATTTCAGGAATTTAATATTATTTTTAAACTGAATAACATGAATATTTAACTATACCAATTTATTAGATAACTTTTTGTGGTGACTAAAACATTTTTAATTATTAATTCCAGAATCAAAAACAGAAACAAAAACTGAGGCTAAAATTGGAGTGGAGTATTTAATTGAATCGTGGGTTAAGAGTAGTTGCCTTACCTAGTGCTGACAAACGGACAAAATACTAACCCAAGCCAAAAGCATCCTTTGTATATTACCAATAAACATTCTGAAAACATTCCTTACAGTGATCGAAAGCAGTTGCTTTGGTGCAAGAAAGACAAATCCATCAACTTATTCTGCTCATCAGCATGACAAGCAGTATGACCTGCCTGCAGCGATGCTCTGACAGATTGCTTCAAACACATTTGGCATGTTTTATTATCAAAATAAAATCTTCCTCTGGGTTTAACTCAGATTTTTTTTAACTTGGCATACAAATGGCGGGTGTATTTTTTTAAAGGTGATTTGAGTGCTGTTAACAGAAGCCAACAACAGCAAACATTTAAAGTGCTGACAAACAAATGTGGACCTCTTTCTTTTCTCTCAACACATGCTTTGGTCAGTAAAGGCAACCAAAACAACATTTAAGTTGTGAACCTCAAAAATGCTCACCACAACGCATTACAGGTCAATTCTGCCATGAAATACATACAGAAAAATTAACATCCCACTAAAAATGTTTGGGAAACTGAAAATTTGAAAAAATGTATACTTGGGATGATTTTAAAACTAATTGAAAATGTATTAACACATTTTGGTCTTCTACCAGTAAATTTAACTAAACAGGGCATGTTGTTGAAATAAATATTTAAAAACATATAAAACATATTTTTTATCTAAATGTACGAGTTGTAAGCATGTATTTTTCAAACCATCATCATAATGCTTATACTAGCGCTTCCTTTTAATGGCTGGGAAATACCGCTCACATAAAGAATAACGTTTTTTATAAACAAAAATTAATTCTCTCTCCAGTCTTTACCCTTAACTGTTTCATTCTATATTTTCTCATTCATCTGAGGCTCAAACGGTAGTTTTTCAAAACTGGTGCTTTTTGGGTTTGTACAAGTTGAGCGCATCTGTAGCAATAACACACACACAATGCTGCGGGTTGACACGTCTGTTCTGTGATTAAACACGTTATTAATGCATGTGTTCTCTCCTTCTGTGTGCTTGTAATGATAGCAGGAAGATGTTTTCTTTAAAGTTAATCAAAAGAAACCTTAAAACATCATTTATCTTTAATGTCTGCAGCTGGAATAAAGACATGTTTTTAAGACATATATTATGTTGAAGTTGAGTTTTGTACCAAAATTGTCTGGTTACAACTCAGAAATTCACAATTAAAATTAGATTTACGCAATGATTACAGCACTTCAAAAAAACACAGCCTCACATTCATCATCGAAGTCAACTAAGTTAATAAATACAACATTCCCCAAAAGCATCACAAATAATAACATGAATTTAAACCTGTTCACTTAAAAACCCTGACAGTGATACCTTTGTTATTCTTGTTCTATAATAAGCTTGCATAATAAGTCAATGGGTGGGAAACAGGTTACTAGTGCATCCAACAACACATGTCAACTTTCAGCTAGCTCACAACCTGTAAACCACTTTTTCACTGTAAACTAGCAAAGTTGTGGCGTTTTCGTGACATTATCGTGTACAGAACATGTCTATTTTGACGGTGTAGTTTGGCTACACATGTGCTTGAGCAAACATGAGGACTGCAGCTGGTCAGAAACTCCAGTAAGTTATATACTTCAACTCATCCCGCGCGCTTTTACTAGGCTGGAGCACCAAACTAGGCCTCTGAAAACACCACCCGAGCTCAGAGACACCCCAATAACTCTTCGTCAAGTCTGCAGAGCGCCACAGTAAACTGAAAGTAATGAAAAAGAAGTAGAAGGTGATGGTGGTCGAGCTTTCGCGGGATGGAGGAGTCGAGGACTGCGCCACGCTCCGCTTCGCGCTCATCGAGTTTACCCACCAACCGTAGAGCTCGGAGACCCCTTCACCGGGAACACCGCAAACAAAGATAACCGCACTCCGACAGATATGCGAAAACAGCGGCGAAGAGCTCACCATTAAAACTTTGGCAGCGTTTTCCAGCTGTGAAATCACTTCTAGTGCACCGACCGCCGCCATCATGGTCGTTCTTCAGTGACGCGCCATGCACTGCATTGTGGGATTAAGCAGCAGTCACCACGAGACAGCAGGTTCAACAGTTTTTGGCCGTCTCCTCTGATACCCACTTGGGTTATGTAATGCTCTCGCATGATATGGCACCTCCGGCTATCTGTCTTTAGTGTAATCTATGATGGATTTTGCTTGTTTGTTTACATTTATATACCTGATCTGAACATACTTACCTTCTTAGGTGGCCAACCAACAGTACAGATATATGCTACATTTTCTTAAAATAGTTTAGTATTTTATGTATTGGCTTTATTTTTAAGAAAGCTGTGGTTGTACTAGCCACTTGTTTTAAAATGCACACTTAATCATTTTATAAACAGGATTAGTTAAAATAGATAGCAGCAAGTGTTGATATGGAAAAGTGTTTGTGTGTGTGATTTTGCTGAAAGTAACTACACATGTTTAGCTTTTACATAACAGAACATGTTAGCTTAAGTTTATCACATTATTGAACGGTATTAGACCAGTAGCATTTTATATCAGATGTTATAGAATTATTATGGTATTTTTTTTTTTTTTTCCAAGTTGGTCTTTTGACGAAGAATTCATAACATTCGACACAGCTGCAGTGAACAGGACATCATTAAACTCCTTTATCCTTGTAAATCCTTTATTTAGTAATAATAGAATAATATTGGGCAGGGTGTTTTTATTGCTCCAATTGTTGAGGCAAAAGGCATCCTAAATAGTGTTGAGTTTCAGAAACCTGTGAAACCAAACCAAAAAAGTACATGTAAATGGTTTTAAACGCATCTTGAATCTACTTCAGCAGCATCTAAAATGGCTGCAAAAAGTAACATGTACATGACATATATTTGTATCATGATAATACTTTTCCTATTTTATTGAATGAAATCAATATTGAAGTGAAAATCAATGTGAAATAAAATTTACTATAAAAGGGCTGATTATATTTGCAATGTGTCCTGTCCCTAACACCATCATACTTACACCCCCCCCCCCCCAGCCATGCACACTCAGTTCATTAACAAGACTCAAACCAAGAGATAGATTTGTTTAATTTAATTTAGATATATACATTTTCACATAAGGACAGTATAAGCATTACTTGGACATTCTCCGTTCATACGTATAAAAAAAAAGAGATAGAAATCCATACTCATACGGTCTGTAATACTGTAGACATGAGACGTTTCAAGAGTTAGCTCAGAAAAAAAGAGAAAATAAGAACAGGATACAAAAAATATGTATATCTGTATAAATAGTTTTTCAATAGCAACAGCATTGTATAATACAGTTAAACGGTTATGTCAAAAAGTCCAAACCACTCATCCGTTAAACACAAAAACGCCCCATCTTCACTCAGCCAAAGATTGTCAGTCAACATTTTTGAACACAGATATCATCCAAATTACATTCACCCCATAAACTAGACTCTGTGAGATATATACGAAGCCCAAAACGTTTCACGGTGTGGTCCATTCTGAGAACATCAATAATATATCCGATGACTCTTTTATCTCAATATACACTTGTTCTGTAAAAAATTCAACTTTGCCATTTATTTTTAGCCCTACAGGTTGTAAACCCTAAATTAACAGGGATCTTTGTTTTGTGACTAGTGAAGCAATGCCAAAAACCGTCTATTTGCTTTTAATAGACAGATGGAATAGATGCTCCAAAATACACCACATGTCCCTTTACTAAGGGGAGTCTGTGATCACCACCGAAAAACTACAAAGCTCTTCCTTCCTCACTTTCACACTATTACCAGGAACCTCCCTGCTATATCAAGGAAAATACAATTTAACAATTAACTGACAAGAATCACACCATGATATTTCAAGCCCAACATACTTAAATCTCCTTCTGAGTCTATTTAAACATTCTTTCCTCTTTCTATTAGTCTTTTTCAAGCGGTCAAACCAAAACACCGCCCCTCTTCCAGTCAGGACCAGCCTGAGAGCAAGAAATGACTGCGTTTCCATTTTCTCTTGAAATACTGATCAGCATGTGCTAAACACACACACACACACACACGCGCACACTCATTAGAAAACACACAAAAGCACACCGACAACCAATCAAACTCACACATCAAGAAAGCATATAAAAGCTTGATGATAATGTACTTAATATTGTGATATTTATAACAATAAGCAGCATTGAGTCGAGACTATGTAAATCAATAGTAAATATAATTTTATTTAGCATAATTCAGGTTTAGAGCTAAAAACGCTATTTGTTGTAGTTAGAAATTTTCTATATTGCACATTGACGCATTCATTGTTTCCCACTATCTTAAGCTTTATACCTAAACTTTTCCACTGAAAATAATTCTTTCCAGTCCAAGCATCCATTATCTCGTATAATACTGTGAGGCTACTAGTTCTAATTCATCTGTTGAAAAGTTCACACCATGTGTCTTACTATTAAAAACTTCTTATTAAATGAAGTAAGATTGAGATGATCAGGAATGAGGATGGAATTAAATGAGTGCTTTCATGGTGTTTGAGTTCATGTCTGAGGCAGTCTGACAAATAAAAATAAATTTCTTCGACGCGTATGAAGGCAGTAAACACACGTGAAGCAACTTTGGGGCGTAGATTCAACAAGGACTAAATCGATTTAAAATCAAAGCTCATTCGATGTTTAACAAACACAAGTTTGGCAAAAAAACAGAGTTTTCGGAAAAATTTGTGTTTTCGGAATTTGTAAAATTGTTTCCTGAACACATCTTTAACACAACCATATTGGCTCTGATTGGATGAGACTTTTGTCAATCATGATGAGCGCTTATACAGTCAATACTTTGATTGACAGAAGTATTGTCCAATCAGTGCAAAGTTGTCGTTTCTCAATAGTATCTACCCTTTCCGGTTTCTAAAATATATTTGTGTTTCTGAATTTGTAATAGTGTTTTGGAACATATAAATGTGCTTTCTAAAATGTTGAAATTGTTTTGTAACTTGTAAAAATGTTTCATGCTATTTAAATGTGTATTACACCTCTTGGGCACCATAATTAACACTTTTTTTGACAGGGTTAATCAAATATAATGAACTGGAATTTTAGCTGTAAACTGAACAAAAACAACTGTGAGCAACTTGACTGCAAAACTACTCTTCATGGTCTTTAGACAGACTTTGCACATCATAAAACATGTCAATAAAGCAGGACTTCCAAAGACTTAGCATGATGGTTTACAGTTGAAATCATCCACTTGGTGCTGAAAATCTAGGCCTTAATAAACTAAACTAAAAGCTTCTAATATGATCACCAAAGTCAATTTGGTTTAAGATAACACGCAAACGAGAGTCAAACCTTTGTAGCAGCCACTTTTAGCACTGATGCATTTTAAAGAATTGCAGACTTAGTTATTTTCTGTCTAATTCTGTAATATTTCCATTCTTGTAACCTAAAAAAATATTTTCATATTTATTGCTATTTTAACCTTCATTCACTCTAATGCTTCAGGTGGCTAAGTGTGCATCACGTGGCTATAAGAGGTAAAGATATAACCAACAACCTGATTTAATGCAATCAAGGAATGGGGCGGAGTTGAATCACTAACTGGACACAAATCAAAGCATTTCCTTGGTCCCAGGTTGGCACTCAAACAGGCAAAAGATGCTTTGTGACTATTTTAGCAGATTAACGTACTTCTTTTATGTGTAACCTATTTCTCTGATGCTTTTCTACGCATTTAATGAGATAGAAATGAAAGGTTAGCATTGAAAAGTAGCGTAGTAAGTTCAGTCCTGGGTAAATGTATGAACTTCCTCACACGTAAACTGGCTCACACCCTTCCCCTTGCTCTTCCTCTTCATGAGCATCCTCCTCCTCAATCTCAGGCTTCTGGTTGCATGCCTTGCCACTGCCGCTCAGCTCTTGTGCAGCCTCTGGAGGCTTTGGACAACGGAATGGACAACCATTATCATCAAAGAACCTTCGGAAGGTGAACTCGTAAAAGGCATGCTCGGGGTGTTTGCCGTGAGGAGAACAAAGTGTGTCCCAAGTTAGAGTGCTGTCGCCACTGTCACTCCATGCACCTGGGCCCCCTTCCTCCTCCACAGGGTCAAAGTTGGATGTATCCATGGGATGAGCGATCTTCGGTCGATATGGAGCTGGTTGCGTGCGAAGGTTGCAGGAGAAATCCACCTCGGAAAAGAATGGGTGAGTTTTAATCTCTCCAGCACCGTTCCCTCCGAGACGCTCCTCAGCAGAGCAGCAAAGTCGGCCAATGATGTCAATGGCTTCCGGGCTTAGTTTCACTTGTGGAGGCACCTGCAAAGTGTTCTCCCAGTTGATCACCTGTGGTGAAGATATAAAAAAACTTTTTTTGGCATTTCTGATATATATTTTCACAACTTGTCTAACTCTGGCACCCCTAACCATCATTTTTACATTTGTTAACATTCAGGAGCATTTTCTCAATTTCAGGCAACCCCAACAATCACGATGATGCTTTTGAGAATGTTTGCACATTTTCTCAGACTATGGAACTACGTAACAATCTTTTTTTTTTTTTTATCTAGCATTTAGAAGTATTTTCTCAACCTCTGGCACTTTTAATTTGGACTTTTAAATGTTATATATTTGAGATTTTTTGAAAACCCCACGAAAACCCTATACTGAACATAAAGTCATCAATTTGGCAACAGGTAGAGCTCTGGGTAGATTGATTTAATTGATTTATTAGATTCCTGGTTTTTGGATATTTTGAAAATGGACAATCTATTTACTACTTTCATTTTAACTACTTAAACCATTTGAGGTCAATAATCAAACATTTTTTGAAAAGTTTACACAGGCAGCTTCAATTAGTTAGTTATTAGGGGAAAAAAGCTTTTTAACTGCTGTGCTTTCAAACTTGCTCGAGTCTTCTTTCTAAATCCTGAAATATTTCGGACAACCTCTTGCATATTTTAAGCAAACTTTGCAAAAAGGATAGCTTGAAATAAGTCTGCAATGTTTGTATCCCCTTATTTTTATAATGAACTATGCATTGGCTTATTTTGATGGGAAATAAATGATCAGATAATTAAAATCCACCTTGTTAGTGATTAAAAAATTTTTTGGGATGAGACAAAAAGTTTCCTTGTTTAAAAAAAGCACCATCAAAACAACTGTTTAAGGATAGAATCTAAATTTTACATGTTTAATCGATTTAAACAGCTGATATTGTTGCTTTAAATAAAAACATGTCAAAATAAAACATCTAATTTTGTCCAAAAAATGTAAACAAAAACAATAACATTTTAAAACAAGTATATCAATCAATATTTTGCCCTCTGCAAACCTGCTTTTTACCCCGCTCTTACAGTATAGGACAGGTGCAACTTACTGAACACAAGACAAAAAGTAGATTTATAAACCAACCATACCTCCGTAACTGTTGACTATTTCATAAAATGACAGAATACATAAACTCATTCATATATTTAAACTCATTAATATTATTAAAGCCATAGTAAAGAATAGACTTATTTTTTCGTACTAGTTTTTTTATACCAGGAACTAAATATTTAGATGCTGGTTTCAGAGATACGATGGTAAATGACAAACACCGCACTTACCTTAAGCTGCGTCTCTGTAGGGGTCGAAGCAAGGAAGGGTGGCTGGCCAACTAGCATCTCAAAGAGGATCACACCCACACTCCACCAGTCACAAAGCTGAGTGTATCCTGTTCATCAGAAAATATCAATACGGGTGTCATTATATGTGTGTCATGTTCAGTTCACATCATTGGGTTCATTATGAATGTTGCCAACAAATCATGCAATAATATACCTCTACAAATATGGGACTCAACTGTTCTGAATTCTAGCACTATCTAGCTGTTATATGGATGCAGCAAACAGCAAAAAACAATTATAAATTTGCGACACCACAGATAACAGTGAACAGAGGACTTAAAAGCGAATTTCGTACACTCAAAATTCAATGGCAACAAAAATTGGTTAGACATTAGCAGAAGGCAAACATGGCCAAACGCGAATGTAAAGTGCTTCATAAACATTTGGTCAGACAACCAAACTTCCTAGATGTGAAAAAAAACACAATAAAACCCTCTAGCATAAAAAATATTAAGAGATCCATATACAGAAATGGATTTAAAACAAACTTTAAACATCGAGATCAATAAATTGTGTCCACAGTACATTGAAGGGGCAGCACTAGGAAAAGGAGAAATGTACCTTATCTTTGATTGTACCTTTGATAAAACTTTAAGCTAATTTTCATTGCCTGGAAAGACATGCAGCCATCAAGCAATATTCCTACTAGGGGTATGCGATATGGCCTTTAAATAATATCACAAAAATTTGGGAAATTATCACGATAACGACATAAAATATATTTATGACAAAATATTTCATAAAACTATTTTGACAATTTCAAGAAAATCCAATTTTTCACAATAATTGTCATATCTTTATTAGCAAAAACAGGGTATATTAGCACACCTAAAACATTGAACCAAACAAAATTAAATATTGTATATATTTTGTTTCATCCGATTAATCGATTATCAAAATAATCATTAGTTGTAGTCCTAATATTAATAATTGTACCAGCATTATCGTGGACAATACAATTTGGTCCACGCCTAATTCCTACATGCAGCTCGTTGTTTTAATAGATGAAATTCAGGTGCTGTTATGTTTTGGTCTTCTTCGTGAGCTGAAAGTAAGTGCAGTTGAGAATACAGCTGCACCTAATGATTACTTTTAAAAATCAATGAACCTGACGATTATTTCTTCAGATTAATCAACGAACCAGATTTTTAAAAAACGAACCAGATTCTTAATAAAAAAAACAGTTTTTTAAAATAAACAAACGTAAATAAATTAAGAACAAATCAGAAAATGTAAAAGGATTTGTTAGAAGGTCAGAACATACAGACACTACACTGCAGATGCACACAAAGGATCAAATGTTCAGAGGATGGAACATTTCCGAGGTGCATTCTCTGCCTTGTAAATGAGGCATTGAACTCTGCTGGGCACCATCGTTGAATGAGAGAGATCAAGTGAGAGTCATGCACCCCATATTGGTCTCTCCATCGCACTATGCAATTAATTGATTATGAAACTATTTGCCAGTTCTTGGTAATTAATTTGAACTGATTTAATCGAGTCGTCCTATGCATTAACAACAAAGTTGTTTGTACATACAAAACTAGACCACCCATGAGCTGTAGAATTGCATTTGTTTACAGTGCAGTCATGCCCCAGGTAAAATGGTGGACACATTGAAGTATTGCTGCATGGGGCTTCCACTTTTTAAATGTATGTCTATGGAGAACACTGTTGGAAAGTTTTGTTGCAAAATACTGAGGACTTTAAGTTTGGTGACTTCAGCTTCACTGAATTTGCACATTTGAATGTTAACTGGACCAAGCCTTAACCAAACTAACCGAATTACAATTTTGAACTCACCCTGAATCTAAAATACAAAAGTCATAATAGTTCATAACTTGGTACAATCTCTTACCTTTGCGCAGTAGCACCTCAGGGGCAATGTAATTTGGAGTGCCCACAAGAGAATGTGCCAGGCAGCGTTGATGTTGTCGAGTTGCCCGTTGTTCCAAAGTCATCAGTCGGTCCCCACAGCGGCAGTTAGACACATCATCCCAAAAGTCACTGGGCTCCATACTATCCTGCCGAATATGGTTCCCTACTCATGCACAGCAAGAAGAAAGCACAGCCAGTCAAAAAGATTTGCTCGACACTACACGTTTCTTTTAAACACACAATGGTCCTCACCTTTTTGGTAATACTTTGAGTTGTGGGTCCAACGGAAGCCAGTACAAAGGCCAAAATCAGTCAGTTTGATGTGTCCATCTAAGTCGATGAGGATGTTGTCTGGCTTGATATCCCTGTGAATGAAGCCCATCTTGTGCACACTCTCAATAGCCAAAGTAAGTTCTGCCACATAAAACCTGGCTAAGGCTTCAGGAAAAACCCCCATGCGGATCAGCAAGCTCATCATATCTCCTCCAGGAATGTAATCCATGACAAAATACAGATTGTCTCGGTCCTGAAATGAGTAGTAAAGTCTGACAACCCACTCATTGTCGGCCTCAGCCAAAATATCCCGCTCAGCTTTCACATGGGCTACTTGATTTCTGTTCAGGACATCTTTCTTTCGTAAAGTCTTCATGGCATACAGAGCCACCGTATCCACTTTACGAGTAAGACACACCTCACCAAAGGCTCCAATGCCGAGTGTTTTGATCTTGACAAACATTGATTTATCCATCTTTGCACGCCTCAGGCGATTGTAGTTGGATTCCTTCTGGTAAAGCATCTTTCTCATCTGCTCCTGTTCGGCCTCTGACAGGCCAGCCTAAAGAAGATGAAGGGAAAAAACAGGTGGGTGCAAAAACAGCATCGATTATCAGTGTGTTCTAATAGTACGACTTAACTTGGAGTGATTTAATTTTTTGTAACTATTTGATAGAGGTTCCATGAAGCTGACCGAGTTGAGGCAAAGCGATACTTTTATTTTGATTGGACAGAAAGGTTTTACATCGCATCCTGTTGATCGATGATTGGTCAATTGCTGAGCTCACAGATTGCCCAGAAACAAGCAGAACAAACGCATGCCCTCCTGCATTGTTCGGCATTAACCTTCTGCTTTTTTGAAAACAGGAAAAACACATCTCGCACATCCCAAAGTCTTGATAGATCTGCCTCCCACATCTCTTGATTTCCTTGTTTTTAACAACAACAAAAAAAGTATATACACAGGCTCATTCAGTAGAGATGAAATCCTGAACCATTATTAATTTAACTGTAATAATCAAATGATAAACAAATGATCCCTAGCCCTAATTTCTTCGTAACTTCATTGGGTAAGAAAACATTTCAATCAGTAGCAAAACAAATATGATTAAGATAGAAAAGCAGAAGATGGCAGTAATGAGCCATTTATTCTGTCTATTTCTGAAACAAGCAGTAATATAGATTGAATGTTTTTTGACAGTACTGTTTATTGAACAGTATTTACTAAGCTGTTTTACACAGAAGAAGCCATGGAATGAGGATTTGTTTTTGTCGGCAATCTTAAGTCCTATACATCACAAGTTTTTCCATAGAAGCCCAAGTTATGTTTTGCAAGGGGCCAAGAATATAGGACCCAAGATGGAGTTTTAGGTACAACAGTGACACTCGCAACTTGAAAAAACACTACTTTTAGAATTTGCATTAAAGTAGCATTCTACACTACACTATAATCTGTTAAACGATGGTTTCAGTATAGAAAGAAACTTACAATGTGGCAACTAGCGTCAAAAATATGCATTATGTGCACTGTATGGAACAACTTGTGAGTGAATATATACTGGCTGGAAGTTAAACAATTAAGTCATTAAAGCACTACTGTGATGGTAGTTATCAATAACTCCTGTTAAAAAAAATCCTGTTATCGATTTTTGCATCACAGGATTTTCTGTCTAAAATTTCTGTTTATTCCATTTTTAAGATGTTTTGTTTATACTTCGATGTAGGGGTGGGCGATATGGCCATGATACTTGTGGGAGTTATGGTGATAACAATACGATACCATATTTTTATCATTTTTTCAAGACAAGGCAAGCATGTGAAGATCCTCCAGATTATGATAGATGATGATTTGAACTCCCATAATCTATATTACCAACCAGTATTACCAACCTCCCCAGAGGTTTAAATGCCATGATGAAAAATGATCTGCTTTTGTTATCTCATTTATATCTGTAGGTTTAATAAATATAAAATGTATAACTATAGAATTTTCCTCTTATATTTGACAGCTTGTGAGGATGGGGGAATTTACATCATGCACACAAACCACCAGTACTGGCGGCCCCAGGGGCGTGTTCTCTTTCCACTTCTCTTCTCCCTCTACACCAAAGACTGCAACTCGTACAACTCCTCTGTAAAGCTACTCAAGTTTGCAGACGACACCACCATCATTGGTCTCATCCAGGATGGTGAGGAGTCTGCGTACAGACAGGAAGTAGAGCTCAACACCCTCAAAACAGTGGAGATGGTATTGGACTTCAGTAGAAGCCCTCCTGCACACCTTCCCCTTACCATCATGAACAGCACTGTGGTACCAGTGGAGTCAATCAGGTTTCTGATAACATTGCATTATAAGTACTACAGTACCCAGAATGCTCAAGCCTGATTTATACTTCTACATCAACTCGAAGCCCTCTGCACAAGCTACGCAATTGGCTGAAGTGGAGAAGTCATCCTGCCGGGTTGTGATATTGATCAGTTTAGAGACAGTTCTTTTGCAGCAGTAGTGCGTGCTCACATTGTTGATGCTTTAACTACTAACTTTAAGTTATAGATTTAGCGAATCATAAAAAACGTTACACTAACATGTGATCAGGAATAAGTAACTCAATTTAAACTCCCCGGTGTCACTGTGAAGGTACCCGAAGCACGAGGGTATGATCCTCTCGTTCAGTTGGACTGGTTTAATACCGTTCGCCTCAATATCTGTAGTCATGCACTCTTGCTTCTTTACATCGAGTTTGTATTACTTTCCGCGAGTGGTCCGTTGTACTCAAAACACTTCCACACCACAAAGTTGAATCATTTTTGGGATTCAATACTTCCTCTAAACTTCTTAAAGCCATGCTAGCTCTCCAGCGCTGTCCTTTAGCGTCCTCTTTTGAGTATTGGGTGGCGCGTATGCAAGCGGCATGACTTAAGAAAAATGCATGACGTCACTACGTCAACACGTCAGAGTACCGCAATATGAAAAATTGTAATCGTATTAATACTTGTACTGGTATTATTGTGGACGATACGATATAGCCCCCCCCCCCTACTTCAATTATATTTTTAAACTCTCATTGCCACTAAATATAGAAATTCTGTAACGGTAAAGTCAAATTACTCAACAAAGACAAACACACATCAAGTTTTTTATATAATGCCTGCCCTTTGGAGCAACCTTTGGTTCTGAATGCCCCCTTCTCTATGTCATGTAGATGACCCTTACAGCTTAACAGCTGTTTTTTAATATAATTTTCTGCTTGACTGTGTGCTAAAACACTTTTATATCCTTACCTTAGACATTTCTTGCTCCAGCTGCATCCTGCGGTTAAGTTTCTGCTGGTATGTTTTCATCACATTCTCCACATGTTGTTCCATGTAGAACTTAAAAGCAAAGGGAGAATAGCTCTTAATACGGGACTCCCTCTTCTCTTCATCGCGGGCATTTTTCCGCACAGGCACTGGAGATGTTTGAATCTGCTTCTTATCTTTTACAGCCTTTTTCCCCTTGTCTTTGGACACGGGTTCCTCCTGTTTTCCTGTTGGGGAACTCTGGACAGTCTGAACAGTCGTACTGACATCTTGAAGTCCAGTCTCAAGGGATGAAGGTTCAGCTGCAAGTCCGGATACAGACAGAAGTGTTTTGGGGTAAGGTGGTGGTGGGGAGCGATGTTCTTGATTGGGCTCCAAGGAGAACGCCTCTTCTGGGATGTATCCATGAGCTTCCTGTACCTCTTGGGATTGTGCACTCAGCCATCCCGGATGGCATGGTCCCACGGCTGTCTTTGGCTCAGGCCTCATGACCCGTATGCTTTTTACAGGGGGCTGTATTGGAGGAGAGGTCACAGCCGTTATTGTATTGGGTGGACCCAAAGGTGCGTCCTGCTTTGCAGCAATACCAGCTGTCGAAGGCAAAGCCTGCCTCAAAGTGACCTTTTGGTGGTTGTTAAAGGAATTGGTCCGACTGGGAACACGTACCTCTCCTCTAAAAGGCCCTTGGGGTTGCCTAGCAGAAGGAGTCCCCTCGGGACCTTGAGCTCCTGGCCAAAGATGCTCATAAAGGTCAAGGTTCAGACTAGCCCTGGATGGGGTGAGAATACCTTGGGGAACATCAGAGAAATCGCCACCCATAGCTCCAGGGGGGCGCTGAATCATGTGAACTTGGTGAGAGGTGGGACTAGCTTGGCGTGGGTGTGGTGGTAGATATAAGTTGGCAGTATAACCACCAGTGTTTTGTCCCATTGCTCCTTTGTTTGGTATACTCACAAAATTTTCTGTATTTAACGGGGGCATCTTATTCTGAAATGAAGCACTTCTTTTGACCCCGTAGGTGGGGTTGTCCATCATATGAGACCTGTAATCATAGTGCGGACCTCCTGAGGATTGAGCCTGGATTGGCATAGGTGGTCCAGACACACTGTATCCCATCATGGCCTGATCAATCCCAGTAGGATATCCTTTTTGCTGAGCTGGGCCGGATGTGTACAATGGATTTCCTGCACTGTTTTGAGGAGCCATGTTTGTGGAATAGGCTCCCATACTTGCAGGGCGACCCATTGAGTTTCCCATTGTAGGACCCTGTGATGTGCTGGCAGGAGGTGCCATGTAGTTCATGACAGGGGGTCCAGTCAAGTATGCTCGAGGCATCTCACCTTCTCCATAACTAGCTCCCTCATACAGGGGAGATGCCATTGTGTGGTAAGGGGGCATTGCACCATCCCCACTTCCCTCCATCGCATTCCTGTGGTCCATAAGATTTGGTAAGCCACTTTTTCCTGCAGGAAGAGAAAGAGAAGTTTGAGCTACATTATAACTGTTCATTAGGGTCTAAGGTTTTTTTGTGTAAATACCTGGGGAAGTCTGTTTAATGACGCGTACAATCTGTTCGTTGTGAGGATCAAGATAACTCATTTTGCTGATGTATTCCAGGGCTGCTTCTATGTTACGGCTCCCAGTCTGTTTCAGAGCCCGCACTGCCATTTCCTGTCAGAAATACAAACATAAAACTATTAGAAATTGAGCAAAACATGTGTTTTTCTGGCTTTTTCTATCAATAAGGTACCTCTTGTGGACCGGTGTTCACACCAAGAATGTGTAAATGCTTGGAATGTCCTAGAATGAACACTAGAAAATTTAGCTTATTACCCCAGAGAAATATGGTCTGCCTTTTTCCCCTGTGTAACTACTCTAGGAAGCTCTTTATTGGTTGGTGTGGCTGCAACTATCCACCAAATTTCAAATACTTGAACCGTGTCTCAGGTGGACAAAAATAGAACTGCACCCACATTCCATTGGAAATGAGAAAGGGAAAAATTGTGTCTGATTCAGCACATAGTTGAACTTTTTCTTTAGTACACACTAAACCAAGGGCAGATTGTTAATATAATTTGAAAAGAGGACATGGCCAAATTATTACTGACTAAATAGTTCTGGCAGAGAAGCACAGAAATAATTTCAATTATAAAAACTGGATGTCAATTACAACTTACAGTTGGTATGCAGTAGCGTTTTTACAGAGAATCATAGAATTACAAGCCATTAATTACTCCAAAACAAACACTTGATGTGCCCAGGATTTCTGCTCCATTTTATTACTGTCCACTAAAAGTTTGTGTGTCTTACATTACCTGCAGGAGGCAACCATCCTTCTTTTTAAAAGACATTAAACAGTCCAACATTGACGACTAGATTCAGGAAGGGCTTGGTCTGGTTAAGTCGCAGGTCATACTCTTAGCTCTGACCTCCTGTCATAGTGAATAATGTCCAGGACATTCCACGAGCCAGAAGCAAGTATTCAGGCTATGTAGAAATCTATGGTTCAAGCTTGCTTCAAAGCGTGTCTCCTTCTCCTCCTTGCTTTTAAAAGACAAATCTATTTCAATGTGTCTGGATTTTATACAGCTGTCGCTATAATATCTTGCTAAAGATGGAATATCTGAACTGTGTCAGTGAGCAGTACCAACTGAACTATTTTCTCTTATTTTTATAATGTTGACATAACATCGATTTTACCCAGGGTGATGACTATATTCCATAACTTTCACTGCTCATTTTGAGAGCTTCCACTTTGACCCAATTCTGGAAAGCATTCCAGCATTGAACATGAAAATGAAAGCCATATGTAGAACTGTGAGAATTTGGACCGGATGGACCCTTCCTTCAATGGATGCTTCAACCTCTTCACTGTACAAAAATGCTACAAAAGTCTTCAGTTCAATTCATACAGCAGGTTTGAGTGAACATTAAATAGTCAAACTAAAACATTCAACCACTTCACAATTCATATGCACAATGTGTAATGTATCGTTATTGCTATCTCTATGCCTTTAAGAAATATGCAGAGCACTAATTTTTTAGTGACCCCTCCCAACATTCACATGTATGTATGCACTGGCCTGGCATTATGCAACAGAATAAATCAGTTCAGAAATCTAATAAAATGAAATATTGAATAAGAATGGCAACCTTGCAGACAGGCCTTGAAGACACCGAAGCAGCAGGCAGCCTGGTTTGGCACATGGATTAGCAACTCTACAAAACTCTCCAACTTTCCCAGCAGGACTATTATAATTTTAAATTTTCCCTCATGTGATTATTGTAGGAAGCTCCTGATTGGTGTGTGTGGCCTTGTATATATCCACAAAAAGTTCAAATATATGACCCCTTTTCCACATTCTGTTTCACAGTACCCACAACACCCACTAGCATTTCTCCACAAAGATTTAAGAACATCTTCCCACTAATTTCACATGTAACTCATTCACAAACCACACAAGTTGTGACAACTTTCTAATGCTATACCTCTGAGGAAAAGAAACCGTTTCAGCAGTTTTGTTCCATGCAACAGAAACACTGTGTTGAGAAAACTTTGCGTATAATTAGTCATGGTAAACACAGTTTATATGTGCCATCACACACCTAAGCGCATTATCAGTGTGAGCCAAAAATAACAGGTACGGTCTGGAACTCAAACATCTGGCCGACTGATAGGTGCAAGTGAAAAAAAAAACATCCGCTCTGCCATATCAGCCTGGTTGGGAGTACTTTTGAGACATAAAAAGAGCATCTGGGCGATGCTCGGTACACACTCTCGTGTCGACTCATGTTTATGTTTTTATAATACTACACTACATGTTTTGAAAACAAACAAGTTGTTTCTTTAACAAAAATATTTATTTACCTATTTGACTAGTTTTAGGTAATCTGCTGAAAAGAGTTAGAAATGTAACATTTTACAGAGGATAATTAAACAATAAGTTCCTCTTGTGGTGTAATTTGAACATTTAATGTATGTTAAATTACATTAATAATTGGTCTAAATTCTAATTTACTGATTTGTAAATGAAAAAAGTATTATTCTTTTTTTTACATTAAAGAAAAGCTATTAATGACAAACTCTGTTATATTTTCAGCCTCCTGCCAACTGTCACAAAATGATTCTTCTTTGTTTGCTGCAAAAAAAAAAAGCTTTTAATTGACAGGTGGGGCAACAAAAATGTTGCCTATGATTCCTGTGTAAATTTCAGCACTACATCTCCAAAACTTCCTATACAAATAATCCCTTATAGGCAAGACCTAAACCTTTTCCATTCAGATCCTAAGCTCAAAACCACAAATCTGCAACACATGTCAAACTTATCTTCTCCCTTTACCCCTCAAAACCCTCCTCACCCATACTTTCCCAAACATTTTCTCCTTCAAAGGAGGTTATGTAACCATCGGCTGCATTGCTGTGTAATTTGTGAGGTGAAACCCAAAGATAGTGATCAAGCTACCGTAGTGGAGGGAAGGCCCAGAGGCAGCCATTTGCCTTTAGGGAATGCACCTTTAGGGTCAGAGGAGGAACACAGGTCCTCATCATCATAACAAACAGCAAAAATACACAACATGCAATGTCAAGTTAAACTCATGGTAACTGATAAAGACATTCACTTCTCATCGTATAAAAGGCCAAGGTTCATGTGAAAGATAAACCAAAAGGTAAACCAAACTTCAAAGTCAAAAATCTAAATCTGAGCATGAGGAAAAATCTAAATCTAAGCAGACTAAGCTACTAAACACAAACAAATTTTTTTTGTATAATTTAAAAAAGCCTTAGCCAGTCATTATACTGAAACTGTGTAGAAATCAGTGTCTGTGCAACCCAATTCTGCAGAGGGAACACCCATTTACAACAACAATGAGCACTTCCACTTTGTGCACTAATGTTGTAGGCAGAGCCAAAAAAAAAAATTAAGGCAGAGAACTCAATGTAAAACAAAATTCATGTTTTAAAAAGTTGGATTAATAAAATAGATAGGACATTCATGTTCATTCATCTGCTGAAGAAAAACCTGCATCAAATTCTTTAAATGCCAAAAAGTGTTTAATCGTGTAATGATTGTGTTAAAAGTTATGGAGCAATTTGTTCACCCTTTCAAATCAAATCTGCATAGGTCCAAATTAAAGAAAATGTAATTTAAGGTTACCATCATTGCTGGAGAAATGTATGCATAGCTTGTCAAATGCACAAGATTCAGATTTTATAACCGGTGTTACAGAAAACAGTAGGGTAGCAAGGTAGCCTCGTCCAAACCAGTAGAAAAATAACAATATAAAACCAATTAGGATCTACAAGTAGTTCATATATGTCATCTCAGCCGATCAATTGAACAAAGAAGTGCTCTGAAAACAGAAATTGTCAGAAAGAAAAGGATATCGTTTTTTAATTAATGATTTAGGGTGTTAGTGAAATAGAAGAAGTTTTACTTGCTTTTTGGAGGGTGATAGTGTTGTTGTTTTCCTGACCAGATCAGAGATTATTCCACTGGTGAAGGATTTTCTGCCTTCTTGAGAAAGCACCACAAGACACCGTTCCTTCTCTGAATGCAAGCACTCTAAAGATTTTATCTAGCATATCAGTTGGTTTGTTCTAATGATCTGTGAACTGATCGCAAATGTCTATAAAGTTTAACAGAGCAATCAGGAGGAAGATCATTAAATGACGGTCAAGAAGTCGAGAACATGATCTATATCAAGTCTGACCTGTACTATATTCAGAGTGATGACATGTTTTAGCTTCCAGAGACCGAAAAAGTCCTATTCCAGTCTCTATTTAGAGCTTTATAAATGCAGTGGATATCCCTTTAGTGAGGCCTCGTAATTCCACTGGGCCATGGTGGATTTCTGCGGTGTTGTGCATGGGCACGAGTACAGAATTCCTCTCATGCCTAATGCAATCCCCGGGTTCTTTCGCCAAGCAAAAACACCTGATATACATGAATTAACGGTCAATGTCTTGAACAGTCTAAGATGAAGTAGTTAAACTGTAATGCTTGGCATGTTCAACACAACTAAATAAATCGCTACCGTCAAAACACCACTCAAGCCTCTGCTTCAGTTTTATTTTACAGAAGTATACATCTGAGTGGTGTCAAAGTGAGTTTATTTACCCAAAGTAAGAAAACGTCCCATGTTCTTCAAAACATGAAAAACCACCATCTTTTTTTTACAAATCATATACTTAAAGATTTAAAAAAAGTTCAAATTATTGGTGCGTTACATCAAAAAAGGTATATAAAAAAACACTAATAAAAATCAAAAGCGTCTTGTTACTATTAATCAAAATAGTAACAAGACGCTATTGTTTTTTTGTTTAGTTTTTTTTTTTTTTTACCTTTTTTGATGTAACTTGTAATGCTTGTGCTGACTGGCTGTTTGTTTTAGTACTTGGATCAGTCAGATGAAATCCATTACATCAATGCATGTTTAATTAAGGAGAACAAAACATTCTTAGTTTTTAAATAAACTTGAAATAAAGACTTAAATTTAAAATTGTAACTAAACCACCACATGGAACACTAATATGTGCTGCAACACAAACTCGCTAACAATAAGCAGCAACATTTTCTAAGGAAATAAGAACGAGTTAAAATGTCACTTACATGTGGGATGTGATTTTAAACGTTTGGGCAGGCCAATCAGCAGGTGCTTTCCAAATATAGCCACAAAGTGTTGTTTTGTGGATTTTAACAGTCAACATTGCATCGTTTCATCCTATTTTTAAGTTCATTCAAATATATTTATATGTAGGATATTTTATGTATTGAATTGATGCATTTAAATGTCAGTCAGGATATAATTATTCAGAGATAAAATGTAAACATACATATTTTAAAAATCTATATTTCTATTAGAATTGGTTACATTCTATGAGGCCAAAACAGAGCTGACTGACATGACAACCAATCCCATGTTGTTTCACATAGCGTCGTGTTCCGGGGTGTGGAAATGTTACCCCAACAACATTCAGGGAGTTGGTTAAAAAAAAAAAGTCACAGAAGATGAAAGATAGTAGACCAAAACAACAATGAAAAGCATGTGAAAATCTAACTGGAACCTTTTTTTAATTTCCACACTGATCTTGGTCTTATGTAATAATGATTTCAGATGTGGCTGGACCCCTGATTCTCTACTGTGCAATGTTCAAACAGCTCAAGGTAAGAGGATTTTCAAAAACATTTCTGAATGTACTAACTTCATGATCAGAGATGGGTTCACAAAATATAACACCAAACGGATGGATAAGGTTGTTTTAAAGTTTGGTTCTTTAATGGCGAAAATGACAAGTTAACTACTTTACAAATACCTATTTCTTGATGTAATTTACAATTTTCATAACACTCCTTTACAACTGTGTGAATAGGTGTTGTAATAGTGCGTTGTAATAGCACTCGTTATGTCTAACCATCTTCAAGATTTCTTCTTACCTTAAGAAAGATGCCGTTAAGGAAGTTTGCACGCGATTTTTAAGTGTAAAAGCACTGTGACAATCCAGATGAGAGAGCCTCATTTATTTACTTTGTCATATTTGATTTTGGGATTTAAAATAAAGTAAAAGATTTGACGAGATTCCACCACTTGCTGAAACAGTGCTTTTACATACTTTGCAAATCACATTTGTATCACCTTTCCCATACCCAAACCAATTCCACACCACAAACATTACACCTTTTTTCTTTATAATCTCCTAATTTTGGTTTCATCAAATGTAAGCAAACTCACTGCTGCTGCCCTGAAATCTTCCATTGAGGAAGGGAATAACTATTACGTGGTTACATAACATGCAACGTCACATGAAGTCAATTGCCATGAAAACAATAGAGCAAAATCTCTAAACAGGTCGAAATTCGACAACCGATAGCCTTTTTGGGTGGTCATAACCGTCTCGTAGAGTTGTATCGCTGAAATGCCAGTGTCACCTCAATTCGACAACAGTTAATTTCTATGTCAGGGCACTGCTGAAGATGATCTACTTAACCTTCTCCCACAATCATGGTGACAGGGAAATCCCAGGTGAACACTTGCCAGCCATTAACCATACCCAATTTGGCTGATTGCTGCCTGGAGGAAGAGCATGTTCACAGCAGAAGGATTTGCCACATGACAAGGCAGCTCACAGGGAGCAGCCAGATTCACACTCAGAGATGAGACATTCCCCTGCATCATCTGAAAGATGTGTGGGATTTAAGGGAGCAGCATCTCCAATGCGAGAGAACATCAGTGTAACACCTCAGTCTAGGTGGAAGGATGCACCATAAAATATGGACTAGTACATTTATGGCAAAGGACTGAAAAGATGACATGAAAAAGTATAAATAAAAGTGCCTTATATACACACATACACACACATACATACACACGAATAATTTGGAATTTATGTAGGAGATCGAGTTAAAAAAAAAAACTACAAACCTCCGAACTAAACTACATATATACAAGCTAAACTATCCAACTAAAATACGCAAGAAAACTAAAATAAACGAAAACTGCTCATACTTCAAAGCCTGCCACCCTGATTATTTGCACTGTAATTGGACAATTTTACTATAAATACATATTTAGTTTAATAAGATTGCCTAGAAGGAGCCTTCAACATGGTCCCGCTTAATAGACTGCCAGCATTTGAAAATATTTTCATTAGATTTATAGACCTTCATCTGAATTACTTTTTTTTTTGCCACAAAAATAATCCAAGTTTGCACAGAAACTAAAATACAGATAGACCTGAAAAATATTTGTTGGTTGGATTTGATTGATTAAAAAAAATTTCTTACCTGATCACAGCCAGCATTGACTAGCTCTTGCAGCATCTGCCTGCTGACCTCCCCGGGGTGTCCTGAGCTGGACCCAGGGCCGGACTCATTGGCATAGGGCCGGAGGGACTTGCGAATCTCTCGCAGGGCATTCTGGTAGTTGTTGAACTTCTGGGGTGGGCGGAGCTGCTGCTGTCTTGAGGCGGAGTCTTTGCTTTTTGAGTCTCCAGCCCGAGAGGGGTCCCCTCGAGTGCTGCCTCCATGAAGAGCCTGGCTCACCAGCTTGGCCGGCTGCTTCAGCCCTTCCTTGATGTCCTGTAGTCGCTGCCGTGTGTTGCCCACATAAGGTGTGGCAGGGAAAGTCTTAGGCCTCATGAGTGAACCGTGCCTATCTTATACACAATCTCTTCAGATTCAGTAAAATATTGAATGACTCAGTCAGTTTGGGTCACTGGGTTGTGCATTCTAGTTGTAATATATTAGAGCTATTTCACTTCCCCTGAAGCCAGTAGGGTAGCAAGCAGTAGAAGAAACTGCTGTCCATGCCCAGGTGACCTGGATGGATAACAGGCTGATGAGGGACAGATGCAAAGGACGATCTGGAATCCTTTGGGTAAATTGGTTGTGCTGCTTCCTCTTTGGAACTTACTGCTTTTAGACGCCTTCTCACATCCCAGCACCCCTCTCAGGGTTCAAACTCCACCTCCTCTCAAAACATGTGAGAGCTTACGTCTACATGTTTGCTCCATCATGGTCTGTTGTGCATCTCTTGCTGTGGAGACAGAAGCCGGCAAAATTATCAGAGTGCTGTTCAAGAGACACTAAATTCATGCATCGCTGATGTCAGGAAAGACCTACTGCTGATATTCGTAAATGCATGTAAATTATGCATTTATTACTTCTTAATTTCCAACGAACTCCATAGAGATGCTGTAACATATGATCTTTACTGCAATTTTGTTTGTTTGACAAACTTTAAAGGACACATTATAAAACCTCAAACTTTGGAAAATGTTTAGACAAATGTGTGAATGAAATTTCTCATGTAAGAGTGGTTTAAATTCATCAAAGATGTACGTTGAATAAGTAAAACATAATACAAATTCTAAGAGGTTTTTTTTTTATCACAAACTGCTCCTCCCACCAAACAATTGACAGGTTCACTGGTCTTCCAAGGCAATATCCAAAAAATCTGAATTGCATGCTCAAAACAAGAAAAGAAATAAAATCAGTGGGAGAGTGTATTATATAAAAAGTGTATTTTATAAATGTTTTAGCATGTTTAAATATAGTAAAAATATAGTATCTCACAGGCATGAAATGGACAGCTCAGAGTACTAGGAAGTCATGTGAAACAAATAGTATTTAGAGGTGCTTTTTATTTTGTTATGTACAATGTATTTTTGTATAGATCATTTTGCAAAAATAAAAACAGTTTTGAGAGTTTTAAGACAACTAATTATTGGACTAGCTTTATTGTACAGAAGAATCTGGTCAAATATAACAACCATTTTTGAGTCTGCTTAACTCCACCGGGTATTACAATTATATCTTTAATAATGCGACATGATACACTGTGCAACCAGTCTTGAGGAACACATCGTTATTATAAAATATTTTGAAATGCAATATACTGTTACTGGCATGTTCAGAAGACCCATAAGTTTGCTACTAAATTATGTTAAAAATTCCATAGTAGGTGACCTTTAAATCAGATTGCCTTTAAATATGAAACACACAATAAGTCATATATTATAGCTTTTAAGAAAGAGACAATTTCTGGTAAGAACAAAAAAAAAATCAAATCAGGTTTATTTCTTATGTTACCAAAGGCTTTGTTCACACAACAGGTGCATATGGTTTAGATCTATTGTTTAGTTTGACACTAGTGTGAAAGTGGAAAACACATAAAATGTATTATTGTTCATTTCTAGGTTCTAGATCCAATAATAGGCATATCTGACCCGTAACAATCTGTCTGTAGTCTGAACCGAACTCCTTTGATTCTGTTTGTTCTGTTGGGTCTACGGACTGCATTTTACAAATGTTTGATCATTTAGATCTGAGCTTATCCTTCAGTGACAGATCTCTAAAAACAAGAACCACATGCTTTAGAACATGAAGTTTTCACTCTGTTCTACTACAGTGATGACAGAGCAAAAAAAAAGAAACTTCACTTAAATAAATTCCTTACTGAAACTGCATTACACTGCTCTTTCATTCCGTTTTCTTTTATGCTCATGAATGGCAACAGATTAAATTATTTTTATCGACTTAGATTTTTTAGACCGTCTTATTTATTTCCCTGGTAGACTGATTACACCATAAGCAACACATTATTATTTTTTGAAACTTCATCCTTGTGAAGAATGTTAACTGATAGTAATCTTGCACATGCAACTCATTTCAGGGGCTGGATCTGTTCACACTGGAATGTAAAACTTAATCAACAAAAAGAAAAGGAAAAAATTCCGCCAACAAAAATGAAAATATGATAGTAATCGTTTAATCTCCTTGAAAAAGAGCCGGTTTTTTTTTTTCATTTTTTTTTTTTTCAATGGATTGCTTACCTGCATTGACAACCCCTCCCTCACACACACACACACACACACACGCACGCACACATTAAAAAGCAACAATTTGTTTAAATTCAACATTGTCCTTTATTTTTTTATCATGGTTGTGATGTAGAAGTGTCTTGAAAATTGTTGGCTTGAGTAAAAACTTACTAGCCAACTATACAATTCTAGAGTAAAGTAAACATCAACAAAAAAAATCTAAGATTTGCTGACAATTGATTTGCACGTAATTGATTTGCACGTAATTGATTTGCGTGATTTGCCCACTTCACATTTCTGGAACAGAGCATTGAAGAAAAAAAGCACTTGAGGTGTATAGTCAAGCTTTCTTTTCTGAACAGTAATTACCTCTTAAGTTTCATAATCCAAATCCTCACAATGCTCTACCTTCCCTTTTAAAACATGCACAGTGTTTATATTTGCATATAAATTAAAACCCATCACATGTCAGGTCTAGCTATTTTTTATTCAACTAACAAGCTATATATATATATATATATATATATATATATATATATATATATATATATATATATATATATATATATATTAAGATATTGACTGATTTTTCCACATCTTCAAAAAGGAAGCCATTGGTCACTAAAAAAAAATCACCTAACCAATTTATTAAACTCACGTTCAAATACAATAACTTAATAAATTACTATAAATAATATAATACTTTTAATCAAACTCGCAATGAAATACAATAGTTTTATATTTTACCTATATTTACATGTACCTGTAGGGTTATGTCAAGAACAAAACTAAATAAATATAACTTTTAAATTGTCTTCTTTTAAAGTAACAATAATTGATTTAGCTGCAAACCAGATAGATCCATAGCGTCCATTTTTTAGGAAGTCAAAAAATATCATAATCCACATCAGCCACATGAGACATTGTGAAAAGGTAAAAAAAACATCATTATTAATTAAAACATTATTGTACATATGGGCAGTTTCTGGAGAGTAACGTTACTTACTCCAAGCAGAAGTCTATTAAATGTTTATGTCTATGAAAGTTCTACAAAGTACTAAAAAGTAAAGAAGCAAACAATTGTTTATTTCTTAACATTTCCACGTTAACTTCACTGTACAGGTATAAAGTATGAGAGGAATCCACAGAATCCTCTTGAGATCTGGCTTACATCCTGACTCATCCTCATCGTTCATAAAAACACAAATATTAGCACTCATTTAGAGGCTGAAGTTAATCATAGATCTTAAAAACTCTGCTCCTTTGCGATGGAACCCCCCCCCCCCCCCCCCCTAACGTTAACTTACTGGTTTATCTTTTCATCCACAAATATTTCAGTTTAACGTTAGAATTAGTCAGAAAAGTTTCAAACCCGAGTTTCAATCCCGAACTCTGCTAAAACACAAACGATGTTTTCCAATGCTATATCACAAAGTATCAATTAGGTTACTGAAAAGCGAGATCAAAATTCCACAAAGTAACTTTTAGTGGGACGTGAGACTTTTTGGGGCCTAGAGGAGCTTCCAGAGGGACATGAGCGAGAGAGCAGCATATCCAGCGGAGAGAGAGAGAGCGAGAGCGAGAGAGAGAGAGACCGCATTCCAGCGCTAAGAATGTGCTCCACCGCGAATAAAAACCATGTATACGGCTTCCTCACAGAACTCACACCAGATGAACCGAACTATAATATTTAACCCCAACCCTAAAGTGTCCAAGGTTCTGAAAATAAACAACCGTATAAAGTTTAGAGCGACTCACCATGAGATATGAGCATGGACATGAGCGGAATTTTTCTCCGAGGAACTCTTCAAATTTCCGTCAAAGCGTTGTCAATGGTCTGTCTTCGCTTTCGCTGTCCAAGAATCTCCTCTCGAGTTCCTCTCATAAAAAGCAAAGAGGGAAAATCATGGGATTGTCCTCCATTTTCTCGCCACTCACTCACAGAATTAGAATGCAGTACAAAGTTGGACACTTACTGCATTGTTAACATTCCAGAGGAGTCACGTGAGGCGGCCATGCACGTCACACCGCACTTAGGCTGGGCGGGGCTTCCTGCTCCTGCAGCCCTGAGATTCTCAACAGTCCGCCAGCAAAGAGAAGGTCCATCGAGATTAAACCCCCTACTGTACCAGCCTTGAGCAGTTTAGGTTGAAATGGCCATAGAGATGGTGAAATAGCTCAAATTTAGACTATTTGTTCAGCAAATCCTTTACGATCAAAACTCACAAACGTTAAATCTCGATCAAACGCACAAAGATATAAGGCAGAATGTAGCCAAATGTTACCCAAACCCAATTATTTAGTTCATATGCAAACCGTAGCGGATATGTTCAGGGCCGACTGAAAAGTTCAATGCAATTTTTTTTTTTTCAAATCCGACACAGACAAATTAGCTTGGTAACACAATTAAAAAATAGTTTTATTACTCCACATTAAAACGAACATCAGTTAATGGTGATGAAAATACAAAACAATCAATCAATCTATCTATCTATCTATCTGTCTGTCTGTCTGTCTGTCTGTCTGTCTGTCTGTCTGTCTGTCTGTCTGTCTGTCTGTCTGTCTGTCTGTCTGTCTGTCTGTCTGTCTGTCCGTCCGTCCGTCCGTCCGTCCGTCCGTCCGTCCGTCCGTCCGTCCGTCCGTCCGTCCGTCCGTCCGTCCGTCCGTCCGTCCGTCCGTCCGTCCGTCCGTCCGTCCGTCCGTCCGTCCGTCCGTCCGTCCGTCCGTCCGTCTGTCTGAATTGAATTTGAAATGAATATTGGTTAATTATGTGGGGTTAAGAAAGTCTATCTATCTATCTATCTATCTATCTATCTATCTATCTATCTATCTATCTATCTATCTATCTATCTGTCTGTCTGTCTGTCTGTCTGTCCGTCCGTCCGTCCGTCCGTCCGTCCGTCCGTCCGTCCGTCCGTCCGTCCGTCCGTTTGTTTAAATTGAATTTGAAATGAATATTGGTTAATTATGTGTAAAATTACAAATATAATAATTATACTTGTTCAATCTACAGTGGCCAGGTTAAATTAAGAAGAAAGAGTTCTATTCATTGTTATCACTGCCATCCGAGGGGATTATAGAGTTTTTCATGTTTTTATGTTGTGGGAGGCACACAAAAGGATAAAATGAACTCCCCCAGGGAGATGTCCATCAGTGAGGTGGAGGAGGGGGTAATGTGACCTGATCACTTCTGGTATTAATCATCTAGACATAACACACAAACACATGCAGGTAGTTTAAAATTCAGCCCTAAAGATTGAGGCCATATTCACACATAGCCAATTATTTTTAAAACTGATTTTTTCTTACCCCATTTACAAAAAAAACACACATAATGGGTAGAATAAAATTGTCCATACAAATACTTTACAATTTTGCTAAAGATTAAATAATTCCAATACATCAATCAGAAGCCACTGTAAGCTCTGAAGGATATTAGTGCTTCTATTCAATGACTGGAAAATACAGCTCACACAATTATACGAATGTCTTTTATAAACAGATATTCTCTCGCCAGTCTTTACCAACAACTGTTGTGTGTACAAACACACTCAACGTGTCCACTCAAAATTTGTATGAAGCTCAATCCTTGTTCAAAAATGCTTTTTTTTTTCAAAAAGGTTTTCACATCTTTATCAGATGAGCATGTCAACAACAATTACCAGCATATTGTTACAGTTTGGCGAGTCTGTTCTGTGATTAAATAAATTATTAAATATGCTGTGTGCCTGTGTTGTTCTGTGCACAGTGACCCGTAGTGCAAACCCTCGCTCTGTTCGCTATTAGCTACGGAGCTCTGAGTAAAAGCTGCACCGCATCAACTTCAATAACTCTTCCAGACTCCTTCTGTAACCAAATAAACATGGTTATGCAGTCTACAAGGGAATGATTTACCAGCTTTTTAGAAAAATTTCACCTTAACTGGCATTTTCAATTTTCAATTCAAATTTTCAAAAATGCCCAGTTACAGGGAAACGCTGTGCCGTGCATGTGTGGACGCACAGCGTAAAAGCATTAAAGAACGCAGTCACAGAAAATAACTGGGTACGTGTGGACAGGGCCAGACACCACATCACATTCTCACATTACCATTATTGGGACAAGAAAGTGAGACTAAAAAGAAGAAGAAAAAAACAACTACATGCGAAGCCTGAGTTATGTTTTTTATTTTCCCTTTGTATGTGACTTTAGAAGATACTGATCAGATGGCACCAAAAGAAAGTTGTGGTCAATCAGTTTGATCAAAATCAGGAAAAGGCGATATTGGTCTGGGAATATGGTTTTAGTGAAAGGATTGACTGTTTTTTATCGTTGTGTTTGTAAAAACAGGACAAAAATTAACTGCTAAATGAAAATATCTGTGCAACTGAAATCTAAAACTTTGAGATTGTAACACAATTTAAAGGGATATTTGTTTATACATTACAAAATGCACGTTTATTATTTTATTAATAAAATATATAAATTCCCTAAAATCTATAATAAAATATTAATATAATTTTAATGCTGTAGCACTTATTGGAGCAATAGAAATGACTAAATTCAGCTACGATTTAATTTAAGGAATATTGCTACCAATTATCTTAGACTTAAAATGAGTATTAAACAATATTGTATAATAACTATCTATATTATATAAATTATTACATTTACTTTTTGAAAAAAAAAAACATTTATGAAAAAGAATGATGATATTTAAGTTAAAATATTCAGACATCTTGCCTGAAATGAAAAAGTGAACATTAAATCAATAAGTCAAAAAAATATCTTCTGAAATTCAGAGAGTTAAATAAAATCTTAAAACAGAGAAACAGACACAGTCTACCAGAGCAAAATGCAAGAGGACTTTAAAGCAGCTGCTGTTGTCAAATACACAATTGTAAGTGAGTCTGACCAAGTTGCTTTCATGCTCAGAATAGTTTAAATTCTCAGCATTCAAGTTTCACTCTCAGGATTGCTAAATGAATGCTAAGCTATGGATGGAATGTCTCCATCGGACCCAAGTTACCGCAGAGAATAAGGCAAATCTTGTCTAAAAGACAAGGTCTCAAAATGACATATACTACTCATTAAACCCGGTGTAAAAGGATTGTTTAGTACAGGTAAAAGAGAGGACTTAAATGGTTTTAAATGTGTTCTCTGCCCCTCTCATTATTCCTATATCTATTATTTTAGGACTTATCAAAAGACACGTCACATTATTTAATTATTTATTTCCAGATATAATTTCACCAATATGATGAGTAAGCTGAAAAGGCAAACACACACAAACGCACACACGCACACGCACACACACAAATATGACTATGCACAATTTTTGTAAAGTTTAAGAGACATATACTAAAAATAACAATAATCTACTTGAATGCACTGTATCTTTATTTCTTTCATTTCCAGGAGTGCAGCCAACTAGATCACTTGCTTAGCTCAAATCAAAATAATTAGCATTTCATCAAAATAAAGTCTCGGGTCTGAGAGAAAGAACACATCAATGAAACGTTTTTAATGGTCCAGGATATTTAGAAACTTGGGGGAATGAACAACATACAACAAAAATCATAACTGATAAAGGTTTATTTTCATTAATCCTTAAAGATCGTGTCAGGGCAATAAATAAAAATGTCCACTAGGTGTCCTCGCAGAAGCTTAACTCTTCGCAAAGAGTCATGTTGACCGTCAATAAGTAATGTTTTTTTTATTCCTTAAAGAAAACATATTACTCTGGTGATAAGTTCATAAAACCCCATTTTATGCAGTCAATGATAAAAACGTAAAACTAACGGCGGGGGAGCATTAACTTTAAACTGTATAACAGGAGGGGGAGCCATTGACTGCAGTAATATGCAGGGGTGCATCTACAGGAGAAAATGTCGTCATGTCACAGATCAACGTTCCTCTGCTGTGATTGGTCAATCTTTCTGCAAGGGTTGTGATATCATCTCATCGCGCCGCAGCCTCTCCAAATCAAGCACACGGTCCAGACTATAACGTTTCTCTCTTTAGTGCCTCTAATATCGTTTATAATGGCTGTTGAATCGAGGGTTACACAAGAAGAGATTAAAAAAGAGCCAGAAAAACCAGTCGACAGAGAAAAGGTTTGTTTTTGGTCAGTTTCGTCGACAGTCATGTACGGAGTATGCTAATGCTAAGCTAATTTGTAAAAACCTCACGCAATGCAAAGGCAATTGTATTTGGTTTTAGGACAAATGTGGATTACATTCCTATAAATATCTAAATTGGGGTTTCATGATCACGCGGTATCTATAAGTTGTGTACGAAACGGCACGTGAATGTGTTAATTCAAACTAGTTTCACCAGCAGGAACATTTCCACCACGGTAACATTCTCGCGTTACCAACGTATGTTATTTTTAGTATCGCTTTGCAATTAAATTTAATTTGCATCATATATTCAAATGCAGATTGCTGTTTTGAATAAATTTAGTATATGATTGTGTCACAGACGTGCCCTCTTCTTCTACGAGTGTTCACCACAAACAATGGAAGGCATCATCGAATGGATGAGTTCGCTCGGGGTAATGTACCATCCAGCGAGCTTCAGATTTACACTTGGTGGGTTTTCATATAAAGCATTATCTGAGCGGTTATTGGATACACTTGTGAATCAAAACAGACTGCTTTTACTTTTCTTTCTTTCTACAGGATGGATGCTACTTTAAAGGAACTGACTAGTTTGGTGAAGGAAGTCTATCCAGAAGCTCGAAAGAAAGGCACACACTTTGGATTTGCCACTGTTTACCCAGATCCTAAACGACCAGCATACAGGTATGGCATACAGATGGGTTTCCTCCTTAATTAAGTTTTGTTTTTATTTTATTGACTGCTGGTTTTCTGTGCAGAGTTAAAGAGATTGGCAGTACAATTTCTGGACGTAAAGGGACAGATGATGCCATGACTCTTCAGTCCCAGCGCTTTCAGATTGGAGATTACCTTGACATTGCCATCACTCCGCCTAACCGCGGACCACCGCTACAAGGGCGAATGAGACCTTACTGACCCGAGGGAAAAACCTTCTGAATGAAAAAAAAAAAAAATTGGCCAAGCCTGTTTTCCTGCAGACCTTAGCTCTTGTCTGTTAATGATTGAGCAAATATTTACTTACAACTAATCTCAATTTGGTGTTTTTCTTTTCTTTATTTTAATGGTTTTGTAATTTTAGCCTTGTTGCATTTGACATAAATCCTGAATAAATAGTTTTTTTTTCAGTATTCTGTTTTTGGTCATTTTTTCCACCTTCAAACCCTATATTTCATTAAGTAATAAATTTTTTCGCAATTATTTTCTGCTTGTTTACTGGATGTTGTAATGCTAGCAAAACTTCATAAAATAGAAAATAAACATCTATTTTCTCTTTACTTTCTCATTCTTGCTGACTTATTCACTCGTCATCTAATGGTAAATGTTCAGAAACAGTATATATTTGAAAGCTAAATAAAGCTCACAGGTAAAATATTTTACACTGAAAACACTTTTCATAAGGGTTGCTAAAGGTACCATACACTAAAAGTATAGTAAGCTCATAATTTTTCTTTTTAATGTATGAAATGTCCATCTTACACAATGTTTAAGATTCATTTTGTTTAGTAATTGTGTATATTTATACAGTAAATTATAGGCATATTCTTTAATGTAATACACAATGGTTTTAGAATCTGCCCTTCTTGGGTACAATTTTTATAGTACAGGAGAAAGATGGTTATAGCTACACACATTGAAATATTTTCAGGTAGTTGACGTAATCTTTATTTTGGTACATCAACAAATAGCAAAATCCTTGTTTCAGATAAAATGCATTTCACTTTAAGATCAACATCAGATCTAAAGATGAAAAACACTGTTTATTTTGTCTAAAAAATTGTTTAACCAAATACAAACTTAGTTTTAATTCTTAAAAAGCAGGCAATTTGCTTCTACACTTCATTAATGTTTGTTGACTCAATTTTTTTCTAAAGGTGTAATTCAATGAATGAATTATGTTCAGTTAGCTTAAAAATATAGTTGTTGTCTGAAATATGAACTAACTTTACATATAAAAAAAATAACTAAAGTCATGCTCTTGTGTCGAGCTGTGTTAAAATTTTGGTGGGATTTTTTTCTTTAAAATTGTACATTGAGATAAGTAATTTCTCCAGTTGTACCCACATGTTAAGTGTTTCTTCCATGTAAAATTGGCTAATTTCACAAGATACAAATTTATTTTCTAGACATGGCTCTAGCCTATATCCATGCTGTCCTTCATGTGTAACCACATGTGTAAAAAGTATTTATTAAATAATTGAACATTTAAAATGGATTCAAAAATGACCGAATTTAAAAAAAAATCTAGCTGTGTATGGATTGGGTGCCTGGAGGCTTCAGTTGAACCGTACCACCACCTCGTGGCTCGGAGGGTTTAAAACACGAGAGCTTATTTAATTAATAAAGTAAATAAAAACGTTACAGCATGTATTAATGTACATAAATGAAAAAGTGTATACTTCAATCAATAATGTAATTTTAAAAGTTTGTCCAAATGTAATGCAAAATTTTAAATAAGAACAACATACAGATAGTAAATGACAATACTAATAAATATTTGCTCTATTGAATGATTGCTTCAGTTCACGCACAAGATTTTTGTTACATGAGACCCCTGAAACCCGTAAACCTACAGAACCCACGTCAAATGATTACATAAGAGTATAAAAAAGTATCAAGTTACATATGATCCATTTCTTTATGGATTATTTTTAGAGGACTTTTTTAACTAGCTGGGAAACGAGTTTCAGAAGGCTTCAGAACCAGAGTAAGGGGTCTTTCTGATTGGGAACATCTACAATGTTCCGTTACCGACACAGTTCACTCCCTCTCCTCAATCCCCCACAGTTTATGTAAACACGTTATTTTTCCGATTAGTTTCAGAGACACTTGCGTACATATATCACCAGAAACACATAGCGTGGACAGTGAAAGAAGAAAAGACTAAATCCATCGCATCATCAGTCAGTGACTCTCGCAGAATTTATGATTGTCTATACATAATCTCGTCTGCCCAAATTTCGATCAAACATTGGGTTTCCTCACTCCTCCACAAACATCCTTTTCCAGCCATGTTGATCTGTGTATAAACAACAATGAATCGAGGAGTTTTTATGTCATGTCGAGCGCAGTCATGTGAACCGTTTCAGAGTCTACCTCTGGAAGCGCATTCGGAAACGGTTTATGGAAACACAAGAATTGCTTACACACACGCTACAATGAACCGTTCCCTGAGACGAGTGTTTTTGGAAGCGGAATACAGATGCCAGTCTGAAAGGCCTCTAAAAGATTGAAGGAAAGGTGGGACACGTTTGATGTCCTGACCAGATGAAACATCCTTCACTCACAGAAATATTGTACATCTAGAATGCATGTCAGTGGAAACAAACATTGCATTTATTAGAAGAATAAAAACCACACTTGCATCTTTAAAAATATGCTTACTTATGCTGTATTTGTATCATGTTGTTGGCGAGTCGCTTCATTCTGGTAGCTTTCACAATTAAATGAAGAGCATCTTTTTGTTAAGGGAAAGTGAATGAAAAAAGAAAGTTCCATTGTGTTTGTACTTATCTTTTGCAAAAAGTCTGTTTTGAAAACTTCATTTTGAGAGACGATGTCTGCAGCATCAAGCACTCAAGGCTTGCACTGAGCCATGAGCTAAAAGAGGATGAGAAAACTTGTTAAACATCTGACCGCTGTGATCTGTTTATAACCATATAAGATTCACCTTTAAGATGTCCTGGGTTACCAAACTTATATCAGGCATCTCCGGTGTGCATGGTTCTGTTAGGAACTCCATCCGGACTTTGGGGGTTGCCAGACACCAGTCCTGATTGAACCCTTGAAGGACTGGCTCAGAGCTCTGCTCCAGGACTAACCCTGCTTTCATTCCACAAAAACTTTCACCAGCGCCGTTCTGTTCAGAGTGTGAGACAGCAGAGACCTTTCAGAACACCAATATATACATTTGAGTTATTAGGTTCTTGAATGTTTGAAGATAGTAGCCCATTTTTAAAAGTGGGTGCTTGCGAATGCTAGAATACATTGCAATATATGCATGCACCCTTTTTCACTAAAACATTTACTTTAAATTAACTTGCCTAATGGAAGAGAAAAATATATAATTTTCAAAATGCAAATATCTAATATATGGGAAAAAGGATAAAAAGAGCTCAAAAGAAACTATTTGAACCTATGACTTCTGTATGATATATATATATATATATATATATATATATATATATATATAAACACAACAGTAATTCACCATTTTCTTGGGGAAAAGTGGTGAGCCCCATTCTGTTCTATTTTATTTTCTCCGGGAAGTATCTGCAACATGGCCGCCACGCCGGTTGATGACACGTTGTGAAAACACTTACATTTACTCTTACCTTTTTGATTACCTTGCTGAGAAATGGTGTTTCAAAAGTAGGAAGCTCTGGGGTGCCTTTACTCAGGTGAGGAGGAGACTCAAGATCATGCTTTCCATTGTGAGCTAAAGAGGATGGAGCATGGTGTTTCTCCATCTTAAACCCCGGGGTGCAAAACACAGGAGGCGTGGGGGATTCCAGACTGTCTGAAAGTTATAAAAGCAAGCAGCAAGATTAGAGGGAAGAAACCTGGAGAGAAATCAAGTGAGAAAATCTTGGCTAACAGTTGGTTAAATAGATTTTAACACCCAATCATACACTGAAGTCATGTAAAAAAAAAAAACTATTGAATAAAATATAAATAACATTTACCTACATACCATTGACAACAGCTTTAGTCAGCAGGGAAGAGGGGAGATGATGAGCATTCTCCAAGTTTTCCCTGTGAAGCAAATCATTTATAAAGGCTTCATAATTACTCAGACAACTACGGATGGCCATTTCCACAGGTAAAAAAGTACATAAATAATGGTTTTTAAAATAATAATGTTGATTTAGAAAGTCAAGTTTTTTAGAAACTTTTTTCCCAATTCCCCAAGTTAAAATGTTTTCTTTCTATCTCAATGAATTCTGAATCTACTTAAAAATTTCAACTTTTTGTCACAAAATTTCATTTTTACCTTTAACAAAAAAATGTCGCCTTTTTTAAAAGCGATTTTACCTGACGGAAATGGGCTTCCGTAGAAAACAGATTCCACATTTGTCAGAACTTTTTCACAAGTTCTGAATTGCATTGCATGTCACCTCTGTGCTTACAAGATTCATCTCAGCCCAAAAAACTTGCATTTCAAGTGATTTGGCGACAAAGTTTCCCCACAGGAGCTAATGTGGAGGTCAAACGTGAGTAAATGATACTACTAAGTATCCCATTACCGCCTACATGTCGTTTTCTACATTTCACCTTTGAAACACACATATTTTTTTATGCCGTTAGGTCATAAAACACATTATTACATACAGGAATTTCCAGATATTTAGTTAGGTAGTTTATTGATATTTGTGCCAATTATTTGTTTTTACATGTATTTAATGTCTTTTGTCCTAATTGTGTTTTAACAACAATATAAACATACTTTTAGTTTTATTGTTTCATTTACACTGTTTACAGTCTATGATCATCATATTTTGTATAACTGTACTTTGTAAAATATGTTGTTTTATGACATAAAATGTTGTTTTTATCAGAAAATATCTAGTTTTTATGATATATTTGAGCAAAAAAAAAAATCATAACTGGAGCAGCATTGAGTCACCAGAGGACAGACCTCTCCTTCAGGGATTTTTATAAAAATAGCATGGCCATCTTTAATTCTCTCCAGCGGGGAAAGCCAATCTTATGTTAACCAGTGTTTAACCTCTAGCCTCATAATACGTTTTTTTTTTTGTTAAGCGCACCATTTTCTCTCTGTTCAGTTCTCGCTCAATATAATTTTAAGCATTTATGCACATTTTCGCAAACTCTGGCAACCCTTATAATCTATTTTGTTTTTACATTTATGAGTCTTATGACAATCAGTTTTATGATTTAGAGTGTATTTGAGCCTTTTCACAAACTATGGCACTGCTAAACATCCCTTTTATGTTTTTGAGGATTTACGAAAAAATTCTCAAACTGGCAACCCTAACTATTATTTTTGTTTTTGAGCATTTATGCACATTTTCTGAGACTATGGCAACCCTAACAATCACTTTAAAATTACATTTAGGAGCATTTTCTCAATCCCTGGGAACCCCAAGCAACAACGAACACACTTCTCAAATTAAATTAGCTTTACGTGAAAATGAAAAGATTTACCCACCATTTCTTTTAAACCAATATATATTGTTGGTTATAAATATGGTGTGCAGAAGAAACCATCTCCAGCAGCATACCTGCTTTTGTTGGGTGGTTTCTTGTTGAACAGGTCCATGGTGAAATCATTGTTCCAGCACATAGTGTTCTCGGAGATTCCGAATGCCTCAAGTCGAGGGGTCGGGGCATCCTCATCCATTTGCAGGGAGCACTTGGGTGTCTTTGGCAGTGGCGAGGGTATGCTCTTAATGAACACTGCTAAGGAGTGAGGGACAGGAGCCACTGGAGCAGGACAGAGGTGCACCTCTGATTCATCCAACACTCTCTGGATCTGGAGAGCAGACAGACCGAAATCTGACAGCTTAGGTGTATGCAGTTTGTCTGGTGATGTTGAGATCTTCTCAGGAGTTCCTGACTGTTGAGATTCTCTAGCTTCTTCTGTAGATTCAGATTTTTCTGCAGCTTGCTCTGCTTTCTCTTTTTTCTCTTTTAGACCATTAATCGCTAGAGAATGAGCAAACATGTACATTTAATTAGATAGATTTTTTATGCTATGACGTGTTGAAAAGTGAAACGATGAAATGAGCATTTACATCCTTAACATATTTTATTAGTCCCACCTCTAAACTAACAGCTAAACTATGTGTTGCTTTGACAACACACAAGACATCCAGACGAACTGCCTTAGAAGGCTATTTGGTGGAGCTGAGTGATGGACAGGCAATTTGTCCAGAGTAGTGGCTAATTCACTTTAAATTGAATGATCTGAAATTTGTTTTTTGTTTTTTTATGCAGCACTGTTCACGGCTCACATCTGCAACAGACACATACCTGTATTTTCCATTCCTGATGCCCGTGGTATATAACCATACTTCTGAAAGTGTTCCTTAAGGCTGTCTAGGTCTTTTGTGCTCCTCTCCTTCAGCACCAAGCATCTTCTGATGAAACTCCTCAGCTCTGTGGTTGTTGAATCATGGCCAGAGATCTGATCCTGAACCTGGCGCTGTGTGGGATACAATGTTAGACGATGAACAGCTCATTCATAAAGAAACTGGAATAACGTTGACTGAAACCAGGGATGTTTACCTTCAGTTCCCTAACCTCCGAGTGCAGCTGGTACAGAGCTTCAGCACCATTCTCCTCGTCCTCTGAACAAGCACATAACGTTACCATCAATCACCGAGAGCATCATTTGGTGAATTTTGGACTGTATGTGCGTTTCCTGTCAATTTACCATCGTCGTCTCTGAGGTTCTGATTCGCGTTTAAGAGACTGCTGCTCTCGGTCTCCAGGTACAGCGTCAGTTTCCGAAGTTTTTCGAAAAAACGCTCCGAAGGATTCATATTTAGACCCAGACTCAATTATTACTACTATTACATCAATGTGTTATCTCTGTAATTTCAAAAATCCAATTCAATGGCTCCTTATAATAACATAATTGTACGAATAACGTTAGACAAACAGACTCATTGAACGTTAGCTACACAAACATAAGTTGATAACTTAGAATTCTTACCAACATCTACAATAGGAAAGCACAAGGAAGAGTCGGGGTTATTGACGGATTTCATAAACAAAGAATAAAAAAATAAAGGATAAAATACACCCTCCTAAAGTATTATGCGAATATTGTAAACAGTTTCAAATTGCGCGGTTCATCCGGGTTCGTTATTTCTAACTTGTTGATAGCTCACTCGAAAATCCTTCAGCTCACTACTGCCGCCTAGCAGTTTGCTGCAGTCATTCAATTGCGGTGATCTTTTCTAATGTAACGATGTGCATTGTAAAATTAAAGGCTGTAAAACAAACTAATACCAGATGGACATTCTTGCACCGTATATATGAAGGCTGTTTAAGGTTTATTTACATATGAATTTACAACACGTTTGTTGCAACAATATACTTTTCACTACTTCATGTAAGTCTGTAAATATCAGTATTATATCAAGATTTATAACATGAATATCAAGATTTATAACATGAATTAATAGACAGTTTGGCTAAACCAGACTCACAAGATCACGAGGAGACGACTTGGAGAAAATCTGAGTCAAAGACAAAATCGTCATTTAGTTTGTTACTTTAATAAAACATAAATAAACAAAAGCTTTCACACACAAAAGTAAACGTTTGCCTAACTTTACGTTTTTTAAACTAAGTTTTATTTCTTCTAAAATTAAAAAAAGACTATAAAAAGTAAATAAATAGACGTCTTTCAACCCCCTTGGCTCCCTTTCAGGTCTCACCCACCAGCCAATCAGTATTCACGCAATCTGGAACTTCACAAAGAACCAATGAAACTCTGCAAACAGTGACCAATCAATAGGGACGCAAAGTGAAACTGTGTGTTCGACCAATGGCGCATCTCTGCAGCAAATGTGGAACAGTGGAACAAACACGCTATTTATTTTTAACATGGAGTTTGGTGTACATTTTTGTGTATAGTTAATAGATTTAATCTTACAAGTTTATAATATTTAAATTTTCTTTATACATCCATCACACAACAGTACTTTACTAAACAAGAAAGTGAATAATAATTCAAATGTTAAAAAAATGTTTAATAAAAAGGGATTTAATGTAAAACGAGTAAAGACTATATACTGTGAAAAAACATTGTAAATTTAAGAGGGAAAAATAGTTGAAAAATTGTTAAAAATGATAATGTACAAAACACAACTTTAAAATCAATTAAATGAAATCAATCAAAATGTAGTTATTTAGCACTTTTTTTGCAATTGCCTCAAAGTACAATGAATCTAATGTATATATACTCCATAATTTTAATTCAAACTCTTATTGTCTAATTTAATGGGGTAAGACTACAATAACAATAGCAACTTATACTTTTAAGACACAATAGACAAATGGACATTAACTAACTTTCCCACCAGTTAATCAGTATCCACGCAAATTGTTCTAAAAACAATATTTTCTGTATTTATTCATACTAATTAATAATGGACCTTTTTATAATCTTCTCACACAGGTGCAACTCTAGTTTATAAATCGAGAACAGGCATGCCAAAACTTAACAATCACAGCTAGTATTTCTGGAAATTAATTGAAATTAAGCTATACTTTATTGTCAGAAATTCAATGTGTGCAGTTTTATCATCCAGTGAAAACATGGTAGATGCAGAACAAGGAATGTGAAATTTAAAATAGTATAAAAGAGACAATGATGAAATAATGAAGTCTCATTTCCTAAAAGAAGGAGAGAAGCCAAGGGCATCTATAATATAAATACAGAATCCAGAGATGATGATTAAATCCCATATTTAGCCAGGTATTCATTTATCTGCTATTGTGAGTTTGAAAAGACATGACTGCCTATATCCATCCACTACTGTAAAAAACTCATGCGAACGAAGCAGCTCAGATCTTCAACAAATAAATTAAGAAAGCTTTGAGTCTCAGACCTGCAAAATGTACTGTCATAGTTCATGATGTAATACTATTTCAAAGTGTTAGATTGGCAGTGCTAGACTCAATGAAGCAGTTTAATTAACCCAGCAACAGTTCATCATCCAGATGAGCTTTCTCCAGCTCCCGCTTGATATCAGGATAGTCCTTCAGAACCTTCTGAAAACTCTCTGCAGACAAGGAAAAGAGCCGGCAAGGAGTCAGAGCCTGAACCGAGCATAGACGCCTCTCTCTTTTCAGCAGGCATGACTCTGAGTGGAAAAAAATCAGGAGATAATCATCAAAGCTCTCTATCATATGGTTCGACAGGCACTCGTTTGACTCTTCAGACCTCCAAAATGGTCCCCATCACTGAGCTCCCTCTGGGTGAACTCGTTCTCCTCCAGGAGCTGGCCATGCTCGATGAAGAACATCCGGTCACCAGGAGTGTTTTGACGCACGATGACGTCCCCCTCCAGGAAGACCTCATACTGAAGCTCCACCAGCAGCGTGTTGATGAAGTTCACGTCACAGTTACAAAGTAAGGGAACTCTCCTCACAAGGGATGAGCAGACGATCAATAGAATTTCCTTTTTTCCAAAATTCAATGAAATAAAATGGAAAAAGTGTGATGATCACTTTTGGAGTAAAAACAAGTCAAAACGTGGTAGATGTTATGATGTTGTGTACATTATCAAAAACATCAAAATTACATAGTATCTTCAAAATGTAAACTTTTATCACCATTTCACCTGATGACACTAACCGCTAGAACAACGTCACTGTGTTTTCAAAGTAAACTATTCATATCGTCAAAGTTTGCTTGGATCTGCACATATCATTTTCTCTGCTAATACTGCCTGCACTGTTGAATATGGTTACCCTGTTTTTGCAACAAGGTTGGGCTGATATGTGCATGTTTTTGTGTTTTTTTTATGAACTTTTTTAATATCCTTTGTTTTTGAGCGTTGTTTGTTCCTAAGTTCCCTGTCCAGTACCTTGTATATAAACACACAGTATTAACCAGAAAACTAAACAAAAAGATTGATCAGAAAAAAATTATTTAAAGCTGTGGTATGGAATTAATAACAAATGATTGTCTGCTAAATTCTTCAAGAGCTGTCAAAATATGAATAAGGCATTATTGTTTAGGACAGGTGTCTAAAAGTCAATTCCTGGAGGGCAGCAGCCACTGCTGGTTTTTACTCCAACGATGTTTCAAGACACCCATCAGTGCCTGTCAGGCCCAGAACAGCTTAATCAGTGGAATCAGGTGTGTTGCCTGAAGGTTAAAGCGAAACCGTGTCGTTGTCATCCAGAAATTGGAATCAAGATCTCAACTTTAGGGGATTTCCAATGTCAACCTTTAAATGAATGAATTGATTGATGATATAATAAACTTAACGTATTTCCAAAATGAAATGTAACTTTTCAACTCAAACTTTCCAGACCCTGAGTCCATTTAAATGGACGTCAATGTCAGGCAGATTTTTTTGGCTTTTCAGAACTTTCACTTCAATTAAAGCATATTGTCCATTAAGGTTTTCATCTAATCAAATGGCACTAAGACGTTGTATGATGCAATCTGAATAATTTTCACTACTCTAAAGAGAGGCATAGAAGCACACCACACCAAGTGGAGAAGAAAGCAAGATTTTAAGTCATCTTATTCACATTAATTGATGTATTTGGAATAATTTTTCTGTTTGTGAAGTAAAGGGATTTAAGTTTCAAAAGGGTTAACTTATCATTTAAAATAGCAAATAATAGCTTAATAATGTAAAAACAACAATAACAAATCATTAAAGCTATTTTACACAAATAATATTCAGCTTTGGACGTTCGTCATCAGATTGTGGACATATTTTTCTCAAATCTTGGTAACTTATGCATTTTTCTGAATACTAGAAAATAATTCAGGTCTGAAAAGGGTTAAAAACTTCTTAAAGAGATGCATCTGCACATCGTAAAAAAAAAACAAAAGGTACAAGGAACATTAGTTTAGATGCAAAGAGAAGCACCTCTCTCAGAGATGAAGACACCCACTTTAAGACATCTCTCTCATCATACCATCTCCCTGAATAACGAGCCTGATAGTAGTTGTTAATACGCGTTCGAAGACCATTGGGAAGCTTCATGAAAGTCATGTAATCTTCCAGATGGTTCATCTATCCAAAACAAAAACCAAGAAGACAAATGAAAGAAAAGGAGAGAGCAGAGAACAAAGTAAAGTAGTGTTTCCTCTCCTGGTACCTTGTTCTTGTACACTCGAGCGGTGACATCAACATCAGTCATCATCGCAGCAGTGTTGGCGACCATCACCGTATACATGATGGCGCCAGACACAATGCTGGTCATCACAATCCACAACTCAACATCATCTGGAAAAGCACATTAAAAGTCGTTAAAAGAGCAGTCAGATATGCTTTGTGAGGTGTATCTTTTAGAAGTGATGCGGCTAAACAAGCCATTTAAAAGTATACTCCTTGCTTGTAGGTGTTTCTGAGGAACCGTAGGAAATGGCAGTCATGTGAGAGAGCGCACGGAAGACTCCAAAAGAGTACTTTTCCCCCACTGAGGCATTCTAAAACATAACATATGAGAAAAATAAAGATAAAATTGAAGATTCGAGTTTATTATTAGCAAATTTTTAGCATTGCTGACTCCCAACTGAATTGCATTGACCAGCATTGAATAGACTGGTTTCATTTAATCGTAGACTCCACCCAAGTGCCAGGTTTTGGACCATATTTAATAATGCCACTGTGGTGCGCATTAGAGGAGACAGCTGGCCACTCAGACTTTTAGCTTTTAGCTTGCCTGAAATATTTAACATACAATAAATCATGCATTAAGTCATTAATTAAGGCATATTTGTGCAATCCTATTTTCTTTTTCTGGGAGCTCAAAATGACTTTATGGCTGTATAGCCATGCCCATTGGCCATTGGTCTGACCACTAACCAATCAGATGAAGGGCTACTACTTGCTGTATGACAGCCTGGCTTGCTGTGTGCGCATGACGTTGCATCCCTGTACATGTAACATCGCCAGCCATTGGTCATGAATCAGTGTGACATTTGTCTGTAGAAGCCGGCTGGAGGGGCGTGGCCATACACCTGATGCTGGTTATCTATTTTACAAAAGACAGCAGAGTGGAGTTGGAGTGAGACGTGTACTGGGAATCACGTCTGAGCCGAGCTGGAGTGATCAGGAGCTTGCCAAGCTGCTGTCTCACGAGCTGTCCTGACTACCTCCCAGAATGATTATTTTCCATTATTTGATTTCTAGAAGTAAATTATGTTAAACTAAGTGTTTGCATTCAGTCTCCTTCTTGTTGCAGCTTTGAGCCGGCAGAAGTGTTAGAATAGTAGAACAGTGTTGCATTAACAATGAAGATAAATTGTGTTTTTGGATGTCCTAGGACAAAAGATGAACGTATTCATCTGAAATAAGAGGATTCTCTGTGTGCCAACAAAGAAAAACCCACAAGATGTGTGGTGGGAGGAACATGATATACACATGATGTACACTTTTTTTTGCGAAGTACAACCATTTGTTGTGATTGAAATACATATTTATATAATATATCCTGCTTTTTGAAGGTTATTAAGGGTCCAGTGATAGCTTAGAGGGGTCACATTTTTATTATAACATTTTAAAGGGACATGATATGGTACCTTTAAGAAACCAAATAGTGACACCACAGAAACTATGGCTACACTCAGGTCTTAATGCTCAATTACAAATTTTTTTAATTAAATCAGATTTTTTTGTGTGCTCATTCACATGACACTCAACATGCAACATGTATCCATCCTGCGTATGAACACAATCCTGCATTGTAGGGAATCGTGCATGCACAGAAAATGGCTTTGACAAGAAGGCCATTGCGTGGCTTTATATAAGTTAATTTCCGATTGGAAAGTGTTAATTTTAAACTGTGAATTTTGAATTGTAGCCAGGTTTAAATCCTGCCTTGAAGTTGATCTCAGGTGCTTGTGGGTATAGTAATTAATTCATAATTAAACTTTGCTGTTTTTTGTTCTAAACCAGTTTCAAGAGGCACAATAATAGCTTCAAAGAAGTAAAGAGAAGCTTAATTAGTAGAATCAGGTGTGCTGTAAGACTGTGGCCCTCCTCGCACACCTCAATACTAATGGTACCTGAATATATCCTTGAAAGAGTTTCCTGAAGAGTCAGCGGTTTTCTGACACAGTCTAAAAATATTTGTGTCAGTTTAATAGAAGATTCTTCAAGGCTCAGAGAATTAATGATTGTGTGATTAGTGCGCGGACTGTGTGTACCCTACCTCTCAAAAACATTTGCTGAGACAAGTGATGCTAATAGAGAGTAATTAAGAACAGAATCTACAGTAAAAGTTTTCCTAAATCATAATAATGTCTCTGTTTTTACCTCATAACATCCATTTTAATTGTAGTTATAATATATGTATAAGATACTCATCTTTTCTCTCTTAATCTTTAAACTCTATTTTCTCTCTCTTCTCTATCTCCTCTCTCTCTCTTTAACTATCTCTTTCTCTATTATCTCTCTCCTACTCTTTTTTTTCTCACTCACTCTCTTTCTCTCTCTCTTCACTCTCTCTTTCTCTTTCTTTTTCTCTCTTTCATATATACTGTAAAACTCAGACACACGTCAAACTTGACATGACCATCCATGCTTACTTTCTGGTATTGACCGATTTGTGTAGATCTGAAAGTAAATATGAAAGTAGGTGATATTATCCGGCTGTACGGATGATGTAAATGTAAACATACCATCAGATTCTCTCTTCTGACCCAACAGTCTGAGGGGAACTCTTCAAGCATGGGTACAAAATACTGAATGCATCCATTCCAGTGACAAAGCAGGAAAATCATCATAAAGAGTGACAAGATTCTCAGGAACAACCTCACCACCTCCAAGTTGGCATTTGAAACCTATCAGGAGAAAGATCCGATGTAATGAGCGTCATTATGTTGAAACGCTTCCTCCACACATTAACAATACATTACTGGTTAAATTAGGCCTGCTTTAACTGGTGAAAGAATCACTCACTCTCTCCACCTCATTGAAAAACCTAACCAGCCTCGACACCCGCAGAAGCCGAACAAGACTGATGATTCGCACAAACATCAAGATGCGCATCATTTTGGTGGCTCTGGATGAGGGAGAGTCACCATGGTATTGTAGGTCCTGTGAAGACACATGTTCCCATCTAGAGTTTAGTGGTTCCAGAACATCACGCAAGACTGAGGACAACACCCAGCATCATTACCGCAATGAGTAGAATGTAGCCAACCGGGAATGCTGCAACCAGATCAGGCACAAACCAACTCTTCAAATAATGTTGTCGAATGCTTTTTAAATCCAATATGGCTTTCTGTTCATGGTCAATGGAGAAGTTTCAGCACATAAAGTGTTAAATAAATAACTTCAAATTTCATGTTAGATTTATGAGTACACTTCCAAACACTTTTGAATCACTAAACCTAATCCTTACCTCACTATCCTCATTTATGACTCCCATACGAAAGTTTATCACCACATCCATCAGGAACAGAGTGTCTGAGAACACATTAAAACCCTCCCAGCCTACTCCGCTGTTTCCATCCAGAAAGGCGATCTCCATCGGGATTCCAATTAGATTTAGAAATGTGATGGCCACCATACACATGATGTAGTAGCTCCTGAAAAAGTATACAAAGTTTTAAAAAAACGGCTTTCCAGATGTATGGCACCCAATATCGTCGTAAGGAGGAATTCTGTCTCAATGAGGATTTAACCATACGCAGCAAATTAAAACATTTGTTAAAAAAAACCTCATGTTGTCAATGGTTGGATCTGTGTAAACACTGTCGTATTGTTTAAATATAAAACTATGCAGTTGAAAAATCTGGTTAAAAGTGTCATCACTGATTAAAAAGTGTGTTAACTTCACAGAATATTCCATTTTCAGTTTTTATGTGTTTTGTAAAGCTTGCCTTGCATTCTGGGGTAGCCTTTACTTGTTTCTCTTCTCTGTTTAAATGACACTTTATATACCAAATAAATATAAACTCTTCTATAAAATGATTACAATTTTGCCAATTTTAAAATTAAAATTAAAAACAATAGAAATAGAAATGTACTTAGCGGTTTAAGTGTAAACATAAAGTAAAGTGTATTAAACTGTAAAGTTGTGATTAAAACAAATCTTCTGATATCTATCATTCATGCTATTAAAAAAACAGTATGTTTGTAGTAAATTAGCCATACGTTCAATGAGCTGAATCGGATGATTTATTTTAATGCTATATCAGAACATCTATGACAAGACATCTCTAAAAATGAGATTTTTATCGTTCATTACAGAAATAATTCAAATTGTTTCTTCAAATACTCAAGGTTTCTGCTTGTTTCATAGGTCAGATTTAAGACTTTTAAGACTATTAAGAATTACATTTATCTTAACAAAACAATTATTGTAACATTAAAACACATTTTTTGTATAATAAACAATTTGATTAAAACACGATATTTGAAGTCCTAACTATCCCTTTAATGTATTTGAGCATTTAAGGAGGAACATTTTCTCAATAACTTTGACCTTTTTTACATTTATAAGGCCTATGCCAACCCTAACCATAACTGTTATGTTTTGAGTATCTTCTTAGACCCTGGCACCTGTTACATTTTTGCATGTTTAAGAAGGTTTTCTCAATCTCTGGCTCTTACATTTACATTTTCTAACATTCATTGGACAAATGTCAAGATCCGGCAACCCTAACAGTCACTTTTAAGATTTTAAGTATTTATTAGTGTTCACAAGTGTTTTCTCAAAATCTGGAAACCCTTATATTTGTGAGCACTTATGCACATTTTCTCAGACTATGGTAACCCAAAACATCATTTTAACTCTTTTTTTAGCATTTACAAGCATTTTCTCAATCTCTGGCAAACCCGAGCAGCAAAAAAAAAGTCTAATTAATTTTACATTGACATCAGAAAAATAAGTTTTACAATTAATTAATTATTTTCTGTAGATTCAATGTGAAAAAATGTAAAATCATAACTTAGTTTGTCGGCTGATTTTATTATAATTTATCAAACTATTGTGAAAATTATGTATGTGATTATGAATTACTTTCCTAAATAATAAGAAATAAATAGTTAAAAACTTTAAAACCCCAAACAATAATAGTTGTTTCTATATTATTTTAAAAATGCAAAAAATTACACCTTTTTAGAGCTTTTCGATAGACACTATAATTGCAGACTAAGGCAATGCTTTCCCAACTAAAAAACACACACACTAAACACTTTACTTTTGTCCAATTGAATTAATCAAGCAAACCATTTTGTACGGTATTATTAGAACAAAGCTGTCTGAAACAATGTTAACCTGTTCAACAAAGCAGATCAGAATTAGAAAAAAATCTGTGTTATCTTGATAAAGGTCAGGAGGGGTCAGTACCTGAACTGGCTGAAGGGATGGATGACCAGCACGCCTCCCTCTCGCTGCCTCCGGCTCTCCTTCTCCACAGCCATCTCGCTGCCGTACACGTAGAGCGAGCGGCGGTTGAGCTGCGGCAGCAGAAGCGTCCTCCAGCCGCTCCACCTCAGACCCTCAGCTGCAAGACGCTGCATTTCCAGCCCTCCTCCGAGCCAGCTCTGTTACCCAGCAGCACTCCTAGCGCTCCTGACCGAGCATCTTCGTCAACTTTTCTTCTGCACTTTTTTTCTGCTGACCATTCTTCACGTGGGGAAGCTCTAGCGAGAAGCGAGAGAGAGAGAGAGAGAGAGAGAGAAGAGAGCGAGCGAGAGAGAGAGAGAGAGCGAGAGAGAAGAGAGTAGAGATAGAGAGAGAGAGAGAGAGAGAGATCGCGAGAGAGAGATAGAGATAGCTATCTCTATATCTATCATAGATGCTCTCTAGTATCCTCTCTCTATCGCTCTCTCTCTCTCTCTCTCTCTCTCTCTCTCTCTCTCTCTCTCTCTCTCCTCTCTCTCTCTCTCTCTCTCTCTCTCTCTCTTCTCTCTGTCGCTGCGCACGTGTTCAGGCGACGAGTAATTTTCCACCCGTTCGTTCTTCTCTGGAGATGATGGAGATAAGTTCTAAAACGTAAGTATTATCTCATCAACTATTCAGTGTCTGGGCTCCACGGTCGCATCAGCTCCTCTGCGGCTCTGTGACCCGAGGCTGCTTTGAATAGCCTATCACGATTTTTGTCATCTGAACTGGATGGAGGTGATAGAATTACTGATACCCTCATTGTCTGTCAAAGATGAACCACAAAGACTGTTTTTGTACAAGTTTATTAGGGGTTTCAGGCCTACAGAAGAAACTTAATAAAGTGTGCAGATGCAAGGCTTTGAAACTTGGATTATGTTGGTTTATAAGCCTTGCTAGTTTACATCAGAAACAGACACCAGCTTACAACATGAAGATGATGGAGCTGCAGGACACGATACAGTATTGTATTGCATGGCGAGCTATATGGCAAGCTTATATGAGAGTCAGAATACAGGATTGAATTTCAATGTGGTATGTAATGAGTAACGGCTCTATTCTCAGAAGCTATTCTGCAGGTTTGATAAGGTCAAGAGACTTTTTCACATGTAAGACCTTTATCACAACATCAAAAACACATACAAAACGTTTTTGCAAAATAAACCGTATGCTTCAAAAACATTGTTTCATTTTTTGGAACACTAACCATCACATACCTATGTTTTTGAGCATTTACGAAGGTTTTCTCAAACTCTGGCAACCCTAACCATGCCTTTACAAAGTTTTTGAGCATTTTCTCAGTCTCTGGTAACCCCAACAATTACTTTTATGCTTTTGAGCATTTATGCACGTTTTCTTATTCTCTGGCAAACCCAATAATCACATTTAAAACAAATTTACGTTTATAAGTTTTATGTCACTCTCAACCCTAACAGTCACTTTTAGGATTTCAAGCATTTACAAGAGTTCATGAGCGTTTTCTCAGTCTCTGGCAACCCCAATCATACCTTTTAGATTTTGAGTGTATATGAGCCTTTTCTCAAACTCTGGCACCGTTAAATGTCACCTCTATGTTTTTGAGAATTTAGGAAAGTTTTCTCAAAATCTGGCAACCCTAATCATGACTTACGTTTTTGAAAATTTATGGACATTTTGTCAGCCCCGGCAACCCTAACCATCATTTTTACATATTTTTACATTTATTTTTACATAATCTTTTGCAATCCCAAGCAACATAAAAAAAAACATATTAAATGAGCTTTACATGGCATAAGAAAAAAAGACCTGTAAAATAATTTTAAAAATACCAAAAAAAATTATGAGACTTTTTAAAGCAAAAATGAAGCCTTCTAAATGTTTGACTTTTAAGAACTCACGGAAACCTTAAATCTTTGTATTAAAACTGCTTAATAAAACACATTACTTTCAGTCAAGTATATTAGCAAAGTTAAGCCCTGATTTTATCATTGCGATAAAATATCTGTTAGCTTAAAAAAAAAAGCCAGAGCATCAATGGGGTGTATTGATGGCACTAAACTGAGTAAATAACCCTGTATTTAAAAAAACAGTGATTTCTTTGTTGTTGCATTTTTTCTTAATCTGTAGAAAAAAAAAACATTTACGTGTAGACAAGCACGGGTTCAGGGCTGCAGTAAGGTCTCCTTGGGTCTGAACACAAACACACAATAACTCAGAGTGCGTTTATGATTTGTGATAGAAATTTCAAACCATTTTATTGGGTATTAGTAATAATGAGGATTTTTACTACAATTTCATTTATCATATTAAATGTGTGTTTAAGTATTGCCTGCCTGTGAGGGAGGTGACGGGTGGAGTAGGGGGGGTCTCCGGGCAGTGATGGGCCGTCCCTTGGGAGGGCATAAATTAGGGTGCACGGAGACTTTTGCTCTCTTTTCCTGGCTTTCTTCTTCATTTTAAGTTCTTTCAGCTTTAATAGGGCATGATTTCAGTGTTTGTTTAAATGAGAAGCGCAAAATAAAGTTGCCGTTCGTGCTGCTGTTCTATACCCTGCCTCCGGAGTGATTTCTATGAGAGAGAGTTTTTTAATTCCGTAACAGTTTGTTGGCGGTATAGAACAACAAACAAGTTTAACAAAACAACTATTTATACTCTGACCAGTTGTTTTTCCCCAAAATGTCTTTCTTCTGACTTCATACTTCAATAACATTTATTAAATTCTCAACGTTATTTCAGATCTAGCATCACACAGGATAAAATTAGACAATGTTGTCTCATACTCATTAAAAATGTTCCTTAACAAATGAAAGAGTCTGCACTTTAAAATAATATTGTAGTCGTATAAGTCTTGATTTGTGAGAGAGGGTAAGAAGGGAGAGCAAAGGAAGAGAGAGGGGGGGCAGAGAGAGAGAGAGGGGGGGGTGTTTGTGACTGACAGTGCTGGTCTCTATTATTATCTCTATATTTAATTCCTGTTAGATCCTGGGGTGCTTGAGCGAATTCATTAATGTAGCTTTGCGCTGGTTTAAAAATCCAATTCCTATAGATGACAGTTAATTTGAACCTAAAGCTATATCAGCCAATCATAAGCTGCCAAACTAGTTTCCGTTAAAACTATTCCCTTAAATACAAGGACAAAGCCCCCCCCCACACACACACACACTTGGTGAGCTACGTTTGTATCATTCCAAACAGTGACCAGCATAGTATTGCAATCCAACAATGTTCTGTGATTAAGTACGTAATACTTAGTATGCATGTAGTCCAACACCAAAAAGGTAACCTTAAATAGACGTTCATATCACATCTATATAACGTTTTTTTTGTTCAGAACTAGTAAAATTGATGTCCTGTTCACATACATGGCATAAGTGATGTTTTAACACAGTGAACATAACATAACAGGAACATAATCTTCAATAAGTCCACTTCAGATTTGGGTCTTAGTAAAGAAGTCAGATTTATTCTATTGTAGATCAGTAATTTTTTATTAATTTATGGACTTTTCACTTTACAGCACCCATTCAAAATGGCCATTTCAATTAATGCATTGTGACATATGCGCTAGAGTATTAAAAACATTGTTGGGTTTTCCCTCATGAATAGCTTAGCATACAAAAAAAGTATATTTGACAAGGCGTAATCTAAATGACTATGAATATTGCATTCCCAAGTGTATTGAAGCTGAGCACAGCATAACGTGCTTTCATGTGAATTGATGTTATGAGTGAAAATCTCTATTTTTGTCGCTCACTTCATGCTGAACTTAGCAGAAACCGCAATACAAACATTTGTCAACACATTGCTTTGTAATATAAATCTTTGCCTCAAAAAATGAAATAAATAAACATATGTCTTCAGCAAAAAGTCGTTCATATTCGCATTATGTTATACTTTTTCCTCCATATTTTCCATCTCTCTATATATGTGTTTTTGCTGAATTAGTTAAAAAAATAAAAATCCACATTTATGTTATTAAAAATGCTATAAAATTAGGGCAGAGTCCAGTTGTCACGAGATGTATATTTATGTATTAAGCGGATCCATATTTAAGTTAAGTTACCACTTCATTGCATCACAGAAAGAAAGTAAGAATGTGTAGGATGAGTGTGAATATTTTATTTATACATTTCTGTAAATATGTATGCCTTTATATTATTTGCGTTTACCTTCTTACTTCGTTTTATTAGTTGATGTATTTTAATACGTATTCCTAGTGAAAACATGATTTTTTTAAAGATGCTTTAATCGAGCCAAATTTTTACTTTTATTTTGTCCATGACTTTTATTTCGCCAAATGTTTAGCGGCATGTGTGGTTGTTTTGTTAAACATCAAACATCGTCTTATCCATTTTCTTATAGTTTTTAAACAGCATATTAAAAAAAACAATTGATATTCGGCGCCAATATTCTGCTTATTCTTTCAAAGCGTTCTAGTTTACCCGGACGCTGAGGATTACTTCCGGTTTATTGGTTGCACGTCAAATGCAGGTTGCGTAAGCAAGGACGCATGTGAACGCTGCTATTTTCATCAGATACACGAATGTAAGTCGATGTCAGTCGTTTTGTTTAATAATAAATATGGCAAATTTACAGCGTCGCTTGACGGTTTGTTTATATTTTTCTCCACAATCGTGTAGAAGCTACAATGTTGCGTTTCATTATACAAAACAGTTTGAGAACATGATGTATCTTTCACCAAAGCTGCAGCACGCTGCTGGTTTCTCAACATACTCGTCTCTAAGGAAGTGTTCTCTGTGGTTTGTCTGGTTGTTTTAGACCAAGTGAAAATGTCGAGTGTCGCAGCAGCCAGTTTGGAGGCTCCACCTGCAGTGACAGAGGGCACAGAGGAGAAGAAGCCCCTCAAACCCTGCTGTGCTTGTCCAGAGACCAAGAAAGTCAGAGATGCCTGGTGAGGGCACCTTCAAGCTGATTTTCTGCTGAATATACTTAAGTATCTGAACTTCTTGAATTAACATAAAGTGAACTCTCTTAGAGATAGCACAAAAAATTTTTTTTTGAAAATGCAATTATAACAATAATAAAATAATATTCAAAATTGCAACAGTAACTCTTAAAGCTGAAAACATTCATAAAGTTTTAATCATTTTGGCCATTGATGAACTGTAACTTCGATTAGCCCAAATTCAAATCCTGTGTTTTGTGTGTTAATATTGTAGCAATACAATTTATGCCATTATTACTAACTTGCAAGTCTGTAAACATGTATATTAAATATTAAACATGGATCTAAGTGTTGTTTGGAAGCTATCGCAAAGTTAATCTCTGGCAGGTTATATTGTACTTGCTTTCGCCTTCCCCTCAGGGTTCATTCCTGTTAACACTTCATTGTCAGACTCTAACTTTAACAGCAGAAAACATGTTTAAACCCTGGCACCTGAAGGTTGATTTTAAACATAAAGACAAACCTGAGTGCAATTTTATGACTCATTTCTTTGCTATATTAATATTTAAAACAATAAATAATTAAAAACAAAAATTGTTGCTATTATATTTTATGTTCAAAATTGCAATGTTATTGATATTAGGTTACCGTCCCTTCTAGCAGCTCCCAAACATCTGTGCAAAACCAGCCGAAAAGTACACCCACCAAACTGGATGGTTACATTTATAGTCAAATGCAGGTGAAAATACTGGAAGCTGAATTTATTTCAACTACGTCATCCACAAGAATCAAAGGTTATCTCAGCCTTGTATTTTACCCTTCATTTTTATTAACAAAAACCCCACAATACATATTTTCGTGTAATATGCTTTTGCAGATCGAGTTTCAAGCACACAAATCCCCTCAAGTATACAAATAATGTTGGTTAAAAAAAAACATACAGCTCGAGAGTTGAGCTTTCTTATGCTTTTCTGTGTAAAGAGTATATAGTCAATATAATTTAACATTCTTTGGAAATATCTTGTTAACTCTATGCTTACCAGTTTTATATTGTACTCTCGTTTAAGAATCCATGAGCGTGTGATTGTACAACCATGACATGATGTTGTCTCTGTTGCAGCATTATCGAGAAAGGTGAAGAAAGCTGCACAGACCTGATTGAGGCACATAAGGAGTGCATGAGGGCGCTTGGCTTTAAGATATAACGTCATCTTTGAGAAGAGTGAATGGTATGTTTACTTGTATTTTGGTAAATGTTGCCTTCCAGAGTTTTTGTTAAACAGTGTTTATCGATAAAGTTAATAAATGTGTAATCTCTCCTGTGGAGTTGTTTATTGCTGCTCTCTTGTATGCATTAAAGGTGAACAGTAATATTAGTCGAGGACGTTTAAATTAATCTTTATTTGACTTTTGAATGCAGACAGTTTTTGTATGCCACTCATGTATTCTTCTAAAGTCTTGCTCTTTCATAAAACATTTATATTCATTTAAAGAAAGTGATCACAGTACTAGTGTGTAATGTGCTTGTTTTTTTCTTTCTATTTCTATTTCTAGTGTGCGTGGCTGCTTGTGTGAAATGGGACCGGTGTGCTCTTTTATTTATACTGTACCACTGCAGGGAAGATTCTACAGGGCTGGGTTGTTTCCTCGAAAGGAAGACCCATCTGCCCTTTCTCACAAATGTGATGTGTACATGTGTATGGTCAATAAAGATCCTATGCAAGATTTTGAGTGATATGGCATTCCACACACCAGCTGTTGGTATTTATTTGGGATTTTTCTTTTTTCAGATCACTGAGGACAATACAACAAAAATAGCAACTAGTTATAGAACATGTTCTAAAAATTATTGAATTCATCAAAGTTCAACAATGCACAATTTACATCGATGTCTCATGTTTTAAACTTATCAGCACAATAAAAGTTTTATTATAAAGATTATGCAATATTTGTTAAACATTTTATTAAACATTGAGTGTGAGAACGTATTTTGGGGAAAACTTAAATAACTCATTGTACAGTTGGCCAGATATGGGATGACCCTTACCTGGAATTTGTGCTCTGTGTTTGACCCATCGCAGTGTACACACACACAGCAGTGAACGAATGCATTGTGAACACACACCCTGAGCAAGTGTTTCATCACTCACACCAACTTCAACTCGGTGGATCTGAGGTGCGAACCTGCAACCTTCAGATCACAAGTCAATCCACTAGACCACAACTGCCCACTGTAACTAAGTTATTTTTGATAGTAGCATGTTGCATTAAGATGCTGTACACATTCAAAGCTTTTCACATGGAAAGGTTATACACTGTAACAAAACTATTTTAAACTGTACTGATGTTCTTGGTGATATGGAGGTGTGAGGAATTAATTGTGATTGGCTAATAGTACACTTTCAAGCACTCACAAGCTGACTTTTGGCTTGTGATGAGTCTTCTCACCTCAGTTTGTATTTTTCAGTCGAGTAATGTAACGTTGAAGTGTCATCTGGTTCAACAAATGCAGGCTAAGCAGTTTTTCCACAAAGCCCATTCCTTTAGACCTCCTCTTTGGCTGGTTTTTGAATTCCCAGTAGCAACGGTCGGCTGGTGACAGCTGCACTTAACTATGCATGCAGGCCCAAAATAGAGCTGCTGTTCCCAGCATACTCTAATCTGAGCTCCTCACACTGTTCGCCTTTATCCTGTAGTACACCTGCTGAGAAACTACCAGTACTTGTTTTTTGTTTTTGTTGTTTTTTAAAAGTGTTTTACAAATTATTGTAAGTTATTGTCACATCTCTCATTTAATCTGCAGTGATGGACCAGCAGTCCACAGTATCCAAGTGACGGTGTATCTATGAGTTCTGGTATCTGAGAGTACATGTCATACTGACACCTATGTTGCTTAGAGACTTATCAGTTATAAATATAAGCATGTTAAGCTGCTCTAGACATTCATTGTGCTTGTCTTTTTTTTGATGGAATATAAAGAATCTGATGTGGGAAAAGAGGACTTTAGCAGAGAGGAATGTTCAACCAACTAAAGGGGAAACAATTTGATGTCAATTTAATCTATTTGATTAGATGTTGGTATGAGTTTAATATAGAGAGGCGAAAACCCGAGGATTTTACAGGAGGATTCAACTTAGGAGATGATTTTCTTGAAACACAAAGTTTTGGTTCTTTTAAAATGAGTTTTAAATGGCAAAGGCAGAAAACGTTTAAAAAGCCATGTATATTGGATTTGGAAATGTTTCTAATTTGTGTTTGTTAACATAACTTCTACAGTTATTTTTAGTCAAAACTGTAGATATGCAACCATTCCATTAAAGGTGAGGTATGTAAGAATTAAACCAATGGTAATCAAACATCATTTGTCAAAAGACATAATGCTACTATGTTAATTTCAAGTTCTAATATAACTAAGTGTCAATATCAAAATAAATTGTGCATTTAGAAATCTAGCGTTCAACACAGCCTTTGTGTTTGTTTACAGTTTGTGTGTTGACGTGACATATTTCCTCCCTCTAGTGTTCCAATAGGAGTCATAAATCTGGTTGCCAGTTTGTGTTGAATGCTGTGAACAGTTTACAGTTATGTCTGAGAGTCACTGAACCTCCAAACCTTTCAGCAAACTGTAATACTTTAGCCCGTAGTCTTGAAGTCTTTAAGGATATAATAGTACCATCGTTGCTTGCCATGATTGATAACTGTCATGTCAATCTGGCAACCCATTGTCTGGGGGAGAATGAGGGTACCTGTCTTACGTTTAGCCAAAAAATCTACTGACTGCGTCATTAAACGAATCATTAAAAATACATTCAATATAGATTATTCAATTTGTGAAAGTGAAAAAAGTGAAAGTGTTCTAAATAGTTATGTAGGAGTTTTGACTAAATTAAATTACTTTTTCCTCACTGGTAGTTAGTTATGGCTAAATGTAATAGTTATAGTTAGGGGTTATGTTGATAGTTACTTTGTTATTACATGCTGAATAGTTAATGAAAACTTAGTAGTGGGAAATAGTTACACCAGCATGAAGGAACGGTATTTTAACGTGTTATCCAATGATCTAACGTTATGCTATGCTATGCTATGCTAAAAGTGCTATCTACCACCCGAACCCAGAGAGTGACTGAATAGATTTCACAAAAGTAAAATGCTTCACTAACATCGATGTTTTACCATCAGTGGTATGCAAGTTACTTAGAAAACTACATTATATTACATACTACATATCACTATAATTTAAAATGAAACCATAATCCTACAAAGTTACTCGCTTAAGAGTGTAATCAGTTACTTGGCTAAATATTGCATTTAAGTTTGATCAACAAATCAATTCAGAATTACAATAAATGCTATTAATTTGTCATGAAATAAAGACATATGGTGTAGAATGCCTGTAGTGATATAGTCTAGTTATATTGTTTTTATTGGAAATAAATAATCACACCCAGAAAATCATTCAGTCCAAGTTTCAATAATGACATTTGTTTAAAAGCAATGTTTAGAAATTACAACGCAGTGACAAGATTCATGTAATGATTTTGTCATTTTTTTTAATTGAAGAGGTTTGGATAAAATTGAATGGTGAGTGACAAAGTACATTCATTTTAGTTGTTGTTTCTTCGTCTTCTCACCACCTTTCTCTTCCCAGTTAGCAGTTTTCGACATGTTTATTAGGTTCCTATTACTGAGTTTATGTAAAAAGTATGTGCTTTAGGATTGGTAAAAATATAGCACTTAACAATCATGTCTGTCTCATCCTTATCTGTGATAAACTTCAAATAGTGTGAGTAAGACAGCCTCACGAATACACCTTCCTCTGCCATCTTGCTGACCATGATCAGAATAGGAAATAGTGCAACCTTTTTTGTACAACATCAGTTTTGTTTAACAATAAATGTATTAAAATATTTTTACTTCCTGCAAAAATGCCATTGTAGCTGATGCATTACCGAGCACGTAGTACTTATTACAGGAAAATTAAGAGTATTAAGTTACACCAGTCACGGTCGTCTCACAGCAAGAAGGTCGCTGGTTCTAGGCTCGGCTGGGGCAGGTGGCATTTCTGTGTGGAGTTTGCATGTTCTCCCCGTGATCGTGTGGGTTTTCTCCGGGTGCTCCGGTTTCCCCACAAGTCCAAAGACATGCAGAATAAGTGAATTGAATAAGAACAATTGCCCATAGTGTTAAAGTGTGAGTGTGTGTGTGTGAATGTTTCCCAGCGATGGGTTGCGGCAGGGAAGGGCATCCGCCGCGTAAAACTTATGCCAGAGAGTTGGCGGTTCATTCCGTTGTGGCGACCCCGAAAGGGAATAAAGCCGACATGAAGATGGATGGATGGAAGTTACACCAGTGCTACAAAAAGACAAACATGTTACAGTAATATGTTTCGCGCAACACTGTTTACTGCTGACATTTAAAGCAACAAACAAGTGTGCTCTGGCCCCTGGACAGAGAGGTAAACAGTGGACTACAACCTCCCTTGTAACTCTAACTCCCATAAATACTGTACATAACCCAGCACCACCCTCCTCTCCTGAATCTCAAAGAGCAGGCCTATTGACCAACTGTTTGATTTGAGAAAGGGAGTGTTTTTGACTTCTGGCAGCTCTTCACAAGCATCACAGAAAGCCTCTCTTTGAGTTAGTTGTTATCATATCCACTCTCCCCAACCATCATTGTGTTATGTTAAGTAGCAAGACTGCTTTTTGTCACTGGCACTTTCCTCCTAGGGTTACAATTCCTAACATGGTTATCCTTCTCAGGGTCTCTACCCCCTCCTCTCCCCCACCATGTTTCCAAAGCTCTTCAGCTCAGTGTGGGGCAGAGAACAGAAGCAGAGGCTTCTAGGGGAGAAACTGAACATTTGAAGAGAGTGTTGATAGGAGAATACTATGAGGCTTTCTTCATTACTGTTGTTTTTGGGCAGTTAGATGTTCACTGGCTGTTCGACACTGATGCAAGGACATTTCTATTTTTTTCCATATTGAGAATCTTATTTAACTGGACACACTAACTATGACTAGTGGAGCTTCTCCTTTGATTGATGCCATACTTTACAATCACACACTCTGCAATGGATGGACAAACAGCACTGAAGGTGCCTTCTATCACCTGGGCCACACCGTTCTGTTTTTGGGCTATATGGGTGGTAGTGGATCCTATGGGGCTCTGTATATCTTCAGTTTTTTGGTTCCAGCATTCCTCTGCTTGACTGTATGGGGCTGGGTGACGATGTGCGGCCTTGATGTCTTTATCTGGAACCTCCTGCTGATGCTGCAGTGTTTGGCCCAGGTGTGTCATCTGATCTTTCGGCTGATGCGGGACGGTTTAGCTAACGAGGCGCTTTCTGCACTGTACAGCGCAGTCTATCTGCCGCTGGATGTACCTGTGCAGGTGTTTAAAGAGATCACAACGGCTGGCGAGAACAAAGTGCTCTCTCTAGGGGCCGAAGAAACGTATGCTGTAGAGGGCAAGACACCAATTGATCAGCTGTCTTTCCTCCTTTCTGGCAGGTGAGAAATAATGTTGTTAACTCTTTCCGAAATATCCGCTAAACCAAAAGAAAAAAAAAGTTTATTTTTTGCAAAGTAAATATTTTTTTCACCTTTGTATAAGAATGTAAAACATACTCCTCAACAGTCCAACAGTTTAGGAAAGCGAAAATCTGAAGCTTCAATAATGAACGCACTCAATATTAGTGTAAGAGCAGAAGGCTGCTGCTTACTAGGATGAGTCTTGCTTATTTGTACACATTTTGTTGTTATTGTTTTTACAGACTATTTTTTTATTGTATTTTCTGACATGTGAAGCAGATTGGTCTGTATCTGTGCAGTGTACCGTGTATTTATAAATTAAGCTAATAAATTTGCTAACGCTTTAGCTCGATGTCTGAATTGTTGGATTTACTTAATTGATTATGTCAGATGTTCTGAAATTCTCAAAAAATCTTGTTCAATGTAACTTAGTTAAAGTGCCTCTATTAGGATTTTGAAGGACTCATTAAATTTTGGAGGTCTCCAACAACAGGTTGACACACATGCAAGGTTGAAAAAAGCTTTTGCTTTCTTATAATATACATTTAATTTTATCGGATTTGTTTGCGAAGTTTAGTGACTTGTTCGTACTAAACACCTTCTCTAGGTGACACAACCAGAGCAGCTTATGGAATTGAGCTCTATGAGAAATGACACCTAATAAACATTTAACACAACATAAAGCAACAAATATAATTATAAAGTCCAAATCAAACGGCCTCCAATTGAATAAAGAGTTTGAGGTAGGAAAGTTTGAGGCTTGTTCAGCATTCAGGTACTTGGGTGAAAATATGGTTAAAGTTCCAGTACAAAGAATAAAATGCATTCTCCAACAGACACAAACAAACTGCGTACTTCCTCTGAGGGATTTCAGATTTAACACGTAACTGGGTGTTCTTCAAACCTAAAGCTATGTTTCACGCCACATGAAAATTCTTTTCAAAAATACATAATAGCAGCTCTAAAGAAAAAAATTATAATTGTATGCCAATATCTGTAACTTAATTAAGAAAGTTGAACAAAGTTGGGGTGTGGCGAAACAAAACAATTTGAGGATGTGAGAAAAATTAGCATGTTTTGAATCTTTAAATAACAATAAGAATGTTCCTAAAACATTCCCTTTTGGTTATAAAAATAACGCAGATAAAAGTTTATTTAATTATTTTTTGGGGATACTAAAATATTGGTTAAATGTTGGTTATAGATAAAATATTGGTTAAAGCAGGCATTTTGGGACATGTTTCCAAATTGTCCTCCGCTGGTTGTACAGTTATTAATTTCCTCATCTTCCTTTGTGAAGGTTTAAGTATGTCAGAGAAAGGCCTTCTGTCCATTGCAGAGAACTATTCATACGATAGTCAAACATAGCCACTAACTCAATGAACTAATCCCATGTAATTTTGCCTAGTGTCATGTTTCAGGGTGCTGAAATGCCATGAGTTAGTCAAATAAAAAAAGTCATAGAATAAGAGAGATCCTAGGAATCCAGAGGCTTTTTAAATTCAAATGTGAATTGTGAATCCAATTTTCAATATACATGTCCTCAGTCCAAGTGTTTCCAATTTTCCATAACAAACTCAGACATTTAGCAACCATTTCACTGGTGTGACATCTGAGGCTGAGACTAGTCATACAATAACACTATCACATTGATGTTTGAACGTCCTATAGAGTTCATTAATGGTTTGTGAGAAATGCCTTAGAAGTATAAGCTGAAATCTTCAGCACCAGTACACATACTGACACATCTCCAACTGTATGTCCATATTCAAAACATGTCCCTTTCTATGAGTAAATTAAAACAATATCTTATGTTTTCACAGGATACGAGTGTCCTTGGAAGGTCAGTTTCTCCATTACATCTTCCCTCACCAGTTTCTTGACTCTCCAGAATGGGAGTCTTTAAGACCGACAGAGGAGGGCAACTTTCAGGTACGACCTCACATGCATCTGAATAAATGTGTATGCAGAGTTTGAAAGAATACCACTACGTCAGTGGAAATGCACTCAAGTACAAGTAAACTTACCAATCTAAAAAAAAAAGTACTCCGAGCCAAAGATGCCACGAACACTTTTGGGCCCAATGACAAAATATGAAATTATTGAAAACAATGCTTGTACAATTCCAAGTGAAAGCATAAATATTCCCCTCAATCCTTACACGTGTACATTTCACCTGAATTAATTTAAAAACAGGTTCACAGATTTTATTTTATTGTTTCAGCTGTTTCTCATTATTATTTTTTTTTTGCGGCCTCACTGACAAGTACGCTCTGCTCTGAATTTGTGCTTGCTCCTTTTGAGACTCTTCTTGCACTTTTGAGTTCGTATCCGTAACTCCTGTTCGCCAACAGTCAGAACGCTGCTTCAAGCAGCTCACCGCTGCACTGTTTTTGCGAATTGTTTAAAAATCAGTGTTTATATTTAAACAACACAGTTGAAATATTAACTTAAGAAGCGTTTTACAATTACTAAAACTTTGCATTTAAAGGCATGCTCTCAGTCACATACAAGTGGTTGAGGATGAGGATGAATCTGTGAGAAGATCTTTTTTATTATATAGATCTATAATAGTTTTTATTATATAGATTTTTTATTATATAGATTCTTTTAATAAAGAATGAGCTTTATTAAAGTTTTTAACTTTACAACTGTTGCCAGTAAGTCACTAAGGGCTCTGGACAGTTTTTTACTGTGCTTGGTGATGGATCATACAATGGAGGGTTACACAGTGTGGGCTATGTGCGGGTAGGAGGGTATTGTTGCGATTGTAAATAAGATCATCTGTGCACATGCACAAAAAGAGTTTACCTCCCTCAAAATATGTTTTTCTACACAAGAAGAACATTTAATTCACAAAACGCAGCTCACACGCGTGCAAATAAAATTTTTGCGCTCTCAAAATTGGACTTTTGCACTTATAAAACCCCACTTTTTCTACCTCAACACGTATCCGCTTCTGCGCCCCCTTTGTGAGCTCTGGCGCCCCCCTTAGGGTGGTACCACTGGTCTGATATGTCACGTTCTATATTGGAGTCAGGTGTAAAACTTTTTAGGATTTGATTTGTACCATGCAGGAGGCCTATGATATTGAATTTAATATCGTTGATACAATCACTTTAATTAAGGTCAAACTGATTGCTTAAACACAATATTATCTTTTGTCTAAATATGTGATCTGTCAAGTCTGAAAATCTCTGCACCAATTAAGGTGGTTTCTGGGAGAGTATATTCATTTACTGACTGTTTCTACTCTAAGGGTCCACATTTGAAAGTCTACTTTAAAAAGTAGCACACAACAGGTAATGTAATTCTCTACTTTCCACTGTCTGTAATAAAAGCACAACTTTCCCTCTGATCCCAGGTGACACTAACAGCAGAGACAGACTGCCATTACATCTCTTGGCGCAGACGCCGACTGTACCTTCTCCTCTCTAAAGACCGTTACATCGCACGTCTGTTCTCAGTTATGCTTGGAAGTGACATTGCTGACAAACTCTACTCACTCAATGACAAGCTCTTCGCCAAGAGCGGCGTGCGCCTTGATATTCGCCTACCCAGTCTCTATCACGTCCTTGCCCCATCACCACAGGGCAGCGAGGGTGGCAGTGCTAGTTCTCCACCCAGAGGGAGCCAAGGAGATCACGTCTGCGTGAAAGTCAACCCAGCACAGCCAAACCAGGGCTCTGATACAAGAAACTTCCAGCCAAACCAGAAAAAGTCAGCCGCTCCCAAGCCTTCACACCAGCTCTGGCCCTCAGACACAGAGATGCCCTCTGGTGAGGACTCGACCAGCTTGATTTTGGAGGACTTTGCTGATATGACAGGCTCTCTGATGGACTATGGGAATGAGCGGGAATATTTGAAGTAAAAATTGGGGTGTTGAATCTAACACACACTCGGACACTTCTTAAACCACAATGTAAGTACACTTGTAAGAAGTGATGGATGAGTTGGTTTGCACACACACCTGCACTAACTAGATATCAAACTGCACAAACACTGACTGAATAAGGGATTAGGTAGAGATGGGTGAGCATGATGTTTTTTCACACCATGTCTTCAACATATTTAACACACGTGTTTAACTCAACCGCCTGCACAGTTTAGCTACATCCTCACTGAAGCATGATTGGAAATTATTAACCTTGGGATTGCACTCAGATGTCATCACAAGAGCTATAATCTAATTGGAAGAAATAATCAAATTGTACAAGAAAAAAACTGTTGATTATAGTTGATTATAGTTTAAGTTTATCCTTTAAAATAAAGATTACATTTTGGATAGGGTTTAGGACTGGTAGCGTTCATTCAGTGAGTTAACAAACACATCAATGTGATCAGTAAATTATTTTAAAGGGTCAAGTAAAGGGTTTGCATTTTTAATTTCAGCTTTGTTTTAATTTTTCCTTTAATTCCAAAATATTAAGGTTATTGGAATGTAAACTATTCTTCTATACTTCTTTTTGTGGCTACAAAATCATCCAGCATGAAGCACTGCTGGAAATTCCATTTACTCGGACTGTTTGGGCTTTTAAGACGCGTTTCATCAATTGATGCAGTTTATGGAGAGTCATCAAAACATGTCGAATTTTAGCATTTTTAGGCATTGTAAAGTCTGTGAGAAACTGCTCATCTTGATGTGTAATATATCTTAAGTATTTCTCAAAAAGCAATTTATTGACTTGCATTTAGATGTTTTTGAAAATGATTTGAGAAGTTGCTCAATGCAATCTCATGCAATGCCCACCTTGGGGTCTTTTTACTTTTTATACTAAACCCCTCGACACCATTTTATATCAGGAAGCAGGTTTTCATATGAGTGAAAATTTTAATTGGAAAGGGTCATCTTTCTTTGATCAATGCTTAACACACAGTAAAACACAAAAAAATTTTTTTGCAGTGTACACAATGCTAATTTTGACTGGAATTTTCAGAAATGCTCGGTTATGTGCCAACTGCTTTTACCTGTGAATGCAAGGTGACACTATGTAAAAAAAAAGGCTTGGTACCTACTATACAGTATCTACTATTTCACAAGTCTACACTTACATGGAATTAAACCCATTGAAGATATTGATGTACTAGGTGAGTTGTCCGAGGAGAGTTAAAAATCATGGTACGTGAAGACATTTGATGTTTAGTCATTAGTAATGCTGAGCAAATGTGTTGGTTGTATACTGTTATGTTAAAGGTGTGAACTCTGTGGACGTATCAGTCATTTCTTGCGTGTTTTAGTATTTTTTCCCCCATCTAAAATAGTATCAAGTCATATTCAGATTGGTCCATGATTTTTTGTGTAATCCTATTTTCTTTTTCTTGGAGCTCAAAACCACTCGTTGACCGTAGCCACGCCCACTTGCCAGAGCAATGCCCATTAACCAATCAGATGAATAGATAATACATCTCAATAAAGAACATACGAGCTGATTGACCTGGAAGTGAACCATAGCTTAACCACGTCGATAAACAATGAAAAGAAAGTGTTTTAAATGCTCAGGCCCAAAACAGTTTTTTTTTTTGTCTAACAAAAAGATTATTTTTGCCTGCGGTGTTCCCTCTGCATTAATATTAAACAGACTTAAACAGTCACCATGCATTCAATTCTTCTGTTGTCTGTAAAAATACATATGCACACAAATTAATAAATTAAATTCATATGAGTCTTTCTGTGGTTAAATATGTTAATTAATATACGCAAATGCTGTTTTTATTATTTGTCCTTTTAATAACGTTAAAGCAAGAAAGCCACCGAACTCATACACTTACTGATTAACAACAAATTATTTAGTAAATAAAAATCAAGCTTCCGTAATAGTCTTCTAGCTGCCGTAAAGTCCTCGGAAAAGACCGAAAGCACTTGATTTGATGGCATGCGCAGAACCAACTTTGTCGGCCGTACAGATTGTGGTGCGACAGGGGGCGACTGCTTCCTTTCCCGCTTAAAGCTCGATAGGAAGTGACTGAACTGCAGTTCCTTGAGTGGCCGCTTGAGGTTGACTCCAAAACAGAGCAGGTTCTCATTCACTCTAATGTTAAAACTGGCCAACTTTGGGGCTGAAAAAACATATTTACACCCCTGCCTTCGTTAGGTTTGTTTATTCAAATCGATAGCTTTGATGTTCATGAACACTCTGAGGGGGGTGAATTATATAAAAATATGTTTGTTTAAAATATATAAAAATCAAACTTTAACAATGGCCATGTCCCACCTCTGAGGACGCGTTTTCGAGCACTGGCTCCGCCCATTTTGAGCTTCTTTGTCTTTGCCAGAACCCTATGGCTGACGTCACGAACACTCTGTCCATGTTATATACGGTCAAAGTTTTAGAACCTCGGCTCAAACACCTGATTTTGTGCAACGCGCTCGGTGGAAAAGCGGCAACAGACTCAGACCAAAATCACAGTGATGATTGAAGAAAAGAAAAAAATCCGCCTAATTTTTAGTCCGAAACACGAGTGCCACACAGCAGGGGGAAAAAAATAGCAAACGCTTTCTAGAATATTGGCAACACAGACACCAAGCACACTACTATAGATACTCTTGATGGCAAGGTTCAGTGCATGAATTAGAATAAAATTCCAGAATTTGATGTGAAATATATACATTACATAACTAAGTAGAGGACTTTAATACACAAATACACATGCTTTCTCCAACAAAAACCAAAGCCTGGAAGTGTGAGAGTGCCAAGACCTTTCATGAAGTAACCGAACCGTCTTTCCTCCCCTCCCCCAGCAAATACCTAGCATTGCCAGCGAGGGGCACAGATAGCATGATGTAGGAGTGGACAGTGAGACAGCTGTGAGAGGTGAACGTTCTGCTGTCATCTGAGATGTGACCTTCACAAAAAAAGCTTCCAATGGAATGAGATTAGTGACTCATGTCCAGAAATATAGCCTGTAATAAAAAAAAAAGCTAGAACAGGATCGAACAAATTCTTCTGTGCTGAGTGAACAAATTGAGTTATTTAAGTGTTCTCAAAGCCATTATATATTTTTTTCTTTTTCTCATAAATCCCACAGAGGATGATACTTCTGGGCAGTTTCCACCTCGATTCCAAAGAGGATGTGCACCACTGGCTCCTACCGACACACCAAAACTCTAGGAAGACTACTGGAAATGCAAAAATGATTGATCTCCAATGGATGAAGAAAATGTTCTCTTTGTTTAGGACAGTGAACCACAATCGCCGATCTTCACCAGAAAAGTTTCAAGTAGCTCCTGGTTGATTTGGTTCCTCTTTGTCGAGTTTGATTTAAAATGTGTTTGGAAAAGTTGAGATTAAAATTTCGTTCCATTTCTCTCACTGTCTTTTGGCCCCTCGCCTACCCCTTGAAACCGAGTGCTGAGGGAAAGGTTTCGTGGCCGATCGGTGCAATACACATTTACATAATGTGAAACACTTTTTTATTCCAGAAAATTGACATGTCATAAATCAAATGTACAAATTATAAAACAAGGTTACTTTTATGGAAAACATATTTACAAAGTATTGTACCATTGGAGAGCCGACAGCTTGGCACCAATGTAATTAAATTGTTGTTTTTAGGCTATGTAGACTGTATCGTGTCTTTTGTGAAATACAACACGATGCAACTCGAAAGTTTAGCAGTTCATGTGGAAAAATCAAGTTTGAAAGAGACCGTCAATCACAGATGAGCTTTCAGTGAATGCCAATGTCTGTCGATTCTCAAAATTTAAACAATGCTATGGTCTGTTGCTATCACCTTCACAATAAACGCACAACTTTTATTTATGATAGCAACATTGTTGCAAGATTCCTTCAAGCCTGTTATGTAACTTGTACATTTGTTTTCTGGGATGTAAAAGTGTATGTATATATATATATATATATATATATATATATATATATATATATATATATATATATATATATATATATATATATATATATATATATATATATATATATATATATATATATACATATGCACACACAAACTTATGACACTAAATCTATGAAGAATTTTGCACTTTTGTAAATGACTAAATTACTTACATTTGTGGGTGTATTTGGTCGCACTGGCAGTTATCCACAAGGATGAAAGGAAGATATAAATTCACATTGTGTATTGAGAAATTCATTTTAGTCACTATTTAGAAGTGTTAAAGGTGTGGTTTTGATGTACCATTCGATAACTGGTTAAAAAGAGAATTGGGACCGTCTTTCGTCTCACATTAACACACAAAAATGGTGCGGAAGGGGTTGAATTGGAATACAGCTTTAATGTATAGATAAAAAGCAACAATCACTTTCACAGTTCATTTGATGAGATTTATTACACAAGTGCGTGGTTTATTATAAGGGTACAATAGTAAATGTTTCAGCTTCTTTGGCTGAGACTGACCATTGAATTACAAATTCTAATTTCAAGGGGCCAAATCACATGTGCCATGTTAAAAAAGTGAACTGACATTCAAAAAAATAATGGAAAACTATGCTCAAACACACTTATTTCCCATTAAACTTTTTATCACAGAGCTAAAATAATCAAATAACATATTGCATTTATGCTAAAATGTTTTAGTATTTATATCTACCTGTGTACTTGTAAATGACAGACTTTAACAATAAAAATAATTTGGAATGTTTGGAAAAACTTTACATTGGTGTCATTTTGAGTGATCTCAATAAATATATCTGAATTTGTAGAGCTCCTTTTACTCTGTTTAAAGCAACAACTTTTTTTTGGAGTAAAGCTCATTTTCCAACTCTCCTGAGATTTTAGTTTGAACAGTTTTTATTTCCAGTACCTGAAGCAGATTTTTTATAAGAATTTCTGCTGCAGGATGTAAAGCCTGTGTTTGCTGCTGTGGCAAAGCTCCTATCAAAAATGAAGAAAAACATAATTCCTAACAATATAGGCGTGGAAAAGAAAAACTATTGAGGACTTAAATGAAAAAAAAAGGCTACATAAAAATCTTTACTCATTCTGCTACAGGTAGGAAAATGCGGTAACACTTTACAATACTCTTCCTTAGTTATTGTATGACTACAGTAACTATTGAGTAGTCACTGTAGTTACCCTTAACTAATTAGTAAGTATGGCTAAAGTAACTACATTACATAACAATAACTAACTACAAGTAACTACCATGATAATTAACATTAGCTATTGTATTTACTACACAGTTATCTGGTATTTACTAGGAATCTGAAAGAGTATTGTAAAGTGAAAACAGTGGTAACTACTGAAAAGTTATTGGATAGTTACTAAATCGTTATCAGGTAACTATTAGGAATCTGTAAGGATCACTGTGAAAAATGTATTACCAACAAATGGTCAAAAATGACTATTTTTAATGGGGTAAATCCTTCTAATTCACTTTGAAGTTAAGATTAAAATAAATACTTCCAGAGTAAGAGTAAGGGCTTTTAAGGGTTTATTGTAGTTATTGGGAAGTTGTGAGTAAATCGAATAGTTAATGCCAATTACCACAGTAGTTCCTGAAACAGTAGTTACTAATTAGTTAAGGGTAACTACTTGGTAACTTACAGTAACTGCTATGTAGATAATGAATATTTATCTGTTAGTTATGCGGTAGTTCCCTGTTAGTTATACAGTAATTAACAGAGTATAGTAATTAACAGAGAGAGAGAGAGAGAAAGAAAAAACAGTGTATAGTTAAGTGTTACCGAAATGCTAATAACAGTCTTCACATTTTAGTTGTAATTCAAGGTGTGAGAGACAGTCAAAGGGTAGTTTATTGAGTTGAATTTATTTTTTTGTGTATGTTAGACCACAGATTTATATGCTGGGAATTAACAACATATATTTATTTAACAAATTATCACAATCAGACACTTCATTAAGAAGTGGACAGACATACACAAATGATAGTACATTTTAGTCTTTAAGTGAGTGAGATGAGAAAGATGGATACCAGATAAGTTCATACTTAATTTTGTTTCAAATAAAGTTCCTTTTTAGGTACTTAGCCAACACAGAGTAGAAACAAATACATGGGTGTGCAGGTTTGTCTTGTTTACACATTTAGTATGTTTTTAGCATTTTCCCTGCTTTCACATGCTGCTGCTGTTACAATATAGCAGAAAACATCAGACATTTTTTGCATGAGAAATTGTAAGTGTGCTGTGTTAAAGTGGGAAAGCAGCAAAATGCGTGAGACTTGCCAATAGGCTAATCCAATTCAATGCTCTATGCTAAATTATGCTAACAGTGCTAGTAGCAGAACAGCAGATTAGAGTCACAACAGTAACACACTTCCATTTATCTGAAGGGGAAGAGTTGGAGAATGAGCCTAACTTATAAAAGACTTTTTATTGAACCATTTTTCACATCAGAGCTTTGAGGGCTTCTAAACCAAAATAAGGGGTTGACATTTGTTTGAGCAGTGTTCCTTTAGCACACCTGTACAAAATCATGTGACCATGGTACTCCTCGCCCAATGTGAATGTTCTTCACACACAATGGCTCAGTCGCTCTGAAACACAAAAGCCCAGAGTCTGCCTTAGTAAAATGGCATGGTTTTAAACACTTGTGAGAAACAAAATGTGTGTGCATGCCTATGTGTACAAAAATGAGGTTACCTGGTTTGCGGGACTTCAGAGATGCATATGTACTCAAAGTGGATTTCTCCTTGTCTATAAAACCGTGCTCCTGTGTTTTTCAGCTGCATCGCATCAATTTTACACAACTCTTCTGGATGTGCAGTCACTCGTTTGTATCCCCTTTCTTCTGTGTTTCTGAAAGTATAAATGCACATGACTCAATGTTCTTGAGATGTTCTAAAACTCTAAAAACACTACTTGCAGTTTGAGTTTGAGCTCCGTCTCAGACTGTCCTGCGGAGACCAGAGTCAGCTGAACCTCCGCGGTCTTGTCTAAAGGGGAAACCTTAAAGTCCACGAGAATGTGATGTGCTGAAATGGAGGAGGAGGATAAGTTGGTTATCACACTGTAATTCTGAATATTTTTTTATATTATTATATTGGAAGTTTGATAAATGATAAATCAAGTAGATTTAAACACACCACAAAATGGAGTCATAGCTGTTGTCAGGAGATATAACTTCTCTTGCTTTGGCAGGGGCATTGTGGTTATCCCACTGTTCTTTAACAAACCTAAAGACATATGGGTGATGGAACAGATAGATTAAGGCGTGTGCCATTTGTACAACCAGTTAAACATTTGAACACATTTTGAAAATTCATCCCAAAATCATAGAACATCTAAATAATGACTCACACAGTAAATTTGTAAAAAGTAAAAAGTGTTAAATTGACTTAAAATAAACGTTACCCCTAAAAATTTACTAAGGTAAACAAAAAGTTTACATTGGAATAGTGAAAATAGATAGGGAGTTTTGGTGAGATATTAGTGGCTATATTCAGAATGGGTACTCAGGACTGGCCTGTGATCAATCGGGGGAGGAAGACAAAAGCTTATCTAAAATCCTTTCTCATATTTGAGGTTTAAATAGCTACCAGTTCTTTTTTACAACAAATTTCCACATCTTGTTCTTGAAAATGAACTAGCCTCTTAAACACAAAAGGTGTAATTTTTTTTGTATTTTTTATTTGAATATAGTGTATTTTGGGGTGCATTTAAAAAAAATTCACTTAAGTAAAGATTCTGATTTTAAATGTAGAACTTTACTTTACTTCTAATAATATGCACTCAAGTAAAAGTTGAAGTACACATTTAAAATACTTAAAAGTAGCCAAAAACATCTAAATTACAGTAGTGTGAGTAAATATCATTTTCTGCTTTCCACCTCTAGTACAAAAACTCAAGTATTGACTCCATAACTGGCCCAAGCCTCGGCCATATTAAAGGTAATGTCTGAGGTCTATGCAACATCAAAGACATTGTGTAAATAACTCTATACAGTCTGTGAAAAAGAGAGACTGCAACTTTAAATGAGACTGACAAATATCTCAAGATGTAGGGATGCTTGTGCCATCAAACGTCAGATCAATATCTAAGATTGGCCAGTTCAAAGCTAGCCTAAATACATTTCTTTTTAGTTTAGCTTTCACCTAATTTGTGGCTTGTTTGTGAATGTTTTACTTTGTGTGTGTGTGTTGCTACCATGTATTTGTTAACTGTTTTTACTGTTTTATTATGTGTTTGGTTGTCTAACTTTTGTTTGGTGCCCTGGTCCACCTTCTCGTTGATATGATGCCCATTATAAATAAACTTGAATTGAATTGATCTGTTATCGATTTTAAAACACAACTACACAGAATTAAATAATTTAGCTTTCTATCTGATATGTTACCTATCTGTGGGCAGGTGCCATTGAAGGGGCTGTCACAGGTAATGCATTTTCCTGCCAAGAACTCTTCATAACTGGAGCAAGGGATGCCAGTCAGTGGGCATGAGCTGTTCAGGGCACTCATGTAGACGTGCACAGCCCTCATGTGGTCACAGATGACATACCCATACACTGGAAAGAAGATCAGAACTGACAACAAAGACAGATTCTCAGGCAGCATGAAGCTAGAGATTTCACTGAGCACAATCTAAATGTGTTTATTCAGCACTTACTTGAAGCAAACCTTGAGCGTGCACAACCAGCTTGATCCATTCCACCATTTAAGAAGAAGTCCACATGACCAACAGGAATAGATATACCAAAATCTGATGCAAGGTTTAAGTTCAGATTTAGGTAAACTTAATTATAAGATTCTACATCTCTATTCTATATTTGAATTACTTACAGTCAGAATCAGTGTGGATGGCCTCAACAAACAATGCATCAGATGAATCCAAGCGGTCGAATAGATCGGCACTTTTGAACATTGGTCCTGCTGGATCCAAACCTGAAGAAAAAAAATCTTTAGGATTTTTAAAACGTATTCATCCTACTGTGGTGCGAACTTTCTGTAATTGCGCTTTGTTTATTCGCATTGTTTGAAGTGTGGTAGATCTGAGGACTCAAACGCTAGTTCATTGACATTATTTCTTTATTTTCTTCTTCACAAGCACCAACCAAAAATCAATAATGAGTTCAGCATCAGAAAATAAAATCAGGTTCACCCTTAGGGAGGAATTAACTAATGGAAAGTTACTCTATGGGGAAGAACCAAACTAATGGCAAAAAGTTAGGTAACGAAAATAATTCACACCTCTGAGGACACCGATCTCCAATAAAACAACAAATGCAAGACTTGACAAGACAACACAAAATGGGGAAAGTGAATGCTTCAGTAAGAGAGATGTTTGCAAGAGGAGCAAAAGTCTGTCATCCAGTCGGTCATCCAGTCTGTCCTCTGTTCCTCCATCATTGTCTGGTTTAGCTCCGCCTCTAAAGCAAACGTCCGTAGACTTCAGAGGACTATTCATACGGCTGAGAAGATCATCGATGCTTCCCTACCCTCCCTCCAGGACCTGTACACCAGAGAAAGAGGGCTAACAAAATCATTCTAAACCCCACTCACCCCGGCCACCACCTTTTTGAGCTCTTGCCCTCTGGTCGCCGCTTCAGAGCCACTAACACCAGGACTGTACGGCACAAACAGAGCTTCTTTCCCCAAGCCATCCAACTGCGGAACTCTTAACCCTTACCTCCCCGCAATCTGCTCTTGGTCTCTTGCTCATCTCATCATCTTGCTCATTGGTCTCTTACTTTTTGCACTTGAGCACACCACAATTTAAAGACTTTGTTCATCAATCCATCAATCCTTCATTGCCTTATGTTAATTGCTTGTTGTGTTGCCCTTTTCTGTACTAATGTGGTTTGTATTTTACCAAAGAAAATTCCTTGTGTGTGCACACACACACATGGCAATAAAGCTGATTCTGAATCCGATTCTGATTCTAAAAAAAGGTGAGAGAAAGAAAGAGATCCCATTAGGGGTAATGGGAAGACAGGAAAACAAGACGTAAAAAATAAGTGAGGCAACAAGACAAGGAAAAAAAAGTAAAAATAATACATGGAACTGGTTTCGCACGAGTGCGTCTCTATAGCGAGCTGCTTCTTGATTTCACTGTGCCACGATCACCCTCCTGAGCATGGGTGTTGTATGATTTTTTAAAATTCCACCCCCTAATGTAAAGTGGAGGGATGGAAGAATGAGGGAGGAAGCAAACTTTGATTTTTTTTCTCAGAAATGAAGTTGGTAAAAATAACAGTTCTGGTTATTTACGATAGTGAAAGGTGTAAAATCAAAGGCTTTCTCCTGGGTCTGGAGTGTTGATTTTAGCAATCCTATTATAAGACAATGGGGTGCCTTCTCTTCACCCCTTATCTTCAGCATCAAAGGGGTTACAGCCCCCACCAAAGTGAGGACATCTCTTGCTGGTTCAACCATGTACATAAAAGAATGTCTTGTTAACCAGTATGTTTAATATAGTTTTAATTGCAGACAGAATTGCTGCTTGCTTTGGGTCAATATTTGACAATTTTACAGACATTTATTGTCCATCACCGGACTCCATTTTGGTCCAAATCTCTGCACAGCTGCTAGCATCACCGGAGTGTTATCTAGTTTGTGGTTAATAGCTACAGTCTGAGAACTAACATCTCTGCCTCCTGCCATTTCAATCCAGCTGGTCAGCTTGGTGGGGTTTTGACCTTTACTGACTGCTTCTGACAATCATCGATACCCCAGGGCTCTGCATAATCCCATCAGCAGAAACCTTGTGATCAGACTTCCAAATAACTTCAATGTCCACCGGGGACAGAGCGCGAGGTACACGATGTGTCTCTTCTCCCATCCGTCCATCGTGTTGCCAGCTGAAAGCATTCATGCATGGGAGGTGGGTTTCCCCGTACCCAAACTTCTCGTTGAGAAGATGATGACAATTGCATTCAGATACCAGCTGATCAGATCCATAGTTCCTCGTTTAGCATTTCGAGAGAAGGACAAAGAAAGTTTCAGACAGCACTAGAAAGAGGAAGCCAGCAGGAGAGACTGGGAAGGGAGAAATAGATAAACCGGCTTCAAGATCCAAACGAGAGTCAAGGTAATTAATCATTACTAAGCACATAATTTAAAGAGCACACAAACACTAAAATAACCCTAAACTCCTGAAGCATATATAAAATGTATTGATTAATTTGAAATGTAATCGTTAAAGAATATATTTTACCTGTGATTCGACCAAGCTTCCCTTCAAACAGAGTTCCCACAAATCCAGAAACATGAGCACCAAGGCTCACGCCAATGAAATGGAAAGATTCCAGGAGGCTTCCAAATTTCTGCCAACAAACAACACCAACATTTACTCTACTTAATCAATTTTAAGTAGTTTTACTCTAAATATTGGGCCATGTATTTTGTTTGTTGGGTAAGTTGATTCTTGAATTTGGACAGGAGAATTATAGGGGAGGAGACTTACTAGAAGATATGATCAATTCAAACCCAGTTCACCATAAATATTACCACACAGCTATCAACACTAATCCTCACCTTTTCTATCCATTTACTATAATTATTATTATTATTATATCTATATGTAATATCTATAACTAATAATATAATATAACTAATAATGTGCTTACTGCATAAAACCTAAAACTCTCAGTTCTTTGCTTGTTTACTTTAATACCTTTTGGACTTAAAGTGAAATGTGTGACTAAACATCTCGAATAAAAGTGGTACAGTTTTACCGTGAGCTGATTGATAAGAACAGAGATCTGCACTGCCACCTCCTTGTAGTTCTCTACCACCAGGTTATAAGCGAAGGAGGCTCCATAGAGCCAGTCCACCACCAGAACATTCACATCTTCCTCTTGGAGTAGTGTCTGAGCTAAGCCACTGACCCAAGTCGGCTTGCTGCCCAAAGCTCTGAAGGATAAAAAAGCCATGATACTTTGAGATTGAAAGTGTAGACTGAAAGGTCTACACTAAAGCTGAAGATCAAATGCTCCACCTGTATCCATGGACAATGACTTTAGTGGGGAGTGATGAGTTAAAATATGCTGTATGCTTCTGAGTGTGGTTGAGGCAGTCTTGAGTGAAGAGGTTGGGGCAGTCAGGGTTGTTTCTGGTCAGTAGGAGATACCGGACCTGAAGTTTGGAGGCCTGTCTGTATTCCAGCCAGGTGGTGGTGTTGAAGTCAGCACACTTCCATCGGGAGGCTTCGTCGTCTCCTGTCAACACATGTTTTGAATGAGTACACCCAAAATAAAAATTGAAATTGACCTTACAGTCCCTTCTTGTTAGATGAGTGGACAGAAGTATTAATATGTAACAGAAATATTTAGCAATCTTTTGACAATGAAGTAAAGTATGAAAATATAGTGAATATCAAGATGTAAAGTTCATATTTCTTCCCTAAACTAGTATTCCAAATGTCCAACATGACACAGCCTTACATATTCCCACACATGAGATGACTGCTGGAGCATTTATTCCCAGAAAACATGAGCAAACACAAGCCAATGTGGAGCTCACGTCATGCATGGAAGGTCCAATCTCGATCCACTATTCATGCCTGAAGGTGTCCATTGTTTCCTGCATCAATGTTATTTTACCTTTTATTATGCAAGGCTGTCATTTTAAATCCTCATACAATTTGTTTAAAATAAGTCCATGTTTTTCTCAAGAGATATTCCTGCCCAGAGGTGTTATAAATATACACTCAACTTATCTAAGCTAAGGACTTTTTTCTTTTAAAAAAATGTGCATCGATTTGAATATCCATCCATCCATCTTCATGTCGGCTTTATTCCCTTTCGGGGTCGCCACAGCGGAATGAACCACCAACTCACTGGCATATGTTTTACGCAGCGGATGCCCTTCCCTGCCACAACCCATCACTGGGAAACTTTCACACACACATTCACACTTTAACACTATGGGCAATTGTTCTTATTCAATTCACTTATTCCGCATGTCTTTGGACTTGTGGGGAAACCGGAGCACCCGGAGAAAACCCACGCGATCACGGGGAGAACATGCAAACTCCACACAGAAATGCCACCTGCCCCAGCCGAGCCTAGAACCAGCGACCTTCTTGCTGTGAGACGACCGTGCTACCCACTGCGCCACCGTGACGCCTCGATTTTAATATATTGAAGATATTTTTTTATATCAGCCCAATATGAATAGGGAAAGTAAGTATATAAAAGATCAAGGCAGTCTGAGTTGAAGTAATGTAAAGCAGAGTCAAGACAAAGGTAAAATGAGTTCTTAAATAGTCAAATGGGCGCGTTAGAAGACGGGTGGTTGGTTTATAGGTAAATTGGTTATTGGAATCAGGTTAGTTCACATTTCAGACCATTTCTTAAATAAAAATGGGACATTAAAAAAATATATATTTTATGAATCATAACTATAAAAGACCATACTAATATACAAATGAGCATATAAACATCCAGAAAATGCCATATTTAATGATGTTGACTGACAGGCTAAAAGAAGTGACGTCTTTTCAACTTTCATTTAGGAACTATATTTCAACCAGTTCCGAATGTCTTGAGAAAACGTCTAAACAACATTAATATTTTGCTAAATAGTCTGTTAAATAGCCTAAATAGGCTGTTTTAGTAAAATATGTCAATACACGCAAATATTTTTAGCTTCCATAAGCAAATGAAAACGAAAACCAAACAAAATACTTTATATTTTAAGAAAAATATAAAGAGTAGAATATATATATATATATATATACATGTTTAGAATGTATACACATGTTTGGTCGATCACCTTTACTTTTACAAGGTATAACCATCATACAACACTAAAATTCTGTAAAATAGTTTTAAACTTAAAGGAAGCAATCTTACCTACAGCACAGGTGACACAAAGTGACAAACAAACCAAAGCTTCGGTGCATCTCCAAATCATGGCCTTCAAGCTTATGGGCGCTAAATATTTCCTCCAGTTCAACTATCGCTCAGATCTACAAGCATTCTTTCCAGAATTTTGTTCCTGTTTTCTTCAACTAGCTGGCCTAAGAAGCCTGCAATCCACTTATTAACAACACAATCTGTTACACAATGGCTGGTTATGAGAAAAAATGCTACAACATCCGATTATACAAGATCAAGGTCTTTCCTTCCCTTCCCAGTGAGCTTTTGTAATTACTCATGTCAACATGCAGAGCTGGGAAATATTAAATTCCAGCATCCATTCTTTGAGGGCTATGTAACTAGAGCTAAGATTTGAGTAAGCTGAATAACAAATGATCAACCCGCTCATGAACAGCAGTGAACTTTTGATCTTGTATTCTTTGTCCTGAGGCTGCTGGACTGTGGTCATGTTAGTATGGCGAGCTAAAATCCTCTGAGGTTCATCAAACATTTATAATGAACATGATGCCTGTCTTTTTAATTGTCAGTATTTTCTCTCCACAGCATTATCTACTGTCATCATTTTTTGCAATGTATGGATGGAAAAACAGCACACTAATCTACATTAAGTAACCAAATATTCAATTTTTAATGTTATTGGCGCATTATTCAGTAATTAAATAATTTTGCTAGGTGTACATGGGTGCAATACTTTCAGCATTTTAATGCAATGAACTTATTTAGTTGCAATATTACATTAGCTATATTGTTATAAAAATAGTATTACATAATATTATACTAAAACTTTGAACTGAACCTGAACAGAGAAGTGATTAAAAACCAAAGCTTTTGCTTGTAAAGTTACTACTAGCAGCAGCAGCACTAGTAAGCCTGATTCATACTTCTGTGTCAACTCGACGAATTGCTGTTACGGAAGCTCCACTCGCACCCATTTGTAAACAAAGCATTTATAGCTGGGCCCTCCGATCAATAGATTAATAGAGCTACTGGTTTGATAAGAAAGCCAACTGCTAGCAAACCAAAACACAACACAGATGAAAAGGCACGTTTTATTGACATTATCATACATCGTATACGTATAACTTCTTACATATGTCAGTTGCTGCTGTAGAAGCACTGTCTCTAATCTGATCAATATCACAGCGTGGTGTGATGACAATGCTAACTTCTAGCTAGCTAAAACACAGCACAGATAACAAAGGAAGATTATTTACTTAATCGCCAATGGTTTATTTCATAATCCAGTGTTTAACATGAAACGCAAGGCCAGAAAGAGACAGTACTGCTCCACTTCAATCACTCGTGGTCTGTGTACAGTAGTAGTAGTTGTAGTAGCATTCGTTTACATAAACTCTAAAGTTTGTAACCTTTCCACCTAAAAGATTTTAAGCTTTGAAGTAGATATTAGCGGTAGCACCTTTAGCAAAAAAGGCTTGTGACATCTGTAACATTAAAGTCACAGTTACAGTTAAACTCTAAACAACTGTATTCTGACTAGTGATAAATATATATTAACTAGGCATAAAGACAGTAATAAATAGCTGTAATTCCAACTACAGTAGTTTAAAAAGAATTAGAGTGTATTGGATGTTAATTATGGTTTGACTGTAGTCAAAACACATGTTTCTGTAAACATTACGCTGTATATCTGCAGTTGTATTTTGAGATTTAAAAAAAATCAGTTTAAACCAGTCATATACTAGTTATAGAACTGTAGATAACGTTATCTACAATAGGAATTTTGACTAGTCAACACTGAATCATGTTAGACTGAAAAACTATTAAATGTTGAGGCTGCTCGCCATTATTCGTCTCTCCAAAGGGACTACTTTTTTTTTTTTTTTTTTGCTGTTGGTGGAGCTTTAGCAGAGCGTGTCAGAGGGTGATGCTGCTGCTGACTGTGAGATCACTCCGCTTCGCTCCGCTGGAGTAGACCACACCCGACTGAGGTAACGTTTATCAACGTTCAGTTTATTATAGCTACGCGTTTACAGGTTTCAAATGCTATAATTGACTGATTTTTAATAATAGATTCATCTTAAATCTGAATCGATCTAGCGTTAGAGTCGACGAACTGAAGTCCTGAGGCTGACGAAGTTCATTACACGTGTGGAAGTTTGGGTGAGTTTATAACAACACTAATTACAATGAGCTTCAGAAATACTTTTACAATAAAGAAATGCTACTTAATGATGTCTATTCTGCTGATAATGTCGAGTGATTTTGTCGAGTTGACGTTTTTTTACATTCGCCTCACACCTGAGGCCCAAACCTGCGCCTGAATTAACGTTACGATTTAACGTCAACTTAAAAATAGCTGCGAATTGGTGCCCTTAAGTTGTGTAAGATGATCGAAGAGGTTTAGTGATAATGTACAGTATTAATTTTCTTGTGATTGAGGATAATTTCCGTCGAAGACTAATATTGACGTAACGTTAGCTCGTGATGGAGGTCATCATGGCGGGAGAAATAAACACGACTGTCATATATGGGGAAACACTTAAGTTATCTGAGTTAACGTATAGTTTAAAAAATCTTGGGGATTACATTTTTTGGGGATTCAGAATATTTGTTTTTGATATTTAAGAAGATGAGTAACGTTAAGTTAACTCTTTCGATGTATGTTTCAGGTTATGCTGAGCCAACGAAAGCCACGCAACGGCGAATGCTTTCTGCGAACGAAAACTTAACGCGAAAACCCCCCACGGTAAGTGCTTTTTAATCGTTTTATATAAAATGATTTATGACCATAAACGTTGTACACGACATTATGACAGTTTGAGATGAGATTTGAGTGTTTGATGCGAAACGAGCACGGCTTTTTTTAACGTTTCGACCTTTCACGAAAGCCTTAATAATCAGAATACTAAATGTACACCGTGTAAATAAATGTTTATTTAGTTTAAAATGAGTTCGGAAGAAACTTTTTGCTGCTTCGAGTGTTTGCATCGACTCATGATCAGCGAGGGCCTCTAGCGCTCAGCAAATGCTAGTGCGCTGCCGCCATCTTAGTGTTAAAGCTGCACATTGCACATCCGGTGATACATAAAATGTACATTATCAAACAATTTGATCATAAATCATATTTTTAATAAAAATGAGGAACGCTTCACGAATTTGCGTGTCATCCTTGCGCAGGGGCCATGCTAATCTTCTCTGTATCGTTCCAATTTTAGTATATGTGCTGCCGAAGCAAGCACGAACAGAGAGCTCAGAGGAGGGATGTTTATACCAGCCACTTCCTGGGACACGTTTCATGCGTGGTGAGTATAAGATACACGTTTCCAACATCAATATACACAACATTACCATGTCCGGGTGTGTTAAAACCATGAAAACCTATCCAACCCTCATTGTTTCACATCTACATTGATGTGTTTGTTTACTATGGTATATTCTGAGTGTAAAACCTTATGCTAAAGATTCTGGTCTACAACCAGAGTGATTGGTTGGTTTAGAGCAAACAAAGAGCCCTACGCTGATCTTTTTCCTGTTCCAACCCCCACAGGCATGCGCAGAACCCTTCCCTGGTCTCGGGTGAGAGGACAAAAGGCTCCAGGAGCAGGAAGTGTGTCTTCCACGTCGCCAGCAGCCTGTGAAAACAAAGAGAGACATGTGGTTTTAAAACCGTACCAAAACTGAAGAAAAGCCCAACGCTAGACCCAACAGGGACGTTGAAACTAATTTCAGAGCGGCTTCTGCACCACGTTTATTTGCTGTGTTCTAAGTAATGCACTCATGGTTTGTGCTTAAAAAGGGTTTAAAAGGTGGTAAGGCTTGAAAAGCAAACTGCTCTTTGTTGGTTGGAAGATTAGAAGGTGTGTGTTTCAAAGGCGAGAGGTGTGTTTTAATGTTTCTTTGTAGTCTGTTTTTTTGTGTACCTACTAAGGCTGAAGCGTTTCAGTGTTACAAAGTAACATCCTCTTTGTTTGCATCCTCTTTTTGGTTACTTTGTCTACTTTAGTACTATTTGTTAACCTCTTTGAAATTTGAGGTTTGGTATTTTCTTTCATTTGATTACCATTCACTTCAGACATTATTCTCCTTTTGAACCTTTTAAAGACAAAAGCTATAAATCCTCAGATTAGCTAAAATGTTGAAGCTCTGAAGTCTTCTCTGGTGAAGGGTTACTTTCAGCTTTCAACTAAAAACAGTCCCATAGCTCTATCTAGTGAACATTTGTACATTCTCAGCTTTCCAAGAAATGTGTATTTGTAAAGAGACCGTTTAACCTCTAAACTTATCTCGATGAAACCAAAACACAATGTAGAATCTGGAGATAGAGGTGTACATTTCAAACCCTTATTCCCTTTCCTGCAGATAAAAGCTCAAACTGAATATGTGGCGCATAACTGGTGGCTCATCGGAGTTTCTTAAAAGCTGTTTAAATTAATCCCAAAACAAGTTCAGAAAGAAATAATTAGTTTTGCTCCAGTAAAAGAAAACGCTTCCAAATGTCTTAATATACAACACATTTTTGCCGAAAGTTATTCTCTTTAGTCATCACACTCTTTAGACTACATGAAAACTTTGAGCATCAACTATGGAAGAGGATTTGGGCCACTGTAAAAAATAATACCGGAGGTTTGATATAACTCAGATTCCTTCACTTTTTTACCTTTAAAAGTCTGACTTTACTGTTATTTGTAACTGTGTTATAATTTGAATTAAATGTCTTTCTGAAATGTCACAGACATCCTCTTTGCAAAAAAAATAAAAGATTTTTGACTGAGACCAGACGTTTGAGGTTTGGTATTTTCCGTAATTTGGAAATATCTTTAGACGTCATTCTCTATTTTGGTATATTCAAAGACAAAAGCTATAAATTGTCAGATTAGCTAAAGTTTTCAAACTTTGCATTCTACTTTTGTGATTTACTTTAAAGTTTGAACTAAAAACCTAAACAGCCCTATAGCCCCATCCAGCAGTGCTTTTTCTCAGCTTTGTCTCCAAGAAATGTGTATTTGTAAAGAGACCATTTAACCTCTAAACTTATCTCGATGAAACCAGAACACATTGTAGAATCTGGAGATAGAGGTGTACATTTCAACCCTTATTCCCTTTCCTGCAGATAAAAGCTCAAACTGAATACGTGGCGCATAACTGGTGGCTAAACCAGTTAAAAGCTGTTTAAATTAATCCCAAAACAAGTTCAGTAGATAACCAGTTTTGCAATTAAAAACACTCCCATAGCCCCATCTAGTGGAGCTTTTCTACACTATCAGGTTTCTCTCCCAAGAAATTTGCATTTAAAGAGACTTTAAGCTTAAACATCTACTTGATGAAAACAGAACTCAATGTAAAATCAGTTTTTTTTACATTTCAAACCCTTATTCCCTTTCCTGCAGATAAAAGCTCAAACTGAATATGCGGCACATGACTGGTAGCTAATCCGAGTTTCTTAAATGCTTTTTATATTCATCTGAAAAGCAAGTTCAGATAGAGGTCATCAATTTTGCTCCAGTAAAAGGAAATGTCTCTTTAAATTCAGGAACTTATTAGTGTCAACCACAGAAGATTTGGGCCACTGTAAAAAAATAAACTGCAGTTTTAACTTTAATCTGAGATTAAATTCAGAAAAAAGTCAGAATTTTGAGTTTAAAGACAAAACGTATAAATACTTAGACATGTTGAACCTATTTAAACATTACCAACATTGTAAAATGTAACTGGATCTAAATTTAGCTGTGAATTAATAAAAAAAATTTTTTTACCTAATGTCTGTAACTTATATTCGTTATATTGTGAAAGCAAACAATAAAAGGTTATTGTTTATTCTGGACTGTTGTGGTGACTCCAAAATTTCCAAAATCTTTGCTTTTCAGAAAAAAATTTTACAAAATTTTTGTTTTCAACCTCACCCAATATAAGTGCAAAGTAATCACATTTCCCTTAATTGTTAATAATAAGTACGTCTAAGGACTTAAACTTTATTATGTCAGTACGGGACTAAAACGGAATATATGGATAAATGTTTCTAACTTGAATAAAATAAATAATGAGTTGAATATGCGGTTTGTTCATAAATAGACGATTGTCGCCACCTACTGGTGGTTTCATGCATTGACCTGAACAAATAAGTCCCCATTAAATATCAATAGACACCTTATCACAGTTTACATTGTTTAAACACAAGCACAAAAACAAATAACCTCAACTTAAGTTAATAACTTTAAAACGTTAAACATTTTTACAGATTAATTTACATTACAGGAAAAAATACCCAAAACTTTAACATCCTGCTGAAAATGAAGCTGAGTGAAAAGGAGATGAATAATGGATGGCAGTTAAAGTTAGAAGTTCATATAACCTGCATAAAGACTTGCCTCCGTTAACTCTCTCGTGTTGGTTTCCTTCGAGTTCACCAGAACATAATAATGAGAGAAAATAATGACACACACCTACCCAACTGACCAGAGGAAGATGGGACCTTTAATTTAATTTCATTCCACAACAAAAGAGGGAACATCCCTAGACCGTGCAAGCTATTCCTCCTTCCACCCCACTATCTCCATGTCTCGCCAAACACGCTTGCGATACCAGGCAGTTATGAGTAAGAGCAAACTCGTGAAATGAGATATTTTATTCCTTGTGGAAAAGTCAAGAAAACGTGTTTCCTTTTAACACAATTTCCTTTATTTCAACAAACAAGCATTGTATAATAATGAAAACAATCGACGACTTTACCTAGGTTGCAGAATAAATCAAGAGCACATTATTTATGCAGGTTTATCTGGAGTAAACTGATTTGATCTCTTCAGGCAGCACAGAAGCTAGCCAGTCAGTGGTGCGCCTCCTTGCCTCGTTCCAGTCATATTGAGGAGTGTATCCCAAATCCCTGCGAGCCTTCTGATATGAGAAACTGAAGGGCGTGTTTACCATGGTCAGTAGCTGCCTGTTCATGGGTGGGTTAAAATCCATAAAAGGTTTGAGTAAAATTTGAAGTATTTCCATAAAAAAAGACAGAAAGTACAGCACCGGAAAGGGCAGAATGGGTCTCTCCTGTATCCCGAAGCCTAACGATACCAGAACAGCATAGTTAAAGTCAGAGTAGCTCATGTGCGGGGTGTCGTCTGAGATGTAATAGAAGTTTCCTCCAATAACTGGCCTTTTCTGAGCATCTTTGAGACCCCGTGCTGCTTGCAGATGAGCCACGGCTACATTTCCCACATATACAGGGTTGACTTTTGCTTCTCTGCGTGAGGTTCTCAGCAGCACATGCCCATTGCGGATCCCATCCCTCATGTGGCCTCGAGTAAATCGACAGCCTGGTCCATAGATGTACATGGGCCGCAGGGCACAGGTGGCTAGCTGACCTCCATTGCTGAGCAGTTCACCACTTGCCCGAAGACTCATCTGCTCAGCTTCTAGTTTGGTTTTGCTGTAGCTGAACTTGAGGCAGGAGGAGTAAGGGGTGCTCTCGTCGCCGTTGATGATTGGGTCACCGCGGGGATTGGGGCCTGCCACCTCAATGCTGCTGGTGTAGATGAAGGAGGGCACGCTTTCTTCAAGGCAGGCCTCGAGCAGCAGTTGGGTCCCTGCAGAGGAAAAACAAATATATAAAATTTCACTCAAACGTTTGGGATCACCAAATATATATATATATATATATATATATAAAACATTAGCAAAACCATTAGCAAAACGTAGTTAACGGTTGTTAATGTCATTGGAGATTTGGAGAAGGCCCTCTGGGTAAGCACCCAGTCTATTTAGATCAATGGTCTCCAGACCTTTAGCGTGAGGGCCACATACATTTTTTCTGACTCTTTCTGGGGACTAGATGACAGAAAAAGCATGTAGCAGGAGTAGAATAGATAGAGATAGATAGAGATAGAGAGATAGAGAGAGATATAGAGATAGAGTATAGAGAGAGAGATATATATATATATATATATATATATATATATATAGATATATATTTTTTTTTTTTTTTTTTTTTCAATACATCTAATCAATTTTAAACCTAAACAAATATAGTTTAAAAAAATTTATCTTTTATCAATCTAGATATTTCTCTCTCTCTCTCTCTCTCTCTCTCTCTTCTCTCTCTCTCTCTATATA